>JAGXOD010000005.1:9120000-9598533 GCA_020368025.1 Brachyhypopomus occidentalis
TGCAATCCTTGGAAAACCCCTAATTTGCATGTAGTAATAAGATCATGAAACTTGTAATGTCGGGTTCTACGCCTAATGACATAATCTGATGTGGAGTTAAAAAGAGATGATATTTTGCCTTCAAGTGGAAGCAAAATTATTTGTAACTACATCAACAAGAAGCAGGCATTATAATGTGCTAGTCTGCCCAATAATTCAGATCCATCTGGACATAAGAGCTGAGAATTATTGCCCCAGACTTCCCATTATGTAGAGTAGGGAGAGTGACCCTCCAGACTTGCCTGCTCTGGAGTATCAGCACACATCTGCAACTGCGGTGGTGTTTCCACAAGTAGATGATGGTGTTTCTCACTCCATCTCAGCCACAGGCTACCAGGACCTCATCCACATCTCGACAGATTTTTTGCTTTTTGCTTGTTAGCTGGAGATCATTAACAATTTGTGGTTAATGTCTTGTCTGCAAGATCACTTTTTTTGTAGGGGTTGCAGATGCACACTTGTACTGAACTATGGTCTTGTACTTTATATGCAACATAAAGCCACCTGAGGTCTATATCAGATCACCATGACAAAATAAGAAGTTACAGTTAGTGTTTGTTTATGCTTAACTGGTCACTGAGAGTGACTTTAGTGTAAGGGGAGTGAATTATTGTTGCTGCTCCCATAACTGTTTGTACTCGAGCTCACCCTGCAACATGTTAAAACACCTGTGATCTCTGAAATAGTACAAAGAGCTGTGAACACAGGATAGTGTCAGAGCTTTCATCTGCAGAGACAGCACCCCTACTTATTTATCATTGGAATAGCTACATATAACAGCTAATGGCTGTCAGTGCTCAAGTGTTGTGGTGTGAAGACTCTCACAGTGGTATTGGTGCCAAAAATCCCGTATTAGTTCTACATTAGTTATCATTTCTGCCCTGCAGGCACTCGTACATACACACATACACACACACGCGCGCGCACACACACACACAAACGATAATCTTATTTAGCACCAGCGTGCCACTGAAATGCGTCAAACTGAAACTGAATTACCTGGAGTGGTGAAGGATGAAGACTGCTGATTCTAATTCCAGAGAGTGCTGCCTGATAACTTCCTCATTATCAGATATCTGTCCAACTACATATCACATGACCAAAGGTCATAATATGCCCTGATTCACAAAACCATAGAAAAGTGCTATGCAGTAGCTTTTAAACTTGAGTATGTGCCCTGATACATGTTTGTATGATCCCCAGTGTTTAATTAGCATCTACAGTGCTCATTTTAATCCAAATGAACACAAATGAACACCGAGTTAATTCAGCACTGGGGATTTTGCTTTGTGCTGAATTGCAGACTACTCAGGGATGAACACACCTCAATTTAAGAGAGACAGAAGACCAAGACCACCAGATGCACTGTATTCATCGGTACACAAAAGACCAAACTGATCAGCAACATTGTTTGTTCTGGAAAAAATGTTTTACTTCCATTTTTTTCTGTGGCCTTAGCAACATGGTCCATAGTGAACAAACTTCTCAAGGGAGGTGCGGAGTGAGCAACAACAAGACATACAACCACTGTTCCTCATGAGGTTCTACACAATTCCTGGTGTGTGCATTAAGCATGGGTGTCTGTATGAGTGTATGTCTGTGGGAGCTTGCTGAACTGTAAAACTTCAGGTAAAGTTTCCTGTGTGGCAATAAGAGAGAGTTAGATGTCTAAGAAAGTACAGAAGCAATATCCATCTAAGACACAGTGAAATGCAGTTTTATGAAGAGAGACAACAAACTACTAGTATAGCAGACTTGGGCAAATGCCAATCAAAATAGCATATCTCTAGCCATATATACACACACACACACACACACACACACACACACACACACACACATATATATATATATATAGGACTGAAATTATATATTCATATGCTCTACGTTATCTAAACATGGGTGGGTGGGTGGGTATATTTCTATATATATATATATATATATATATATATATATATATATATATATATATATATAAACATATTATGCTATTGATTTTTTCATATCCACAGGAATTCGTTCTTCATTTTGTAGCTGAAAGCAACGAAGAGCCACTTAGTTATCTATAGCAGTCTAGCGGCAAAAACAAAATCTGCGGTGCAGCTTTGATCCTTCCCCTCCCCCATACACGCGCTTCCAAACTACTAGGAAATGTGGCTTTACGCCGAGTTGTGTATGTTTAGATGACGATGATAATAATAATAATAATAATAATAATAATAATAATAGTTGTAGTAGTACTAGAAACTTACTGCATAAGTCATAGAAGTGGCCTACAAGAATATGTCACCAAGAACAAGCAATGTCTTTTCTGTTTTTTCTGCTCCAAGGCAAAACCGACCGGAAAGTCTGCTCAAATGTCTCTAAAACAAATTAAACATCATTAAGATATGCTGAATATGTTAAATTCTAAGTACTGACAAGATCCTTTAAGTCGTTCTCAACTAAAAGTAGTGCAGTTTACGCTGTGACAATATCGACAGCACGAGAGCCAATTGGAGAAAAAGAATCAATGAAATGTGGGTTACCCTCACCTTAGGCAGTCAGCGCGAGCTCGTGGTACACAGCCTTTTCACTTCCACAAGGAAATACTCTCCAACTTCAGTGTGCAAACTGCGGCTTTCCATCCATCTTGCCTTTTAATTTTAAAGTGATACCGCGCGGATAAGTGCCGTCTATAGTCCGTATCAAAGAAAGAAACAGTCCTATTAATTACACGTGCCACGGTGTGGCTCTAAAGGTCGGTCATGAGCGCTTATAACATGTTAAGTTGTTTCTACCAGAAGAGAGGCGGTAAAGGCAGCAACGCGCGCGCGCGCACACACACACACACACAGACAGACTCACTCAGTCAGTCAGTCAGTCAGGGAGGGGGGGGGGGGGGGGAGGGAGGGAGGGAGGGGGGGGGGCGGTGGTGGTTGTAGCTTGTGACCTACAATGGAAAAATTAGCACCTACCTTAAACCTGATTATTCACAAACACAAAAAAATATTACGGAAGAAATGTTAAACGCCATTTTGTTTACACGATAGGCTGGAGAACTGCATGCTTCCCATGAACATTAGCGGTATGGGTTCAGAATTTCCTGCAAATAGGACATTACATTGTTAAATATAATATTACACAATGGATTCGCAAACAAGGCGACACCCAAGCAGCCAAGCTGATTTGATAATCATCTAATCGTATGTTTTACAGCACTACAGGTTAAGATGACACTATGAAGATTTGGGAGGACTTGCTGAAAATGTGATAGTTCATTCAATTAAAGTTAAAGAACCACATTATTGCCACATATAGTGAAGATTAAGCTCGTGCATGTCAACCCTTGCCTCTAAGGATTGAGCAGCAACCAGTGACTAAAGACATTTATGTATAAAGAAAAGCTTCTAATACTACTCGATTATTCGACAAAGCAGTGTCCGTTGATGCTTCAGGACTGTCACAGTAGTAAACATGTACGGTACGTAGGTCGATAGTCGTTGGACAGTAATCACTAACCGCTATCAACACTAATATTCTCCATAGAGAAGGCAACACATGTAACTTAAGTCCTAGCATGACGCAACATTGACATCCGCTGGCTTCCCTTCCCCCACAGCTCTTTTTTGCGCTTGCACGGTCACACAGTGGGTGATTAATTCCCCTTTCGCCTTGCTCAGTCATTCAGATTTGGAAAGTAAATAACAAGTTGACATCATTACAGCCCTGCATTAGTGTGTCACATTCCTTTGGGTCCCGTAAATATCGAAATATCAGCGCACGTAATTCAAAACAACCGTGGTAAATATACGTATTTGGTATATCATTATATAACAAAATATCAGTTTTTAATGTTGTTTTTGTTTTTACAAAGCATTTGGAAACATAGACAAGTAAGGTACCAAGGTTTGTCGACCTGAATATTTGAAGTGGTTGCATTGTAAGAATACCATATTACAATCACTTTATATTTTTATATTTTATATTTTTATACTTTCACATTTTAAATAGCATAAATTACTCACATTTAATACTATAAGGAATACCACCACAGGAGTGCCATGCCATATCTTTAAACATACCATAGAACATAAACTACATCATAGAACGTCTATCATAAATCATACTAGAAGCTTTAGAATACACCAGTTCTATATCAGCAGGTCACGGGTTCAATACAAAACATTGTTGTTTCTGCAAATAAAGTCTCAGCATTAGTCGCAAATAATGTCTAGTATTTTTCAAGCAGTAGGCCTAATTTGCTCTATGTCTGTATGGAAAATGTACCAAATCTGGCTAAGGTGATACAACCCCTTAACTGTGGTAGCTAGCCATCTAGGAAAGTTTGTAATGAAATCAAAGTTGAGTATGTGTCTAAAGCCTTTCAGAATGGGGTTACAGTGTGTTGCATCAGTGATGGCCAGGTTGAGACCACTACCCCACCCAACAGTGTTCTCTTACTCTCTGGCCATTGTTGATACACTGTTCATACAGAACTTAAAAGCCTTTCCTGTTACATTACTGTGAAGCCTGAGACTTTGCAGCCTTTCACACCATGGGTCCATGCCATGCTCTCAGTTCATTCCCGAGTGTATCTCTTAACAGCATTACGGTAAGAGAGCTTCCTGCTGCCGAGCTGGTGCTGACCTCCTAACAAAGAGCAGGTTCAATCTGCCTTCCCTCCCCCACACCGCCAGACTGATGAGGGTCACATGACCTTTCTAGACACCGCCGAGCACCGCGGTAAATATTCAGCTGTGGGGGAAGGGCGTCCCCAGTCACACTACACTGAGTGTGACTGTGTGTGCGTATTTGTGTGTGTGAAAGAGAGAGAGAGCAAGAGAGAGAGACAGTGACACATTCTTACCCTCCATGCACTACACACCATATCGACATATTGAATCTGTCCTGTAGAGTCTAGCTCGTTGATATGGATTGTAAACAGAGAATATGGAGGGGGAGTTTGGTTTGTGTGTGTTAGTGTGCCAGACTGAAATGAGGAAGTTGTGGGTAAATGTGTACGCACTGTACACATGCCACCCATCCCCCACCTCTACAGCAACAGCATCAGTTGAGGCACAGATAAAGAGAGAAAGAACAAGAACTACATAATGATGTTAGATCCGCCTGCTCCACTATTGACAAAGAGCAGTGTGTGCAACCTGTGTGAATCACTTTGTTACAGAAAAAATACTCTGTGTTGAATTACCACACATAAAGTGTTTTTTATGTCCAACTGGACACAAAGGAACACTGGACGATTTAATTCAACACCAGGGATTTTGCCGTGTGCACTTGTACGATCAATAAGGAAAAAAGAAGCAAAGCACGCATTGCACCTGGGGCCGGAGCAACTGGTGCGTTTGCACATGATTTAGAGGGAACCACACTGAAGTACAGTAGGACATCAGGATGGAAAGAGGGAGAATGTTTCAGTGCCCCACAGATATACCAAATAGTAATTAGGGGTTGTTGGGGGTGGAAGATTTATTGGGGGGTGGGGTGGGGGTTGGGCTAGCAAACAGATGTCAGAAACTTAAGAGCTGAGGTCAAAGGTTGATGACCCTTGTCCCAGAAGTGCCTTTGCATCATAACAGCTTGGAAACTATGTCAACTCATGAAGGCTTATGTAGAGTGTGGCACATTCCAGAAAAGCAGATGTCAACCACAGAAGCAGACAATGTCATGCTTACATGCAACTTCCTGGTAATGTTCTTAAAGAGGAATTGATTAAACTTCTGAGGCTATAGGTCTTTCATGCTTTGTCAGCTCATGACTGGTGTTTTAAGTCAAAGTGCAAGCGGTTTGGTGCTGTCGGTGTGCTGTTTTCTGTGCAATGAAATATACATTGCATAATAGTTTGATGTACTGTGGATACTTAACAATTCAGAAGGACAAATGATATAGTGAGACACACAGGGTACATGAAAAGGTCTAGATGAATAAAAAGCTCACCATGGTCCACCTAGTGATCACTGCTTCATTTTAATGTTAACTCACAAGGTATTAATAGATATTAATATTTCATTAAGCTTTTGTTAAACCAGTCATTGGGCTTGGTTTAACTACAATCATGTAAAAGAGTAGAAATAGATAAAGAGAAATTTTGTTCTCTATATAAGATTACAGCATGAGGAGAGAAAGAGCAGGAGCGGTGTGTGCACACAATAAACACACATACAGACACATAAGCAGACAGACAGACAAATACACCTCCCCACACACACAAGCAAAAAGACAGACAGATCCACACACAAACAGACATACACACAACACACACACACAAGCAAACAGACAGACAGATCCACACACAAACAGACACACACACACACAAGCAAACACAGACAGATCCACACACACACAAGCAAACAGACAGACAGATCCACACACAAACACATATACTAACACATACTAACAGACACACATACGAACAGACACACACACACAAGCAAAAAGACAGACAGACAGATCCACACACAAAGCTGTCTGTGGCCTGAGATGCTAGGCAATCCTGACAAGGCTTCCTGTAAATGTTATAAATGTTATGTGATGATTTTTTTTACCTATGTTCCATTTTGCAGCTCAGTCTTGTAGATTATTCAGTGGCCAGTATTCTACTCAGGGCTCTTGGCTTATGCCTTAAATCTCTGACAGAGTTCAGAGTTCACTTTCCTGTTAAAGTATTTTCATTTTCAATGGGCCACAGCCAAGCTCATGATCTTTTTTATCTTTTTCATTCTTCCTCTTTGTCTGCCAAGCCTCATTCAGACCAGCCAGTGGGTCTTTAGTGCATCTCTTCTGCAGAATCTGTCACTGTAAATGAGCATGGTTGGTGTTGAAGAACAGCCTTGTGATTTTCTGGATTCAGAACAATTTCATTGTGGAGTTAATTTCTTTGCTGTCTGCATGCTTCATATGAGAAAACATGAAGTTCTCCTCACCTTGATTTCGCTTAACAGTGTGTAAATGACATTAATGTTTTGAAATATCTAATATGTAAAACTTATGATATTAAGCTTTACTTTCTTTATTTCTATTTTACTTGGATATTTCATATTTTGTTGCTTGATTTTTCAGATTTTTTTCTGTGATCATTGCTGTTTGAGCTGGAGTTAGTAGGATTCTTGATTCAGATCATACTGAATGTAAACATGAACTGGTTTCTGTAATACAGATTATTTTGAGTTCATGGAAATCTAGTGCTGAACAGATGAGTCACTCTGAATAGTAAACAAGTCAGCATGTAAATTTTTTCTGAAGCACATTTAAAAAAACATGAGGCAGCTGCTTAGAGCGCACGAACAGCATATCCAACAACTCGGAAGGACTGTGGAGGACTTGGCACGAGCTCCTCCTGCACCTACCCAATCTCTCCAGACGGTACAACAAATCGGGACCATTCCCACGTCGTCTGTCAGGTTGGCCATGCCCGAAATGTATGATGGTTCTTTAGATTGTGTAGAGACTTTCTATTACAGTGCTCACTCTACTTTAGTCTCATGGCTCATGCTTTTCCTACGAACCTTTCGAAAGTCGCCTTCATGATTACACTACTCACAGGCAAGGCACTGAGCTGGGCTACAGAACTCCAGCTCAAACAAGGAAACAGAACTGTGGCTGAACACTCCCTCGAGTTTCACACCCTGGCCGCCTCCAGCGGATGGAATGATCAAGCCCTGATTATAGTATACTACCGAAGCCTGAATGAAACGCTGAAAACCGAGATGGCATGTATGTCTTTGAATGAGCTTATACAACTCTCGATACGATTGGATAACTTGATCTGCTCTTGACGACAAATTCACACCACGCCAGCTGAGTCGCAATATCCCAGTGATGAACCCATGGAGCTAGGAGGGATGCGATTGTCTAGCAGAGAGCGCCAACATTGTTTTCAAGATGGACTATGTATGTACTGTGGCCAGAAGGGTCACTACAAAAACACCTGCAGTCTCCTGGCAAACTGAGATAAACTTACGGTAGGTTGTCTTACCACTCCCTTTTACCACTCCCATTAATACTTGAAGGTGTACATTGCCAGCTAAATTAACTTGGTCTCTCACTTCGTGTTTTGTCACAGCACTAGTCAACTTTGGAGCAGCTGGGAATTTTATAGACAGATCCTTTGCCCAGCAGATGTCCATTCCCATTCGGCCTTGCACATTTACTTTTACAATACAGGGTATAGGCGGTCAACCCTTGGGAACAGGCAACGTTAGCAAGATCTTCATTCCCCTTTCCCTTCACATTTACATTTACATTTACGGCATTTCGCAGACGCTCTTATCCAGAGCGACTTACAAAAGTACTATGTGTTCAGTCAGAATATGCATCTCTATCTAGTATAAACAGGTTTAAGTCCAAACTACTTGAGGTCAAGCACTGCCATAAACCGTTGCTAGTGCTGATGCCTGATTCACGTGGGGATACTCCATTCGGAACTCCTTCCGTTTTTTGTCATAGAATCACCTAATCACCCCTTAATTTTGGGCTACCCCATCGATCCTGGGATTGCAAGATAGAGTTGTTACCATGCATCCCAAAAGCAGGTTTTATCCCCTGTCCATCCCAGAGTCAGTGGCTATGGAGGAATATATAGAAGAGGCACTTAAGCTAGGCTATGTTCAACTGTCTATCTCTCCTGCTGCTGCTGTTTTTTCTTTGTAGAGAAGAAGGACGGAGGCCTTTGTCCCTGCATAGACTATCATGGCTTGAATGCCATAGCAATAAAAATCATTACCCACTGCCTCTCGTGCCTTCCGTCCTAGAACAGCTACGACAGGCTCGGATCTTCACTAAACTGGACCTCCTGAGTGCCTACAACTTGATAAGAATTCGCAAGGGGGATGAGTGGAAAACCGCGTTTGTTACTAATTGCAGTCACTATGAATATTTAGTAATGCCCTATGGATTGGCCAGTGCTCCCTCAGTGTTTCAGTCCTTCATCAACGAAGTTTTCCCGGATTTGCTGAACAAGTGTACATTAGTGTACATAGATGATATTTTGATTTTTTCCTTAAATCTGAACGAACACATCCTCCAAGTGTAACGCTGAAATAACGGGGCAGGTGCGTATGCACATAAGACGTTTATTTCAAACAAACAAATAAAGCGCAAGCAGCACACAATCACAGAGACACTCACGTAGCGTAGACTCAACAAAGACGAGCACGAGACACTGCGTAAATGCACATTAAATAGACGAATGATCCTAAACCCAAGTGATGACAAGACAGGCCACAGGTGAGACCGATGAACACACTCACACAAGCTCATACCCACGGAAGTACATATATGGACGAAGACGACCCAAACACATGCCCAAAGGGAGGGGTCTGGGGCTGTATCATGACACCAAGTTCAGGAAGTGTTGCACAGGTTGCGCAGACACTGCCTTTTTGCTAAACTCAAGAGGTGTGACTTTCACCAGACACAAATACAATTCTTGGGTTATGTAATCATACCACGAGGCATCTCTATGGATGACACCGTCACTAACTGGGCACTGCCCCACACTGTGTTTCTGGGCTATGCAAATTTTTACTGCCGCATCATTTGTGGTTTTAGCTCCATCGCAGCCCCCCCACTTCCCTGTTAAAGGGCAAACCTCAGACACTAGGATGGACGAATAAAGCTTTCTCTGAACTAAAAAGCAGATTCACTTCGGCTCCCATCTTATAACATCCTGACCCATCACTCCCCTTTGTGCTAGAAGTAGATGCCTCCGAGACCGGTATAGGGGCTATTCTCTAGCAACGTACCGGAACCCACCCTAGATTATTCCCGTGTGCCTTTTTTCTCGCAAGCTAACTACAGCTGAAAGGAACTATGATGTCGGGAACAGAGAATTGCTTGCTTTTAATTCAGTACTCCAGGAGTGGCGTCACTGGACCATAAAAACCTAGAATATATTAACGCTATAGTGCGTTGGATTCCGGGATGACCAGAACTAGGCAAAGAGTAGATGTCGTGCAACAGTTCTGGCTGAATTCCCTGGGGCATGTAAAGCTTGTCTGAAGGGCAGTCATCGGGTGGGGGATCATGGTCATGTGCTTGCCGAATACTAGTATCTAAGTCCCATTGGATGGGGGCTACTATGAGTGACGGGGGAATGATGTTTTCTGTTCTTGTCGGAATCTCTCTCACACAGTCATCATGTATTCATGAAAAGGCGTCTGCCTTAGTATTCTTGGAGCCAGGGCGAAATGTGAGAGTGAAATTAAACGAGTAAAGAATAACAGCCACCTGGCTTGTCGTACATTTAAGCATTGTGCCGCCTTAACGCAAGCACATTGTTGGTGGCCAAGAATGTCGATTTACATTTTGAGGTATGTTAATGCCTCTGAAGTGTGTGCCCATAGCAGGACCCCACGACAACTACCAGCCGGTCTCCTGGAGCACCCCAGTGCATAAATGGCTCTGGTCACACTTTGCAGTGAATTTTGTCACGGATTTGCCGTCATCCCAAGGTAACATCTGCATATTAGTGGCTATAGATCGATTCTTCAAAGCCTTACCTAAGCTCCCATCAGCAACGGAAACCACTCAAGCTATTTTTCATAACTTATTTCTATTTTTTGGAATCCCTGAGGACATTGTATCAGACAGATGCCCTCAATTAACGTGCCGTGTTTGGAAATCATTTTGTAAATTACTGAATGTAGCGGTAAGCCTCACCTCAGGCTATCATCCTCAGTCTAACGGCAGGTAGAATTGGTAAACCAGGAAGTGGAAAGATTCCTAAGATCCTACTATAGCCACTCTCAAACTGACTAGAGTAAGTTTATTCCCTGGGCCGAGTATGCACAGAATTCGCTAACGCATTCCTCGGCGGGTCTCACTCCCTTCCAATGTATGCTTGGCTACCAACCTCTGCTATTCTCTTGGTCTGGGGAACCCTCTGATGTACCCACAGTCGATGACTGGTTCAGACGTAGTGAGCAGACGTGGGAGGAGACATGTACGTATTCAAAGAGCAGTCAGACGTTTGAAAATTCAAGTGGATCGGAGGCGTAGGTGCGGACCTGTGTACAACCCAAGTACAAGTGCAAGAAGCTTAATCCATGATGAGACAATTCAGTGTCCTACAAGTTGCAGCTCCACCCTATAGGTCTTTGATCAATCCTGTGGCCTCCTCCAGCATGTCCCCTTCCAGCCTCCACCCCCTCTGCCCCTCGATGTCGACGATTCTCCCACCTACCTGGTTCGTTGCCTGCTGGATTCTTGTCGATGTGGGCGGATTTTGCAGTATCTGGTGGACTTGGAGGGTTATGGCGTGGAGGAGAGATGTTGGGTCAATGCTGACAACATCCTGGACCCTTCCCTTATCCGGGACATCCATGCGGCCAACCCCCCGTTGCCCTGCACCCAGGCTAAGGGGTCGACCTTGATGGCGGTGCTTGTTGGCATTGCGAGCCGCCTCTTCGGCTGGGGCTTCTGTCAGACCTGATGTCGCTCCCCCAGCCCGCCACCAGAGGTCGCTATCTCCAGAATACTAGTGTTACAATATATAATAAGCATGTCCACCTCTTACCACTGTCAAATACACCAAACAATAAGGTCTACAGTACAGTTATTACATATTTCATTATTTTCATATTATTTGATTTTATACTTATTTACAAAAAATCCCGAAAACAAATAAACAAAAGAAAACCTAGGGAATAATGTTTTAAAGAGGAACATGGATTTCTTGGGTCAACTGAAAGACATTATCAAAGTCTCAGCATATCAACTGTGAAAGCAAAAAAGCAAAAACACTCCTCCACACTGAGGAACTGTCAGGAACTGTGGGAGGAGGAATGTTAAGGGTTTAGAAGCAGTGCACATACAAACCACAAAGGGGGGGGGGGGGCTGTCATGATTCACTCTTACAATTATATAATTGCATTTGATTCTTTATGCAAAACATTGGATTACTAATAAAATATATGATATGACACGACTAATGAGTACAAATGAGTAAAAATAAGTACAAATTTATTTACTAACCATACTGATCTTCTTCAATATTCTGAAGTACACTATATTTATAATAAAGTGCTGTTATATTTAAATTAAATTTGTATGAATGTGCCTGGGCTATCAGTAGATTGATGCATCACAGCGTATTGTGTTCCCTATTTGTGTATTGAGGCCCTATTTAGTGCACAGAGTCTGTCCATGTGGATGTATAGTGTGCAAGGTTGGCCACTCTGCCATGAGGGGTTTGTCCCACTTGTGTGAAGATCCTGCAGCGCAGCGGGATGCGGTGCTCAGCCCAGACAAAGTAGGTTGCACTGAGAGATTGTCAGCCTGCCAGCATTACAGTATTATGTCCTTCATTATGATATTCTCTCTCTCTCTCCCTGTCTCTCAACCTGTTTTTCACTCTCTTCATCCTTTTCTCTGCATTCTTTATCTTTCTGTCATTGTCTTGCTCCATCTGCCTGTTTCTCTTCCTCATTGACTTTGTCTCTGTCTCTCTGTTTCTTTCTGTTTCTTTCTTCTCTTTTACCCCCCCATCTTTTGACCCCATCCTGCTTTCTTGCCCCTCATCCCTTTATAATTACTGCAAAGCTGTGCTGATGAAGAACTGTCATCTATGTATAAAACTATTTCTCTGCAAATATTAAGTCATTAGTTCTTGTCAGTAGCTGCCAGAATATATTTAATGGATTTAATTGTACAAAATAAGATAACTAAAACACATTAGAAAAGATTAGAATTAGAAATAAAATTAGAAATTTCTGTGCATGTCCGTGTGTGAGTGACTCAGTGTGGGTGTGTTATAAAATTAATCTTATCATTAATCTAATTTAGTATTTAATTTGCTCTCTATCTCCATCAAACCTATTCTTACTAAAATATGAGGACTGTGTTCTAAAGCTTTTGTTGGGTACTTTGAAGTATGATTTGAAGAGTGTTTTCAAGAGTGCTTTGTCAGAATTTGCCCTTACCTTTTGAATTCTTGCTGTGGTTGAGGTAAGGGGAGAGAAGGCTAGACCTGTGAAAGGGTGACTAACATACACAAAAGATGAGTTGATACAGTACAAAGGACAAAACATGTAACAGACAAACTGTGTCAGGGAATGTGTAAACAGTGCCATCTAGTGGACCTTCTTGTTATACTTTATAATAAACCTGACAATGTTTCACAAGTCCCCAAAATGAACGAGCCCCATAACTCTACAGTCATATTAATTACTATCATGAGTGATAACTACCAACAGTTAGAAGAACAGCTGTACCACTGTTTGGGGTCATACTAATGTGCTGCAGCCAGATCAGAGTTATGTCTCTGGTAGGAGCTGTGTCCACCACATTAATGAAATCTTCCTTCTGGGTGTTTTGTGGTATGGCCTAACCTGTACCCTGCTGAGCTTTAGTGGCTGTTTAGTCAAGTTGAACCTATGCTGACTGCCCAGAAATAGACAGAATGGACAGAAATGGCACAATGTAGAGTAGTCTGTAATCATGAGTGTTAAATGGGGGAATTTTCCCTCTAAACCTCAAAGGTCAGTTGTATAGGTTCAGTTACCTCCCTTAAGTGTCATACACAGTAAAAGAAATAGGGAGCATGGAAAATCTGATGTCATTAAAATATCAATGGAGTAAATCATAAATAGAGACCGAGTGTTTCTAAACAAAGAAAGCAAAGTTGAGCCAAAGGGAGGGTCCAATACTGGTGTCTGTGGAAAAGAACCTCAAACCTAAACATCTTTTAAAAACTCTTTGTGTCTGAAGTACATTTATAAGGTTGGCAGAGCTGTTCAAGTTAGCTGGTAGCAATAGTCAGAACATTACACTTTAGTACACCACACTACACTACAGAACACATCATTTTTATGCATGTGTGTGAAGTCAAATGACAATGATTTAGTGAAATACTAATGTCCAAGGGTGAAACCACCAGAGAAATCTCACCAAGAAGGAGTTATTTCAACATGATAATACAGGTTAATCTCATGCACACTAGTATCTGACCTTTCAGTGGAGTATTTTTAAGATAACAGTGATTTTTATAAGACATGGGGAAATTATACATATCTGAACAGTTTTTTTCTTTAAAACGTTAAATATCTCCCCCTAGTGGTCCATTATATCATTGCAACATTGATAACTCAGAAATGACCCAAGAGAATGGCACCTGGCCAACCTAATGTCTTTGCTAACACATTCTCTCTCTCTGTCTCTTTCTTTCTCTCCTCCCTCTAACCTATCTATAGTGCATTAAATTGGACGAAGTGTCCTTTGGCTCAAATGTCATTTTGTACCGACAGCCACTGTGTGGGAGTGTGTCTAAAAAGTCTTATTCAGTCTCTATACCTCCATACTCATTCATGCCAGAAGACTTGCTGTCTCAAACCTGAAAGAGCTTTTGAGACAGGTCACATCCTATTTATCCTACAGCAATCCAAAAGTAGGCATAATTAAGAAATCCCAAGTGGCATTCTGCTGCATAGAAAAATTATGCACTCTAAGGTCTTATTGAAAGTTCCTGTTACATGCCAGTGTTATCAAATGAACATCACAACATTGTATTCAATGCAGACTGCTTTATAAGCGTGATTAAATAAACTATTATCTGGCTTATTAGGCCATCTAAGATTTATAAACTACAAATAAACCGACAACACAAATGCAGCATTAAAACAAATCTGGAAAAAACAAAAAAAATCTGGAAGTTTTTTTTCATTTTAGCTTGTCCAAAGCAATGCTGTATGTCCTATGCAGGTACAGACACACATAAACACGTTTACAAAGGTGCATGTGACAAAGGCTACACCTGCAGCTTTTATGGATCAAAGATGCATGCCATTAACCACGCAGGCAACAGGAAAACCTCTCCTTACATAGGGGCCGAAATGTGATACTGGCTTGCTATTGTCTATGGAATAAAACAACTGGGATCACCTTCCCAGTGGTGTCAAAGTGATCTATTGCTAGCACACCCATATTTCTGTTTATTAAATTAGTCATTTGGAGGAATCTAAGATTAACCTACACGAATAGGTGCAAAATGCTACAAAACATGTTCCTGTCTCATTGCTCAGTCTAAGGTGATGCTGGTGTGTCTCAAAACAGTCAAAGATCAAAGGGAACTGTTGATGCCATTTTTTTTGACTGACTGCCTATGCTATTGTGTTGGAAACTCACTTATATTTCGTTTGATGTGATGAGAGAAGAAAGCAAAGCAGGTAGAGTGGGAGGAAAGCCATGTTTGAACTATCGCAGCAGGCCTCCACCGCTGTGTCTCAGAAGACATGACAGAACTGGCTCCCTCTGGTCTGTCATCTCCTGACCTGCCAGCCTTGTGTTTGTTCTGTTTTGTGTGATTGAGCACAGTTTCCAGTATGACTGCCTCAGCCAATGCCTGTGCTACTCAGTGGTGAACGATTTTATGTTTGTGGTGAGCTACTTGCCTGGAAAAAATATTGTTTACCTTTCGATTTTTTTTTTTTAGTTTTAAAAAGATTTTAAAAACCTTTACAAGTCTAGGTGTAATGTAAGTCCAAAAACAACAACAACAGCCCACTCTCTTTAAATCAGTGAGAGATGAACGCTCTCCCCATGGGTTCATGAAGGAGTGTAAAGAGTTGAAGTCCCAGGAATGCATCCCCAAAGATGCATATTTTACATTTAAACAAGTAATATTATTCCAAGAAAACACAAGTCTGATGAAGTCCAGGTGCTTCTGAACTTCTGACAGCAGCTGAGTCACAAAGTGTGATGTTCTTAAGAAGTGTCCTTCTAACATGACAGAAATCGCAGATTCCTCCTCTACATCTATTGACCTTGTACGTGTTGTGGGGTAATTGTTACTCTCAGATTTAAGTACTTAAGTAAGCTTTCATATTGTCTTCAGTCAACTGTGCTTCAAGTAGGCATTCTACATGTCTTAAACACAGTCTGTCCAGACAAAGTGGGTGTTATTTTACTCTCCCATTGAAACACGAGTTGCCGATAGAGATGAGGGGGGCAGCATTAATAAGCGGAAAGAGGCACGGCATGCACAGACACAGATAAACACCTTGTCTCTGCCCTGTCTGAGATCACTGCCAGCAGTGTGCGGAGCCATGCATGTAGGGCAGGGGGAGACATTAGGACCGCACACCGTTAGCTCCCTTCCCTCTCCACACACCATAAACCCCCCCCCCCTCCCCCGTCGTCACCAACACATGGCTGCAATAAGTCAACAAATTAAGCCATTACACAAAAGTTTAAGCAACACAGACATCCGTGTGTAAATGGTTTTAAGAGTGGCCAAGGATCTCTTGCTACGGACCCCGCTGTGCCCAACCACCATGCATTGGTGGCACAGGGCATAAAAAACATGGCACGCCAACGTGGTCTTACCCCACGGGAAGGCTGTGTGGACCCCTACCAACCAGTACCCCCGACCACACGCGTTCTAGCGGACGTGGCATGGGCACCATCAAGCGTCTGAAAGTCAGCTCACTGTGTGTGGTCAGCAGGGCAAAAATATGAGTTATGCTTGGCAACAGTTTACCCTTGGGCCACAAGGCCTGAATCAGGCTGACTCCTCATTTCATTATGGAGGTATGAGCCGACATTTTTTGGCCTGGACACAAGGTGGCCCTGGGCAAGGAGGCTTGCCAGGCTAGATCCCTGTTTCTGTCCTGCTCTGTTTAAGAGGGATGCCCATAAAGCCTCATTAGACAGGAACACTGCCGCAGCTGCAATGTCCAGACAAACCCCTTCATGAGCTGAGAGAAAGTGAAGTCAGTGTGGCCTAACATCAAACCTCCAGGGAGCTCACTAATTAAATATTAACTTTTTTCTATTGGTGATAAGCTACAAGTTTTCCTTCTCTGACATCCTACAGCATTTGTTCCAACAGCAAAATAACAAGTCTACAAAAACATTAGTAAAGAAAAGTAATGAAAAGATGTAGGACATTACTCTGCTTGAGAAGGACTGCTTGAATATGAATGGGCTCAAGCAGGCAATGTCATATCAACAGATGACTTAACACTTCCACACTGGCCAAAAATCATTTTTGAGTGCTGAAGTTTTGGTAGACTCAGTTAAGGTGATCTTGATCTGGGATTTAATGTAATGTCACTATGAAATCAGAATTTGAAAGGTAAATTTTACCATAAATGAAAAGTATCAGATTGCATGCAGCTTTCTCAAGCTTCCATGCTTGAGAAAAAATATACAAACAGAAAACATACATAAGGTGCTTAAACAAACAGATTGTGATTCACGTGACAGAACATTACAGTCACTATATTGCAGATTAAAATCGGCTCACTATGCTCTTCAAGGACTTAATTCTACACCATGTTACCATTCTTCTCTCTCCATTTACTCTTAAGCAACATTAGTACTTGCTTTAAAAAAGTACTTACTTGAAAAGGAATGAGATCCCTTTTCAAGTTGTTTTCAATTCCAACTTCAAACAAATCTTTAATGACGACACACCCAGCGCAAAAGTACCTGCTTCGCGAGGGTAACAGCACGCGCCAATCACTTTGAGTTCCTCCAATGGCGTTCCAGCGCGAGGCTATGACTCCTCCCTGGTGGATAATTAAACTTTCTTTAGTTCAACAGGAGGACCTGCGCTCAAAGTAGTGCTAACTGAGAGAGGATACGTACAGCAGCGCCGCACAATGTTGTCGAGCTACTCAAGCGTGTGCCTGACTTTATGTTTATGGATTATAGCCATCTGGAGCACCGGGTATGTCACCGCGAGGAGACACGACGAGTCCTTCTTTATTGGGAGTATTTATCGCGCGAGATGCTCCTCGAGGTGTCTCAGCCTTCACATCACTCGCATTTCAACTTTTTTCAAGCATTTCCAGGTATATTCATGTTTCCCCACATGTGGCTATGTAAAAGAATATCTTTAGCTGTTCCTGCAAATGTTTAAATATTTAATAACGTACTTATTAATGTATCCGTTTTTAAGAATGTTTCATTATTATCGTGCATTTTTGTAGAATTGAATAACTTTCAGTAAAACTTTAGCTATGTAATTAAAAAAGCTTTTATAGTTCATTCATTCCATACGACAGCAAATCGTTATGGATGGAGAATTAATATTTTAATTGATACCCCTTATGAGAATGGCAAAGTGCAGCTGCTCCGTAGGCAGTTAAAACAAGCATATTTAAGTTTAATTGGAACGTATATCAAATGTAGGGATGCAACTATAGCTCTGCACTTTATTTGCTACATATGCAAGATGACATCGTTATCATCACGCTGACAAAAATAATTGCTGAATGTGACCTGTAGCCTAAATGTAGCACATGGTTGAATAGGTGAACAGAGACTGAACATGCTTGGGTGGGGAAGTGATGGTTCTGTCATAAAGTTCTCCTAAAATTTCACGTTTACACGTCAATGCTAGCCAGTACTGTGTGAACTTGTCAGTATATGTTGCCTATCATACCTGCAACTGTTTCAAACTGTTCACACTGTGTTTAGACCAGTCCAGTGGTAGTAAAGGAATTAGCCTTCTTGTCTTTTGAGCGGTCGTGTCTGTCATGTCAGACGCGTTTTTCACTCCTCACTAAGCCACAGCAGACGATCGTATTAGTGTCATTCGGTATTTTTTCCTAATGCTACTTACACCATGCATACAAATTCTCAATTATTACAGGTGAATTCTCAATTGTGTCGATGCTGTCCTCTTTGATGAATACATGTCTTTGATTTTTATATATGGTATGCATTCATGAAGTTTTGAAAGATCAAGCACATTGTTTTGAACTAAAATCAGGTTAACACTGGACAGAAAGCAAGGTGAGATACTAAAACTTAATATTAATTTCTAAATTCATTCATAATAAAAACATGAGTTTGATGCTCTGAATCTGACAGATATGGACTTTGCCTCTGAGACATTTAACTCCATATGGTGACTTTGAAACTCTGCAGATAGTTTGTTCCTACTGCAATGTTCTGAGAGCAGGAGAAGGTGTTGCAGCTAGAGTAGAGATGAATAATGAGCTCAGTACGGAGCTGGTGGAACCTCTGGGAATAGAATGCAATTGTTACTGATGCTCCGCATAGTCTGGAGTGGACGTTCTCTGTGCTCAGAAGTCTTTCATGTGGAAATTGGAGGTCTGGTCAGCTGCAAAAACACACTGACCCCCCCCCAACCAGCCTGGCCACCAAATGCCAATGTCACCCTCCTCAGAAGACCCGTGCTCTCTGTGTGAAGTTGTGGTGGAGGGGTCACCTTCCTGCTAAACAGGGCCTTCACCCCCACTGAGAGGATTTAACGGGTCGCTGGTGTAACGTTGCCATTAGCAGGCGGATCAAGCAGCTCCGCCTACTATAACAGATCTTATTACTGCCACTGTCCTGTGGCTCCATGAGCCTTGTTACCAGTTCTGCCATGCTTGAGCAGTTATAGCATTGGTGGGCACAGGCATGGCAGCGGTGCCATTGACTGAGGAAGCAGAGCAAAGTGCACTCACCCTGTTTGAAGGCAAGCATAATATCAACACCATTAATAGAAATAAGACAATAAAAGTTTTACTTTTCTTCCTTTGTGTTTGTTGTCTCTAGTTCCCTGCCTGGATTCATTAGTGCTTTTAAGTGTGATAGCTAAACACAATTAAAAAAGTTAGAACGCAATTTCTTGCATAGGAATTTCTGCTCTTGTGTGTATCTGTGACATTACTGAAGGTGTTCTGCATCCGGTAATGTATTTATGGTTTTATTATTTATAGTTTTATCCAGTTATTTTTGTCATAGCAAAATATGGCAGCACAAATGATCATAAGTGCATCAGAGCAGATCATCAATGTAATCTGTTATAAGTTTGGTAAAATGTGACATTGTATTTTTAGTGTTATTTCGTATTAAAAGTCCAAATTCCAATGTATTTATGAACATGTGAGCGCACATATGGGTGATCTCTCACCTTCCCACAATAGACAGAGGGGAACACCCAGCCATAAAATACTGCAGCTACTAATGGGGACTGAAAGAGGGACTCTGTTCTACAGTACATTTGGAAAGCATCCGCCTTATGCCTGATTATTTATGTGCAGACCTGTTAAGCCAAAGGTGTGTCAGAGAGGTCTTGCTAGTCCATTTGGAGTCATAAAATATATTAGATTTTAAATTAAGCTTTTCATTCCTCCCATCTGGCTCTTGTACAACTAATGCTCCTGGCCCAAGAGATGCATGTTTTAATCCAAAGGAAAGACAAACATTGGAAAAGTAGTTTTTGCCATGTTCCCTTGTCTTTGGCTTTGATAGGAAATAGCTTGGGTATGGAGTAAAAACACCTCAGTGACTAGCAGTTGTATGTATAGCGTTTTTCATTAGTAAAGACAGGGAAATGAATGGAGACTTATGTTGCCATGTTTCACTCCTTACAGATACAAATGCAGACACAAACAAACACACACTGACTTTTATGGAGGAAAAGTTTGGGAAGGCCAGCTATTTTTTAGGCCACAGGTAAGAGTGGTAATTTGTCTATAACTCTACCAATTAGCTTATATTACTGTGGCATTACATACTCAGCATTGCTATGCAGGGTTATAGCAGGAGCACAGAGTGGGAGAAATTGAGACATAGCACACATCAAGCAGAGATCAACATGAATGTTCGATTGATTTGTCAGTCAGATGAACAATGCTTTGTAAACAGAAATAACAATAAAAAATAATTCTGTCTGACATATTAGCTAAATATATTACAGGTAGCATTATTTACTTTAACTAATTGACTTGTACACTGGCTTCGAATTTCTCTCCATTGTTTATACAGCACAGTGGCAATAAAATGCTTGACCACCACATAATAACATGCGCAATGACAAACTTGGCATCAAAGTTTACATCACCTCAGCGAAGGTGCTGGATAAAAGCCACCTCAGTTCAGATGTTTGTGTACCATGTGTGGAGTATGCATTCACAGGTCGCTTCTCCCTTTCCAATTCCCAGATGGGCCTGTTTGGCTTATGGGTGTGCTGAAGGAGGCCTTATCTTAACTGCAGTTCAGTTGGGGCTCTCCGTACCCCGCATGGAGTCTATCACAGTCAACCGCACGGCCTGTCATATCCATAAACATCTGTTGGTTTGGAGTGCCTCTTTATGGCAGCAGACTATGGCTCTTTGAGTCATATCTGCCCAGGAATTCAGCAGCTGCACGTTTGCAGCATTATGAAACTCTGATAGGGGTTATTAGCAGGCCGTTGATAGCTGAACCAACTACCCAGAAATGTCTTGTCTCTAATGTGTTTTTTTGCCATTATAGTAAAAACATTTATCTAGTGTAACACATCAGTAATGTCATGTGCCTGATCCTTGCTAAGTGCCATGCAGTATGAAGTTTACCTGTGCATTTTCAAGATGAGCGCCCCCATGTGAAATTCTCTCAGCAATCTGTTTTTTCCAGAACCAACAGAATTTATTATGGTAAGTATATTCATAGTTAACACTTTGGTCACCTTCAGACAAATTATCCCAAGAGTATTTGACTAATAAAACATATATGTGTTGGATTTTGGCATTCTCTCAATGTTGGTTTTGGTGATCTTGAGATAAACATCAATCAAAACTTCTAACTACAACCCCCCAGACACTCACAAACAACTGGTGTGGAGAGATGACTTCTTCTATTGACACAACTAAGAGCCTGCAATTGATTATGGACTGAAGGTTAAAAGTGGTTTGAAATGGTCTCTTCCAGCACAGGGATCGTGGATGTGCCCTATAATTATCACAGGGCAGGTCAGTGACATGTTGGGGTCAGTTGTGCAGCAACTGGGTTAACACACCTACTGAGTTGAAGTTAAGCTCTGGCGTGGAAGCCCGACAGTCGTGATGGATGGGATTGAAGAGGTGTCAGAGATCATGGTTAGGACAATATGATCTTCCTTATATGCTTCTCTGCTACAGTGGCTGCCAAAATAACTAAATGATGCTGCCACGTGGTGAAATATAAAGGGGGTGAACCTGTGATAAATTAGTGGGTGTAGTTTGTTTCAAACAATGACATGTTGTGGAAGGAAGCTTCAACAATCATTTCTCTTCATGAAAATCTCACAAAATATTTCTATTCACTGACTCACTCTAGAAGCCAAATTATAGACACAAAAATCTTATAAGTGAATTTTATAAATAAGAACAGAAGCTACCATAAGACAAGCTACCTTGCACATAGTATAATGGTATATACTGTACATTTCTCTAAGATAACACCAGTCTCTGCCAAATTTTTTCATTTCTGCTTTTCTGCCTCTTAAGAGTTCCTTTTGCTGAGGTGAAGCTGAATCAAACCGATTTTCCCTCACTCTGACGAGGGGTGATATCTTCTTAAAAGGGACGGGTGGTTCAACTCTCAGTTTTGGCTTGCCTTTGAAGCTGGTTGACCATGATCCTTGACACTGAGTTTGCAGCACCCTCCGGTACTGGATCGCAAATTAAGTCATTAATGATAAGTTCTTTCCCAAGGTTTCTTGGGGAATTTCCAGTGGATTACATTGTTCAAGAATCCTTTGAACTTGACATTGAACTTGAGCAGACTTTCTGGTTTGGAGTCTCGTGAAAGTTTGACTGCCCTCTGCTTCTTTTTTGTCTGTGTGTAGGAAAGAAAACAGTGATTTCATACAAAATAGTAATCTTTCATTTTAACATTTTTGCTAAGGAAATTTTGTGTAGATATTTGACTTCTTGGTTTCTTATCTCTCCTTGATGTTGCTGTCAGGGATCAGAGAAATCCAGTAAATCATTATGTCTGTTGTAATAAAAACCTTCTGCACCTCCTTAGCATTTAGCTTGTTAAAATTCCAGTCTGACCACTTCTGTAGTCTCACCTGTTCCTCTTGGATAACTGTCAAATGTATGTGTAATTATAGTACTACTGAGACCACACTAGCATACTGATGAGGGGTTTGATATTAAAAAGAGCCAATGGAAGGCACTAGACTTACATCTCATGGTAACAATTTAAGCATATATCTTCCCTTTGAGACAGAGTGTGCTGTTGTAAGATCTGTTTGCACATTGTGCATACTGGTCTAGGATCTACTTGCACGTTGTGCATTCTAATGACTTCAGCAAATGAACCTGATCCCAGATAATCACCTCATCCTTACTCTGGGATATTTCTTTATTTATGGGGCGTGAAGTCTGATGGATCTTGTGGGTCCAGAGTTCTGCAGATGTGATCCTAGCCTTTTACAGCTTTTGGAAAGGTTCTGTGCGGAGAGGCGAGTTAACATTGTACTCAGCTGTGGGTCTTTGTAGGTTATCACTGCACAGGTTCTTGTGACCGTGAGCAGATGTGCAACTACTCTGACTGATTCTGCTGGCCTTTTTCAGGCCATTGTATTACTATATTCTCTCCTTTAGTTAATGTGTAATGTGAACTTATGGTTAAGGTCAGCCTATAAGTACTGCATGTACCTCGGGGAACTACAATTTGCTATATAGTTCAATATATTAGGTAGAAACAGAAACTAATGTGGTGGCCTTTAGTTGCTACTAATACTACATATTGTTTACGTAGGCTTCCATCAATGAAAAATATGCTTTTATTTAGAAAGTAGATCATAATAACATTATAACTGAAAGCAATAGGTGGTAATAAGCATTTTAAATGATGTTCTTCACAGACTAGTGATATTCAAATCTGGACCTCAAATCCAGTACTGGATTTTGTAATCCTTTGTAGTTAGTTAAATAATTCATGTAACAGATTTGCCAGTTTGTCATTAAACCCTACTCCTAGGTAAAGAGAGGTGGGAAGATCTGGGAAGGACCTGTATTTTCATGACTCAGATTTGAATACATCCACAGTAGATGTTTCCCTGTGCATTATGATCATTGTGAAATGAATCGTGAGCTGTTTTCTGTTACTATGGGATTGAAGTTAGTTTTCTAAAACTGCCATTTCTTCTCTTTCTCTACAGGGTAATGGATCTTTGGTGTGGTGTCAGAATCATAAGCAGTGCTCCAAGGTAACTGTCTTTCAGTTAATCAGCTAAGCTGATTAAACTTTCATATAACATTCATATATCCATCATCACACTCTATATTAGTGTGACTGGCAATCTGAGACTCTCTGGAATAAACCATGGTCACTGAGCTTAATATGTTACACTATGATTTTATAAGAAATGAGAGCTGGAGAAAGTGATATTTGCATGTATTATAATGGTTTTGTATAGATGTGCTTTGTAAAGGTCAGCCAGGTGCTGTGGGATCCTGGAAACACACACACACACACACACACACACTCTTGAACAGGCAGCATGATGCATGATGTTGACGGCTGGTACTTTGTCCTGACAACAGTAGCTATACTGTGGCACAGCCTGGCATATTTATTTTGATGGTGTTATTCACTCAAGCCTACTCAGGGCAGCTAAATAAACACAGGGAGTGAGAGAAAATCAGAACAAGCCTGAAAAAGAGAAGATTCTCTCCTTCAGCAACTAGAGTTTATATCTGACGCTATGTAGATTGTATTTGAGAAATCTGTTATTCTCAGGTGGTGACAAATTACTTTTCACTCTTTTCACTGTAGACTATGAAATAGTCAAGAATCAGAGAAGGACAACCTTATATATGAAAGAAGGTCATTTGACCATTATGAAAGAAGGTCAATTAACCATTTGACCAGTACTGTCTGTGTTTATCATTGCAATTAATCTATTCAAAGAATTGCATGCTATCTAACCTTTATGGCACATGTAATTAAATGTACTTCATTGTGTTGTTTCCTGGTTTCTCTACCAGAAAAGCTATTTGTGAGAACCTTAGAAAGCCATGTGGTTTCTTTATACATCAACTGTAAACAGGACCGATGCCATACACAGGCCCAGCAAAATAATCATTAATTTCCCACAGCTATTCTGCTTTAATCTATAGGTGTGGACTAATGAGATTGAGACGACTGAACAAATAAAATGTTCTTTGTAAGTGAACCTCCTTAATGCCGCTTATAATGCACCAGAAGGCATTTACTCTGTTTCTCCCTGGGGCTGGCATTGTCTACTGCTGTCTGCAGTCAAGATTTCTATCTTTCTTTCTTTCTAGAGAAAGAAATCATGAACAGATTGTATGTGTACTAAATCATGTATCCTAGGTCACTGTCCTTTTATATATACATTTTTTTTTTTTAAAGTCAACTTTTTTCTACATACAAACCAGCACCAGCATCTTTTTCCTAGACTGGACTCAGCTAGATGCTTTCAAATGCCAAGTTCTTGTCTCCAGTAATGAACCTATCCAGAAAGATGGTAGACTGGGAGAATCGGGATCAGAATATTTTGTAGCTCACTTAGACCTATATTAAAGTTGAGCTATATGTTAATGGCTGAATGTAGGGTGCATCTGTGAGTCAGGACCTTTCTACCTGGCGAATGCGTCATTGCCAAATGGTTTCAAATAACGCTGGTGACTGGAACTTGAGTCAGACTGTATTGATTTCTTTGGAGGAGATTCTCATCATTGTGGAACAAATAATGCAAAATGATAATGATGCGTTTCTATTAGTGATGGAAGAAAACATTCAGTTGAACAAACATGGAGGTAAGATTATGCCAGAGTTCACGGATTTCTGCAGAAACCTCAGAGACATTCAGATGACTCCTGATCACTTTACCCTTAGCATTTCAGATCAGTGTGTCCTGATGGATGTGCGGGAGCCTACATCACATTATACATGAACCTCTTTGACTTGAGTTTGCAAGGTGTTGTTTGTAACAACAGTAACAACAGATTTTTAAAATAAGAGATTTAATACTGGTGATTCATTTAAAAAGTGTAGAAAAGAATTCACAACAAAAATGTTTTGATTTGGAGACGGTTCTAGTTTTTAGAGCGGGTGATGTAACTGAATGTAAGGCATTTATTTACAGGCATCAATGTGATAATCAGTGTTTACAATATTGTGGATTCTCTATAGTTACAACAACATTGAAAGAAGAATATCTTTCTAAATACTGCAATTCAAGCAAGCCAGCTTTATTATCAATATTATTTACCAGTTGTTACATCGACCAGTGGTTACATTGAACAGTGGCGGTTGTATAACTGCAAGCTCATTAGTTAGGGAAAATGTGGTGAATAAAAATTACAACATTAATACCAGCAACACAATATAAAGGCACTGGGGTAGACACAGATGATTAGTTTAGCTGGTCACACAAGACCAACTACTGGAAGGTGGCAGTTTTCCTTCAAAAATTATCTTCAGTAATGTAAAAGGCATTAAAAATGTTAAACATTAGATAAAAAACTTTGTTCAGCTTTAAAATTCAAAACTACTTAAACTATCCTGAAATTACTACTCCTCAGCTAAAGAATCTGTTTCCTCTTTTTAGGTTTGTACCCATTCATAGTGTTTTCGTATTACCCTATTCTAACATTTATTTTTACAATAATTTTATGTCAGTGAAATGAGAGCTTAAATTTGCAATCACACTAGTAACAGTGATCACAAAGCAGGTTTTGATGGTTTCTTTGCACCATTAATGATAAGGATCGTTAACCTAGGCAATTGTGCGTGCACAGTTTGGATACTTACACTGTGCTCTCCTTCTAATGAACTGAAATGTTTGGAATACACTCATGGGGTATTTAAAACACAAATGAAGGACCACATTGGGCTAATTTAAACAGTGTCCACGCATTGTTCTGGCAAACAGCTTGAGTGTGTTTGTCTGCATGCATGCTTGTGTGTTTCTGTGCGCAAGCATGTGTGTGTGTGTGAGAATAAGTTGGTGGGTGTAGCTTAGCCTTTTCACTTCAGCTATACTTCACATCACTCGAGCAAAAGCATAGTGTTGGCTTGAGCAAATGCCCTTATCATGGTCTCTCTCTCTCTCTCACACACACACACACACACACACACACACAGAAGAGAGAGAGAACCACTGCTGATATAGTTCCTTTCCTCTCAAACAGCCCATCATGAGGCCTCTGTGGTGACAAAAGCTGTGCACACATCGGTTAATTATTTAAACAAAGACTGCCTGACCTCCCCAGTCCATCAGCACGTTTGGAAATCAAAGGCTCTGCAGTTATTTCCAGATGGGAGGTGGTGGTGGTGGTGGGAGGGGGGTGTTATTGGCCATCTCCTCTTCAGTGTCCATCTCTGCCTCAACGTGCTTCTGTGCCATTAACGTCCAGTTGTTATGGTAATTAACCCCTCTCGCCCTGTCACACAGAGAGGGGGGAGTTAGAGACAGAGAAAAACAGTGAGGGAAAGCAAGTGAGAGAGAGAAAGAGAGACAGAAAGAGGGAGGATGTGGTGTTTCTGGCCCTTCATTAGCATTCTATAGCACCAGCATCACCCTCTTTTCAGACCCGGTCCCACCAGGAGGCCAGCGTGCCAAATAGCGGAATGCTAGCAGCTTTTGTCCTGGCTTTTTTGTCATTTGGTTTCTTTATCTTTCAGGCGACCTCCTTTTCCACAGAGAGAAAAGCTCTGGCCTTTGCATGTCCAAAACGTTTGACAACTTTCTGGGTGTTTGATTTGATTTAAGTGAGAGCAGCCATGGCGAAAGCAACGGAACGGTTTCTGCGGTTGTTATGCAGCCGAACAGAACCATTCCATTCATGTCCAGTTAGAGCTCTCTGTGAGCAGGAACAGAATGGCGGCCTTGGTTTCTCTTTCATTCCCTTCCCAAGGTCTCCCGGTGCTTGCCAACAGAAAGACTCTATAGTCCAGGAGTGTTGTCTGCGGACGTGCCGCTTAATTGCACTGTGGCGCAGATAGGCAGAATGGGAACTGGGTAGCCAGATCGACCTTACTGGGGCCATCTTTTGACTGAGCTGGAGCTATTGAGAGAAGCGTCTCTCTTGGAGAATAAACAGTGTACTATTTGTCTTTTCGTTCACACCTACATGTCCTTGGCTCTTTCTAATTTTGAAGTAAAGACGAATGCATCTTGTCACAGGGAAGAACATGGGAACAGAATTGCACTGGTGGATCCAGAATGTCTTAGAGTCACTCCTGTGTGTTCTTTCTATACTACTTAAAGTCACTCCTGTGTTTTCCTTCTACACTACTTCTATTTCAAGTTGTTTTTCAAAGAGGCTTCAGGTTAAATTGCAGTTGTAGCATTTGCTGTGCTTACAGTCCTCATTTTCAAGTGAGACAGAATAGTATGACTTCAGGAGTGGCATGTATGTGTAGAGCTGTGTGTCGCAGTGATTTTCCACACCCGCTGTGTGGTCATCATTTCCTGCAGCTCACTGAGAGATGGGACTAGTGCAGGATGAGAATGGCACTGGCTTTGTGGGAGAGAGGCTCTGGTGGTTGTGTCTGTCAAGAAGCATTTCAGACCATTAACATCCATTAACAGCCATTTGGTTCTCTTCTGCCTGCTTTTCAGGTCACATAGTTGCCCATAGTTGCCCACCTCGATAAGGATTTTAGGAAACAAACTTTCAGATTTGTTTCTCAATGCTTCTTTTTTTCTCATCTGTCCATGACATAACAGTTTCCCCTGAATGTGCTCCTCCTCTTTCAGTTTACAGAACTAAATGAGGGAGTCCAGATATCAGAAGCAAACATTCTGATGTGTTTGCTTATGTGCACTCATGGATGTGCATATATCTGCGTGTGTGTGAGTGTGTGTGGGTGGTAAGGGCTGTTAGGTCAGACCCAGCAGGAGAGCATGTGATGGGGTCATAGCTGTTAGTAGTGATAGTGGGGAGGGTGAGGGAGCTGCTGCTGTCTGTGGTGTGTTACTCACCGTGGTGGGTGGCAGAAACCACAGCAAAGGAGACAATCATGCAGACAGAAGCAGTGTCACACACATGCTTTAAACACAATGCTGCAAAGGAGAGAAACTTAAAGCTACTTGACCATAATCCATATTACATGTGTACCAGCTACTCTTATTACAAAACCTGTGACTTGAATTTCCTCCACACAAATAAATTTAATCAACAATTTATTTGTTGTCCCTGTGATCATATGCACATTTGCAGTCATAATTAGCCATAAGCATGTGTACCCGGACAAGCTGTTTTTAGGCCATGTTGCATTTAACATTGCTGCAGCTTATTTGCACTTTATCTTTAGGAACACTTGCTAAGTATTGCACTTATACTGCATGTAGTCTTGTAGGTATTTCTGTCTTGCTAGGTATTGCACTGTGTCTAATCTTATATTTTGTTGTCTTCTTTCTAGGCATCAGCACTAGCAACGGTTTATGGCAGTGCTTGACCTCAAGTAGTTTGGACTTAAACCTGTTTATACTAGATAAAGATGCATATTCTGACTGAACACATAGTACTTTTGTAAGTCGCTCTGGATAAGAGCGTCTGCTAAATGCCGTAAATGTAAATGTAAATGTAAGCTTACTCAACACGAGCAGCTCTATTGTTTTGGTCCCCACTATGATTATGGAATAATGTTTTTTCTCTGTTGGATGCCTTTCTGTGTCAGATAACAGCTCCAACTTTAATATCCTCTCTGGGTGTGTTTTAATCAGAACAGTTTACAAAATTCATCTTCAGTAGGAAATTTACTATAGGGAAAAGATGATCTCCTTTTCCGTTTATGTAGACTTCTCTGCCTCTTGAATTGGTTGCTGTGAAATCACTTCCTTTGTTTATCTGTCTAGGTCAGTCTGTCCAACTTCTTTAAATGAGGTTGATTTGTTTTGACTCAGCACAGTGCCCAGGTCAGGTTCGCCAATAGTATGGGTGGTTGAGGCCAGCAATTACAGATTTTTCATTTGCTGCGGTTTGTTAGAGCTTTCATGTTAATCACTGTTTTTGTCCTTGGTACCCATTAGTTTGGATGCCCCTAGAAATGTGCCATGGCATGCCGTAGGTTATCACCAGCCTGCAATTTATCTGCTCAGTGTGTCGTACGAGGCATTAGGACCTTGTCTATCTCCAATCATGGAGTCATCCATCCTTTTATCCAGCCTAATCCGATGATAAGTCCTGATCTCCTCCAGCCTGCAGGGATGTAGCGGGACTACTGCTGGACTCCCCTCCCTCTCTGGGAAACTTGTACCATGATTCACATCTTACTGTCTTTTCAGATTAAATGTTTCTATAAAGGTTGAAGTGAAAAATGGCTCCCTGTGAGAAGAAAGGTTCCTTTTCATCAGCGACAATCTGCCAGTGTTTTAACTGGAGTGCGTCATGGCTGTAAGAAGTGGAGGTGTTTGTGCAAGCAAAGGGCCAGTGCACTGAAAGTCTGCGGTTTGCTCTTCAGTCATTTGCTCTGGGAGTGTTCTGTTTAGTTGCTGACTGAGAGTTGGTCAGATGCACTCAGCACTTTCAAATATCAGAGGCAAAATCACACCCTCAGACCTCTGTGGTGCAAATTTATCAGAACCAGGTTTCTATCCGTGCAACTATGTTGATTCAAACTGTGCCTGAAGATTATCAGGTATGTTACTATGAAACTTGCTCTCTCATTGATCAGATTTATTGATTGTGCTTTTTTACTGTACTTGTATATCCAATTGCTCTAAGCTGTAAAGCAAACACTTGTTTTTAAGCCACAAATTTAAGTAAGTGCAGTAATACATGCTTTAATTTGATAAGGTTTGATAAACAGAACAGCTTGCTCGGACTTGCTAATATGGCAAACAGTGAATGGAAGTAAGCAGCCCCTCATTAGCATATCATTTGTTATTTGTATAATGATAATGATTGGCAGTTTTATTTCATTCATTAGCATTTTGACCACATTCAACATTAGCATTCTGACCAAATTCCTCCTTTAAGGGTGTAATGCAATATGTTAATCAGCAAAAGTAAGTAAAGATAGCATGCACATTCATGGAGACCCCATATTCTGGTGTAAATAACACAGGAAGGTGAAGGTGTTGAATCTTTTAAATTATCTGTAAAAATATCAGTGTGTATCAACACTGGTGACAGCTAAAGGTAAAAACAGTAGGAAGTTCACAATGGTAAATGACATTTGGAGACATACTGTGAGTGCGGTGTTGAGGAGATGGAGCAGAGCTGCATTCTCTACTCTGCGGCTTGGGAAAGCTGCCCAGAAAGCTTCTCTCAGCACCACGATCCTTCCCGGCATCCATCATCACACTTACATAGTGAGTGTTTCAGTCAGCACCTTTGAAATATTGGGGGCCCTTAAAGAGGCTCTGCATGTACAGTAAATCAGATACACGGTCCAACATGGGTCCTTGCGGAACCACTCAGAGGGGCCTGTGTTTCACTGGGTCCCACACACAGTAACGCATGCCACCGCTCTTATCACTCATCTGAGCCTGTTCTGAAAGACACATCCTGTTGGGCCAATGGCAGCGAAACACAAACCGAGCCTGGAGGGACGACAGAATAATATCGCATTACAGGGGCTGAAATATCGTCTCGCATCTCCTCTGAGTTTTATTAGCATTCATTGACAGGTCTCTGGGAAGGTGAGCACTAGTCTGTAATGGCTGCTGTTGAATGAGCTGGTTTCCGTAAGAGATACTCGCCAGAGAATTGCTGCTGTCTGAGTGTGACTTGAAGAGTCATGAAGTATTAACGTGAAGCCCTGTTCTGCTTCAGCACAGACAAAGCACAGTCCTGCCTGTTCTGTTCGCACTGCTCATAAATTAACCAGGCTCCTCCGATTGTGGGCCACATGTATAATTCATGACTGCCCGCCTCCTTCCTCTATCCCTCTCTATCCCTTTCTCTCTCTCTTTCTTTCCTCTTACAGCCCCCCCCCCACTTGTAGAGAGATTCCTCCTATGCCTCTTTATTGTCCGCTTCTCTGTCTGTATTTAAATCAATAATTAAAGCGATACTCTGAGAATGTCTGTTTGCAAGGCTGTCATTCCACTGTGCATCAGTCGGTTCTGCTGTGTAAATGCAGCATCCATCCATTTACGTCTGGGGGTGAAGCCTGAGAGTAAAGCCTTCAGCCATCAATTAAGGCTAATTTAGGCTTCTAAGCCCAAACTTCCATTTGGTTGCCTGCAAAATTTGTCAAGTTTGTTGCCTGTTGATTTCTGGCAGGACAAACTTTCTTCACAATGGCAAACCAGATTAGTGAAAGAAAACTGATGACCAATTGAAAGTATTCATAAACATGGTTGCAATGTTTGCCAATGATGAATGCAGGTGATCTTCCATAAGGAGCTTTTAAAAATGATGTGGAGTATAAAAGTGAAATTTGGTGATGGTTGTTCCAGGTTGCACCATCTGCATCTTATGCACAGCATTTGCTATAAATTTGTTAATGTTTTTAATAATTTCAGTAATTTCACTCATTTTGGTGACTACAGTTGCTTCAGTCAGAAAAAAATGATGGCAAATCAGGAACAAAAATATAACTACATATATTTTATTCAAATATAAATACATAATCCTACCTAAAGGACTTTCATAAACCTCCTTACTTTGACTAAAGGAAAACTCAATTAAGAATTATGTGTCAAAATACTGGTCACCCGGTGTTTGTCCGATGGGACGATCAATTTGCATGAGGATTAGATTTAAGATGAGTCCAAAAAAATAGGCCTACAAGTCAGGACCCCTCAACAAAAGTCACTCTGACTGATGAGTAAACTAAATATACCTCCAGGGTTGATGCACAAATGTCCAATTCTGTCTTAAACTGAACAATTGTAAACACACAAGATGGTTTGACAGCTTCTCCATGAAAGGGGGGGGGGGTGAGATAGAGCAGAGCAGGCGAGTGTTTCCTCCATGTCTGTGGCACTAATTAGGGAGAGTGTGTGAACCCAACGCAGAGCACACCATGATGTCACCGGTGCAATGCTCCGGAAACATTACAAACACAAACTGAGCTGCTTTGAAGCTGGCCAGCAATTTGAGCCACAGCAGCACAGAACTGGTGATGAGAGATGTCTGTGTGTGTGTGTGTGTGTGTGTGTGTGTGTGTGTGTGTGTGTGTGGGTTGGAGTAGGGAGTCATGTTGCGAGAACTGGGGTTTCCAACCTTGACATGACTTAATCCACTGACACTTAAGTGTGCTGGAATCATTCAACCCCCTTACTGGGGTTGTATACACATACTCACATACACTCACCACATGCGTATTAACACATTCACAAACACATACAGGCACATGCAATACACCCTCAACACCCAGAGTTGTGTGGTCTGTGGCATCAACAGTATTTACAAGAGGCAAATCTGTGGCTAGTCATGAAGTGAATGTGATGTTTGGTATTTGTGCAGCCTTCACAGGGTGAATGTGTGAATAATGTAACTGCTGCAGACTTAAATGCCACATAAATTTCAACAAAGGTTGTTTTTTATTGTTTTGTCATTGAAACACAGTGTTACCGAAACACACCCAGAGTGTTAGATCTGAGTTACCTCAGCCATAATGGTTTCCACACAGAGCACACGCTTACACACACACACTGCTCCCTTCCTGCTCACTGCTCTCTCCATGTTAATACACACTACTCTCTTTGTGCAGACAGACCACAGAGTGTCTGCGCACAATCACAGTGCACACACTTACACTTTTCTGGACATCAGAGTTTATCTGTTAGCCTTAAGTGTTGCTACGCTATTGCCAGGTTGTAGGTAAGGAGAATCTCTGTCCTTGCATCTGAGATGGTTGAACGATCTTCCACTAGATGATCAGACTGCTGACTCTCTTGCGGTCTTCAAATGTAGACTGAAGAGTCACCTTAAATGACCATGAACACTACGGATAGCACTTATTGTCCTCGTACTTTACATTGTATGTTTTTTTTATGTGTATGTTTATTTGCACTTCTAAGTATCTGTATTAACTCCTGTTTAAGTTTGAGCCTGTGTTTAGTAGCAATACTAGGTAATGGCATGATTCCTGTAGTTTAGTAGTAGTCTGGTTCAAGGGTATCTTCTCACTATCTAGGATACATTCTGTGCACAGATGGTAAAGCACTTTGTAAGTCGCTCCGGATAAGAGTGTCTACTAAATGGCCAAAATGTAAATTAGAATGAAGGGAGGAGATTGTGATTGTGCATTGGACTGAGGGTTCTGAGTGTAAAGAACCACAGTGTGTGTTGAGCTGAAGTTTTCAAGTATGAGGAACAATTCTGCTCAAAGCTACAGACAGACTGCGCAGTTACAGAGAGAGTGAGCAAAGGGATTGCATGTGAGGTAGATTGTGTGAATGTATCTTATGGAGAGGTGTGTGTCTGTGCGTCTGGTCAGGGGTGTGTGGGATGAGCCTCAGGGGTGTAGGGAACTTTGGATTGGTGATAAATCTTTCTGGAGGTTGTTAGAGAGAGAGAATAGGTAAGCACAGTGTCCTCTGGCCCTGATGCTGTAAAAGTAGCTTCTCTAGCAGAAAAGAAATGACCATAATCCAATAAGGCATGACAAGGTTTCACGCTATCTAGTGCTCAACAGACGAGCCGCCAACAGTGTCTTCCGTTATACTCATTTGAACACACACACACACACACATGCGCATGCAACTGCAGACACACAAACAGACACAGGAACAGCTACAGGTAACCTCACAGTGACACATGCCCACATTCACAACTGTTGTGATAATGGTGGTCAATGTGCATGCATGTACATGGTAAACATAAAAAGTAAATAATATTGTTGATAATTACACTAGTTTGCAAGATCCAAAAGGTGTCATCTGTCTTTCTTGTCATATTTTCTGGAAGAGCAAGTCAGGACCTCATTTGCGTAAAGCCGCAGGGTTTGTAATAATGTGTTTCTGCCCCTTCATATACACACACACATACACACACAGACACCTGGAATACATAAGAAATATTTTTTTCTGTTTGATCCAGAGAAGGTTATTCTGTCTCTCATTATTATGACTGCCGTTCTGTAGTGTAGTGCCTCGGGCAAACATCATTACCCAAAGTGAAAAACACCTTAGTGGCATTTTAGACTTGTGGTAAGTGTGTGTGTGTGTATGTGTGTGTGTGTGTGTGTGTGGCGTGTATGTGTACAGTGTGTTCCTGTACACACCCAGTTTACAGTGTTTCCTCAGCTGTGCCCTCCGGCATGTGCGTATGTTTTGTCTTTTATGATGGTGGACGATAACTCTTACTGGAGCAAAGGGACAAGCAGAGATATGGAGCTGCAGGAAGCAGACAGGGAGCAGACTGCAAAGAAGAAATGAGGAGCAATATGGAGGGTGGCCTTGGCTTATGAACAATATATATTCATATATATATTGTGATAATAGTTTATAATTTTATAGTTTTTTTATAAACAATAATTTAGTTATGGGGAACATGGGTATTGGTATTGGTAGTGAAAAAAAATCTATATCTCCTAGCCATGTTGCTCCTAGCTGGTATTAGTGCGAACTATCCAGGGAAAGAAGCATATTATTCTTTAATATCATGTTTTACATGCTTCGGTCCACTATGACATATAGCATAACACCAGAAGCTGTTTAAAAGTGGATAGAAGGCCCCTTTAGAAGCCCATTAGAGACTTCAGGTAATCAACAGTTTTATCTGTTAAATGATTTGTCACTTTGAATCAGGATAGATGTGACAAAGGACATGAGTTAACAGGGTAAAAAACAAAAAGTAGCTACATTTTGATACCAGGTTGCTTTTGAGCTAATTATAATTCTGTACCTTTCTGGCACATACCACTTCACATTCTTTAAACGACTGTGACTTTTTTTAACCCTTGCCTTTGTACCACTAATCCAAAAAGACTAAAAGACTGACCATATATATATATATATAATAAAAGACTGACTACACACACACACACACATATATATATATATATATATATATATATATATATATATATATAAATATATATATATATATATATATATATATATATATATATATATATATATATATATATATATATATTGCTCCAAGCATTTGGGAAAGACTATAACAAAGTCTATCAAAGTTTGTTTGGGTACATGCGGACGAAACTCCGGTACCTATGACGTGTTCCCTGGCAAAAAAACGCTTGTCCAGGAGAAACGGTGTCAACATCATTTTGGCAGTATTTGGGAGGAGCCGGAGGCCCCACACAGGACAGACGGCAGCCGCGCCAGCCCCTGGCAGACTCCCTCTCCCAGTGCCTGGCAGCAAGCCCGGCCCAAGCTGCCCTGGGATCCGTGCTGGCCAAACTACACAGCCGGCTCCTCCTCATGCTTGGCCATGCAGATTTGTGGGTATTTTCGTTATTTTGTGCCTCACTGCTGAACTGTTTGTGTCATTGTGCTGTGTCCTAGTGGCATGCCTGTGACCTTTACAAACCTTCACAGCCAAGTAGGTACGCCAAATCCTTATTTATTTTCTTTTCTTTTTTTTTTACAATTGTTTAAAGACAAACGAGGAGCCTCTTTGGTTGCTGAGAGCACCTTTGTAATAGAAGCCGGATCCTCTGTTTGCTTTGGTAAGATGTCTGTTGTCGCTCTTTTCCTTCTGCTACTGATATCTGTTTGGGTCAGGGGGTGTGGTTGTCAGGAAACAGTGACGGACTCGTCAGTCATGGCACACCTGTAAAGGCCGTTCTCCCACTCACCTGTTCTTATCTTCACCTTTTATCAACCTCATGATTTTTGCCTTGTCATTTGAATCTACATAATTAATTAAGAAACCCCCAAGAATCCACACAATTCAATGAAACATAAAGACTGCATGTATGTGCATGTCACTAAGAGTGGTGATGGATATGAACCTTGAGACTTTTAGACAAGAAATGTTAGCGTGAGTGGGGTTATGGCAGTACATCAGCTTATTTCAGAGAGCTGCAATAGACTCTCAAGGGCAAAAACACTCAGAACCCTTTTAATCCACTGCTGGGTAGAATTGCGTGTCGCAGGGTAGAGATGTATTCATAGTGTGCCTGCGCGAGCTAGTTTGATCCTGAGGCTTATGAGGTGTGTGTTTAGTGATTTGTAGAGGAGGATTTGGGGCTTTTGCATTTGTAAGGAGTAGCGCTGGTTCCTGTCGTGACTCCGCCAGAGCACAATACAGCTAGTCAGCTCCTGTTCATTTGGCTGGGGGGGGGTGTTTTTAAAGATCACCCACCTGTGTTTGCTACCAGTCAGACCAAAAGGAGGTTGGGGGGCAGAGTGCGGCTTCTGACATGGGAACCAATGCTCAGGTGAAGCATGGAGACCTTTGTCCCATCCAAACCTGTAGGAAACACAGCTCAAATACTGGCATATACTCCGAATAATAGCATCACTGTTTTTAATTATGGTACCAATTTATTATGGTATAGTTCAGTTTGGATCTTAGTGTGCCACCATGATTAGTAGATGTCTGCTTTGTTCTCTTCTCCAGAGGACTGGGTGTTGTATGTTATCCCGATGGATTTGGGTGTTTATACCTGTTTATACGGATGCCTTTTTGCAAGCCAGGAATGGGTCGTTGCATAGGTGACCTGTTGTTCACTACAAATTGTCAAGTGATTTTGTTAATATACACTATTAATACTACTATATACATCTGCATTAACATGGACCAGTGACTACTATTCTAATAATAGCTAGCACTAACTAGCATTCCTTGGACAGAAGGTGGTACAAAGACACATTACCAAGCCATAGATGGTAATTAGGAAGGCTAATATGTGCATGATCTTGGTAGGGTTTATGTTTCCACCATTCAGTCACTCCATTAAAAAGCAAATAAGCATTTCACTGTGAATGGCAGAATAACAGTATAACAGTGCTTCTGCCTAACGAGCTAATTACAAAACCATAAGCCATTCAACAGCTTGACTCATCTCACCCCTTTTCTAAATATCACTGTTTTTATATTCACCATGTCTGGGGAACAATTTGGGATGTACTACCATTCTAATTGTCAAAGATTATCAAAGTACCACGATTGCTATTATATCAACATGTAAAAATGCACCTTAAACATTTGCTGTTTATTTTTCATCATCATATAAGGAACATTTTGTAGCAGAGACAGCAGTCAGCTTTATACTTCCCTGTAAGGACCATCAGAATGAATGAAGCATACGCTACATAAACCATGAACCACACCCGGTGTCCTCCCCAGTGATGGCATTGTGCTAATGCGCACCAGGGTACGTGGCTACATGCCCTGGATCCTGTGGGTTGGGACAGAACCAACTACAGCTGCAAGGGGCTCTTACCCATACTATGCATTCAATATCAGTTGAAAAGGAATAAAGAGAGAACAATATATTGAGGCAAGTGAGTAATAAAGCTGCAAATGGAATATGAACAATGAGGGAAAGCATGGCAGGACGCCTTGCTGAACAGATTCCTCCTTAAGTTGTGACAAGATCTCCCATGCTGCCTGGTCTACTCTAAAACAAAAAAAGACCTTTTTCTCTGTGAAAATGCACTCTAGATACTCAGGAGAGATGCTGCTGATTTTCATATGGAATCGTCTCCTAATCAAATCATATTTGGAGTCCTCCGATGGGAGGTGCGCTCCTTCTTTGCTCCTTTTTCTCTCTTTGATTCTCGTCCTTCCCTCTCCTTATTCTTTCACTGGGACAGACCAGTCAATGCCAGTGATGCTTTGATAGCTTTAACTGAGGTAGGACCTTTTTTGCTGTGGTAGAGATTTTATCTGACACGCATGAGCTTTCATGTTCTTTTGCATTTGGCCTTACTGAATCTAATTTGCTACGGGTGATGTGCCGTACAGAGAGAGAGCAAAGGAGAGTGAGAGAGCCAGAGAGAGACTGAGAAAAAAGGTTTTCGCACATAAAATTAGAAGGCTTCTTTTTAACACATATCATTAGATGGACCAAACACCTAGTCAGGCTGTTATATTACCATATCTCTGTTTTGTTGTATGTTGAGAGAAAAACCTGAATCGGATCACTTCCACGTGCTGTACGGAGAGGCAGTGCTAGGCACTCTGGAACCCTATGTATCATTCATTGCTTGTTTATTCTATGGGATGCATGATGCATCAACCATTAGATGTTTTTCTGTCTGCACTTTGCTGAATGTAAATGTAGCAAAACTGCATGTTGGTGCCAGTGTGTATCTGACCCAGCCATCTCAGTACAGACTGAGAGCTGCTTTCTGCCTGGGAGGTGTCTGCAGTCTAGCCCCTTCTCTCTCTGATGCTCTGCCAACACTAAACCCTACGCTCTGCTGCATCTGCTGAGTCAGGCCATGTTCTAAATACGTTCATCTGGGATGAGTGTTTGATGATGTTTTAGGACAGTGTGCCAAGGGATGCATGTGTTTTGTGCGAGAAATGTGAACTACAATTATATGGCTTTATTTGTTATGATAAATGAAACACATGACTCTCAGCAGTCTATAACCTTTGCATTTAATATTGCATTCCTTATGTCTGGAGTATTTGTTTTGCCCAAGAGGGCAGTGAGGTTTAGAGGCTTTGTATTGGAGTCACTGAGGTTCATAGCTTTGATCTAGAGTCTTTTGTGGTGTTGTCACCATGGCCACCCCCACTGACGTGTGGATTAAGAGTGCTATCTGAAACTCCTCGGCTGAGGCTGGGGATAAAATCAGAGACCGTGTTTGGGTCACAGCTATATAGAGTCACTGGCTGTAAGAGGAAAAATATCCATCTGTCTGGTTATGGAGATTTACATGCCCTGAGTATAGATCAGGTGGCCCTGTCCTTATGATCCCAGTCATTACATCATTATCATCATAATCTTTTATATATAGTACTTTTAGTTTTGATTACAAATGCTCAAAATACTTTTTAAAGTAAGGATTACAAATAATTACAAAGGACTTACAAACTTCTATACAATTTATTTTTATATAATGTAGTTTATTACCGTATAAAAATGTTATATGATGACAATGAATAATAACACATATATTACTTTAACTAGTAGAAGATCAACCAATAATCTAACTGATTTTATCAGTATTACCTTCAACTAAATAAACTTCCATACTGTGAGCACTTTAGTTCATAAGCTGCTAAAACAGACAAAATTAAACACTTGATTTTGTTTTAATGTGCTTATGTTTCTGACTTCCTTTTCCACTAGTGCCTGGAACCCTGCAAGGCATCATGGGACCTGAGGGAGAACCAGTGTCAGGATTTGTGTGAGGTATGTGTGTGTGCGTGCGCACCCTCAGTGAACTGAGCACAGCTGGTCCAGAAATTGTCCTCACAACTCCTAGCAGCATGCCGTCTGAATAACTCGCAGACTGCTGTGTAAACATAGCCTTTTCCCACTCTACACACCTCATGTGTCAGCCCAGAGGTTTTTGACCAGTCATTCCTGTATCTGTTGTCAAAGTCAAAGTCAGATGTATTGATATAGTGCATTTTACAACATGGGCTGTCACAAAGCAGCTTTGCTTTGTTTGGGTCCAAATCCATAATGAACAAGCCAATGGCAACAGAGGCAAGGAAAAACTCCCTGGAATTAAGGAAGAAACCTTGGGAGAACCTAGACACAAGAGGGAATCCATTCTTCTTGGGCAGTCCAGCTAATAAAGAGTCTGTCCTTATGTCTCTCACCACAGGGTTTGTTTCCCAAGAAGCACTATGAGTGTCTGACTAGCTGTGAGTTCCTTCGCTCGGTAGAGATGGCGAAACAGGGAGACTGCCCACCGCCGGATCGGGCCAGTGGATTCGCTGCCGCCTGCGTGGAGAGTTGCGAGGAGGATGCAGAGTGCTCAGCCCTCAGGAAGTGTTGCCCCAACGGTTGTGGACACACCTGCCAGGTGCCCCGCAACGTCTACAAAGGTACACAGCACTGGTAGGGAAGAGTCCTCAGTCCTCCAACCCAGTCCTCAGTCACTCCCAGACAGTTGACATTTTCACTCTGGAAGCCAGGAAAGAGCAAAAATATGGACCATTGTGGGGCTGGGTTGAGAAACTACACTGTTGGCTTCATGGTCACAATGGCAAGCAGCACAGGATTGAATGGTGTCTCAATTTCTGCACAGATATGGACTATACAGCCAGCCTATTGCTTTTTCTGCTGGCAAGGATTCTAAACATTCCATTTTTCAGCCAGTTGGTGTCCATAATGAATATGACTGTAATTCCTTTTATTGAGTCATCTATCAGTGTTGTGGTGGGTGAATGACAGGTTCCTGCTGTGGGAGTTTAGAGTCCAGACTGATCCTCAAACACACTGACTGTTTTTGGCTTTGCAGCTTATGCCACTGTAACTGGTTATCATGTAGAAAATATTTGGCTTGGATAAAGTGTAGCTATTTATCTTTACATGAGTAGTCTGTGTTTGAATTTTTGCTGCCCACATTTTTCATTACTTCATTATTAATCTTTTATCACTCAGCTCACTGTCAGTCTGGGCTGGATGTCAGCATCTGACATAGTTATGTAACATGTTTTTAATACCTTTTAATTTTGTTTGGGAGAGTGCACTCCCAGTGCCAGAGGTTCTCCACCAGTGTGATATGCCTTGTGGTTATGCCCCATGGAAATGGTGTGTGATTGTGCTGTGGAACGGCACCACAGGTCAGTCCAACTACCTGTGGAAGAACAGGAGAACTCCCCTCATATCTCAGATGATGACAGCAAACTCTGAACTGAGTGATGGGCTTGCTATTTGTAAAAGAAAAAAAAGATCTGTGTGTATGCAGGTAAGCATGTGGGTGCGTTTCTTTGTGTTCCCTTGCATGAATCTCTTTCTATCATGTCTGTATATTATTAGACTAAAACTAAATCATCACAACCCCCTTCAACTTTTTCAAAGCAATGCGGTTCCTTTTATATATGGAGCAGGCTCTGCCCCAGCCTTTGCACTGTTTATTGGGTGGAATGCCTGGCCAAGGATGAATCTTTATTGCTGTCAGATTTGCTGCTTTCTCCTTCATTTGCAGGTAGGCTATAAAGCCTTGATTGGATTCCAGGCACTTTTGCCTGAGCAGAGAGTACTCGTTATTAGCTCACCACGACGAGAGCGTAATTGTTTCTACGTGTGGCTTGCTCTTGCACCAAGTGCTCTTGAGGGACGCTGGAAACCATTACCCTCTCTATGAGCTGGGGGCGAAGTCGAGCAGCGTGCTGCTGTCGATCCAGATCGCTGTCAGATGTTCCTGCAGGTGGGGGAACTGGAGCATTTGCTTGAGACACACCCGAGCGCTTTGTGCTCTCCATATCGACCAAACACCCTGGGACAGCAGAAACCCACCAGCATCCTGTCCTTCACACTCAGTTGGAGGGGGGGCTTCTTTCTGTCTGTGATTCTGTTAGAAATAATTTTAATGGAGGAGGAGGATACATTGTTTAGGCAAATGTCTATAAATTCATAACTAACACCTGCACGTTTCAGCTTTTCAGTTTTCACATGACATGTTTAGTTCAGGAGGTTCTTTCTCGGTCTTTCTCTTGGGATTATATGTAGAAGGTTCGGTTCTTGGCTCATCACTGCTCTGAGATACTTGGCACATACAGTCTCAGGACTGCGTCAGTGGGTGTTCATCAGCTGTTTTGCCTGAAAAGTGAGGTGGGATCTTTCTTTTTATTTTATTCCAACCCAACTATGACTAACTCTTAGCATACTCCCTAATATCGTCCTTTGATGTGGACTCACGTGTTAACTGGGTTCCTTTAGCTTTAATCGTTCATAGTATCTGCTTTGTCAAAAGCAATGAGATCATTTTAAACACATCTGCTCAAAGCCCAGTGGTTATTGAGCAGGTGACAGGCACTCTGTGTTCCCTTAGCTTATAGGTTGGATGAAACAGGGAAACGAAACCAAATGTTTGGACAAAGAAGTCAGGACTGTTGCCGAATGTTTTAAAAATTCATTCTGAGAGATGCATCTGTGGAACCATTAAATTACTCCACAGGTCTGAACATAATTCATACCCGACCAAACAAGGACACGCTCAGGTCTTTGTGCATTTACATCAGCTGTTATTGTTAGAGAGTGAACTTGCAGCAAGATTACAGAGGGTCATGATCCATAGCACTGAACATCAGGGCCCATAAATGGAAGCTTCCCTTGCCGAGGGTGAAGAAAGCAGTAAACCCATCAGCACCAGTGGAACGGCTGCTGGGCAGTACGCTGCAAAGTATGTGGCCTTTGGAACTTACACATCATTAGGATCATTCTTGGAAAATGGTGAGAGAACTCTGCAGTGCTTTCAATAATCAAAGAAGATACTGACTATGACTGCAGGCTGAATCTGTGTAGCTGTTCATGTGTGTGTGTATGTGTGTCCTCATGAAGGGGGTGTTCCAGCAGTGGTGAGAACAGGAATGCAGTGGGATTGTTGTAACTCTTCTCGTTTTGCTTGGAGGAGTGTGTGACCCATGTGTGCTAGCTGAGAAACCATAGCACAATGGCATCCAGCTGCTCTGCTGTTCTTCTCTCCACAGTGACACCAAACCTAGGGATCAGTCTATGTGGCAAGGATCTCCGCTCTGAGCTTAGGCATTTCAGACACATTCACCATATGTTAGACAGCCTCGCACAGTAACACCAAACTCTGGTGCACATTCATCCGTTAGCGTATGGAACTGTACTAAAGTTATTGAGCCTTACTGTGATAACGATTGCAGTTCTAACTTCCACTGAAGCTCCAGTGAAATTCTGCTTAACACAGAGCAGGCTGTCCTCAAAAGACTTGTTATTAATATAAATACCGGTACCACAGCTACCAGCTACATCCACCGATGTGATCCTTCCTGGTGAAGCCATGAGTTAAATCCTCTTCCATCTTGAAGTCATTTACAGTCACCTTGCAGTGTTGCTCCCCATCATTCTGTGCCTGAAATGGATGTCCCTGAATCCATTCCACCCTGGTGGGGGCTCTTTGCCGCTGTGCTCTTGGTGTTCAGCACCCAACCCTGCTGATTTATGTGGAGGAGGGTGGGGGGGGGGGGGTGTTCCTTACTGCTCTTCACTGCACTTGGGGCTCCGCTCTCCATCTCCATGTCATTAAGCTCCCTCAGTCCTATCACCAGCTCCCTCTCCTTCACAGCTGTTATGAATTGGGTGCAGTGAGTTAATCTTCCACTGCAGAGCATTTCTCTAGAGTTTTTTTCTCCCCTGAACCTCTGTACTTAATAAATCTTTAATTTATTACACATGGAAGCGTTTATTATGTCTTTGAGCGTTGACTGTGAGGAGCCATCATGTGGGAAAAGTGGTTGTGTATAGACTAGCACACTTGCAGGATGGGTTGATGGTCCACAGATAGCCAGTCTGATGTGCTCTGTTTGTTCTGTGACACTGGGCCTTGTGAGACTCTGCCCTGTGGTGCGTGTGCTGCAGGTCTTTGAGGTTGAGCGGTGGGCAAGATGGCCTGTTTAAACTGCTTTAACACTGCAAACTAAATAACATTTGATGTCAACCCAAGACAACACCCAAGATGAAACTGGGTTCAAGCACTGATTCTCAATGAGCTGCTCCTTCTCTTCCTTTGTCTCTGTTTCTCCAAGTCTCTCTGTTGTTCTCTCCATCTTTCTTGCTTTCTCATTCTCTCCATTTCTTTCTTCCTCTGTTTTATACCTCTGTCTCCATCCCTCTGCCTCCGTCTCTCAGGGTCTCCCCTGAAACCGAGGAAGGAGTTAGTGTTTGTGGAACAACCTTCAGGGCACCTTGAGATCCGCTGGTCCTCCAAGTTCAACGTGTCAGTGGAGCCAGTGGTGTATGTGGTCCAATGTCGATGGAACCATGGAATCCACCCTAGTGAGGATGACGCCACCCCATGGCAGGATGTAGCACAGGTCTGTTGTCAAGGCCCCCAGCTAAACCTTAAACTCAACACATCTGCTGCATGACCAGATCTTAAGGTCATAATTTTACCTGAAGTGCTTTGACTCCCAGGCATCCCATTTCATATCACATTTCATACAAGTGCTGCTAGTTTAAATGATTACTTGAATCAGTTGCTGAATATTTGAAAAACATGCTTCCCATTCTGAGTCTGTGGATTTTTAATATAGTTCATCCCCTTAAGTGTCAATGCTGTGCCATATGTACTTGACCTTTAGCCTCCGCACCTGACTTTTGGCCCTCTCTGACCCTCAGGTTGCAGAGGAGCGCATCCATTTGGCAGACTTGCGACCCAGCAGGTGGTACCAGTTCCGCGTGGCGGCTGTGAACGTTCATGGCACACGAGGCTTCACTGCACCTAGCAAGCACTTTCGCTCCTCCAGAGGTAGGTCTTCCTGGGTGGGCTCGGCACGCCTGTCCACAGGCCTGGCCCCCGTACTTAATCCTTCCATACCTCCCCCCCTCACATTTTGGAATTAAGACTCTTACGACAGGTGGAGGCTTTGACTGGGGATTTTTTATGACCGGATTTGCCCTTGTAATTGCCCAGTTTGGCCAAGAGTTCTGCACTTGCATTGTGTGCGTGCTTCACGCCTGCTTGGTGCTTGAACTAAGATGGCTGCAGGCAGACACAAAGGGCCCCATTTATTATTGGCCTTGTTTCTACAGAGAAAAGCACCAAAAATGATTTAGCCACCGGCACATTTTCAATTCAATTCAATTTTATTTATATAGCGCTTTTTACAACACATGTTGTCACAAAGCAGCTTTACAAATTGCGTGGGTCCAGATCCCTAATGAGCAAGCCAAAGGCGACAGTGGCAAGGAAAAACTCCCTAAGATGGCAGGAATTTAGGAAGAAACCTTGGGAGGACCAAGACTCAAAAGGGAACCCATCCTCCATTGGGCGGCCCGCTAGCAATGTCCACATTCACAGTTCAGGTATAGTCCAGATATAGTCCTGTAGTTATGATTCTAATTCCAGGCCGAGTAGTCACAGTCCCTTCAGAGTAGATGAGCCTCAGGTGGGGGTTGGCATCAGCACGCCCTCTTGCGATAATGGCACATCCAACCACGGCATCGGCACATCCACTGGCAAGCCAGACCATCTCCTAGATGCTTGTATGGGGTGGGTAACGGGAAAGGCTCGTCTCTCCTTGTCCCGGTATTTCTCGGGCAGCCATTGGGAAGAAGAGGGACAATTAGTTCTATATGGAATATGTTAGACAAAGTAAATGTAAGCATTTCTGGAGTGTGGCAGCGACTCCGGCAATTAAATTTTAGTGATAAGTCTGAGTTAAAATCATAAACAGGGCGCTTGTTGGAGCTAAACTACAGGTACACTGACTCGATCGTTTATCCAGTATGAAACAGTTGGAGATCAGCATCAGAAAAAGAACTAATGACAATGTGATCTATTTAGGAAAATGACACTAACAATGCTTACGTGCATATCATGTTGTATGTGGCTGTTGTAGTTCAACTATGGTCATAGTTAATAAAAACTTGCACTCATTAAAACGCATGGTTCATTAAAACATGGCAGATGATAATTGGTATATTTAGACATTTACATTGCTCCACTACATGTCAGTGGGAGATTTTGTAGCATTTTGCAGACATGATATGCATGGCACAGTTTTTCATGAGCTGAATGTATATGTTTTGTTTCTGTTTTTTACTTTAATGCCTCTTAATTCACTACACAGCTTTGGCCTGTAGTAAATAAATTCATAAGCGGAATAGGCAGAAAAGCTTTGGCTGATATGTAGCATGCAGGATTTGCTACACAGGCGAGGTATGAGCAGGAAGTCTCACGTACTGCGGCAAAGACGGGCTTTCCCATATCTGAAGTGGAAAGTGTAATATGTTTAAATTAGTGAAGGATATTACAAGTTTCAAATATGAAGCTTGTCTGTGCGCCAAGAAGTGAAGTAAGGTTTCTGTTTTAGATCTTTGCCACAGATTAGCAAGCAGTATCTTAGCAGGCATGATTCTGCTGTGTGTGGGTGTGGTGTGTATGGGGTGTGTGAGTGTTAAATGTAAAGTGACATGAAAGAGACCTTTAGTACAATAGTTGGTAACACGCACCAGTTCTTAAAGCACTTTTTTCCAAATTATTCCAACCACATTCAACCACTCCTCTGTAATGATGTGGTCGGACTGTAAGCTCTCATAACCAGCTTCCTAATTATGGATTAAACCATGTTTTTAAGTTAAGTTCAAGTCTTTCTTTACTGAAGCAGTAGTAATCATTTGGATTTGGGACCAGCTTAAGTTGCTTGATAGAAAGTCAAATATTGAGCATAATGGAATTATAGCAGTGATCTACTACTGCTTTGCTACTTAAATTTATGTCAAAATGTGTAGAAGTGCAAAATGTTTCTCAGTCATGCCATTTTGCTGCTCTTGGCTTACTGATTTCGTTCTTCAGTAATTACTGGGTCAAGCATCCACGTTAACAGTTATACATGAATATAGATACGCATACACATGCAATACATATACATGCACACTGTCACTCAGGTATACCTTTGATTATATCTACATACTAACATCCTCCCCCCTCCCTCTCTCTCTCTCTCTGTCTCTCTCTCTCTCTATCTATCTCTGTCTCTCTTTTTTCTCTTTCTTTTTCAACTATACTTTAGATTTCCATGCATTAGATTACATTTCCAACATTCCGTGATTTTCTCTTGACTAGGGTGGCGGGACTTAAGAGTCAGCACACCCACTGCACATCAGGTCTGTCATATGATTTCAATTTCTCGCCAGCACTGTTGGTTGGAGCAATTAGTGAATGTTCCGCTGGCTTATTTATCTAGCAGCACTAAGGTTAGCTTGCTTGTGACATACGATGCAGTCAGAGTGGATGAAATGGTTTTCAGGTGGGAGCAGCTCATCGTAAAAAAGAGAACTGATTGGCTACTAAATTGGGTCATTTTCCTGTTAAAATCTGCAGTGCCTGTACTTTGCCCTCTGCCTGTAATGGTGCGGAGGTTATGTCATGGCCAGTCCACCTGCATGGCTGTCAGTCTGGCCTGCTGGTTCAGAGTTCTGATGGTCTGCAAGATGTTCGAGGAGATGTAGATCAGGGTGAGATTCTTTAGGAGTGATAATAATTTGGAATAGTACCAATTTGAAAAACTTGCATACAGCTGAGCTCATGCTGTAAACATGAGTGCAAATGTGAACTGTAGAGTGTCAGCAGAGAGACAGACACCTTCAGAGATGCTGGAGGCTGTCAAACAAAGCCAGATAGGAGGTGTGAATGTAGCTATTTTTTGCTGGCCTTTGAGTGCCAGTACAATACAATGTTCTGCTGTGCAGTAGACAGAGGTTTAAGCAAACATTTTAAAAATACACTTTATTATAATCTCAGAATTTTGATCAAATATTAGTATTTGACTATTTTTAAAAGTTTATCCACTTTCAGTAGTTTCACTATTTTGTTTAGTTTTGAGAATTCGGACTTCTTGTAAATCCATCTCTTCAATGCTGTAGATGTCCTGAGTGTCTTCTGATGTCCCACACAGACCCGTCTCCGCCTCCACGTCCTTCTGGACTGAGGGTGACCAACGTGACAGTGGGGGTGGATGGCCTGCTGGATGCTCGCCTGGACTGGACACTTTCTGAAGAGCCTGATGTGCCTGTGCACCATTTCAAAGTCTCCTGGAGCTGGACCGTCTCTGGAAAAGCCCTGGTGCCTTCGAAGAAGAAAAGGAGAAAGACCACCAGTGGGGTAATACCTTCTCCTAGGTCTTTTGATGTGTAGCTGAAGAAGTGTCACATACCATCATTTGGTTAGTCAGGAAATACCAGGGTTATAACTTTAATTATAACGTTAATTCCACTGAAATAACATCAAAAACTAACTAGCTCAAAAATGTAGACCAGTGACGTTCTGCAGTCTGAAAATAACCTTCCCTGGACCTGTTTGTCTTCCTGCACTCCCCTTTATTGCAGTCTCAGGCCAGTCCTCTGGACTCATAAGGCATTTCACATTTCTACTCGCTCCTAGTTCCCAAAGCACCTGAACAAAGCCATTAAGAACCATGAATAGCTTGTACAGCAGCAGGGTTAGAGCACAAATATGGACCATCTGGTACCTGAGGACTGGGATGAGGAACACTTCTTTATATGTGTTATATAGTAGTTAAAGTTTTATGCACTGTTTATTTATTTTATGTTAGAATAAGAGCATTTTAAAATGCTTATGAAGACATGTAAATATAATAAAAGTATTACAGTGCAGTGTGTAAGTAAGGTTTCTTGATGGAGGCACACTTCTGTGAATGATCAGCTCTGATCATTTGTATATAGTGATCACCAATGCACTTTGAATTTTCCTAGCACTATGAATACTGAGCCAGAGCAAAGAGTGACAGATTCAGGCCTTCACTGAGTAAACTGTAATCTGTCACAATCCAGACAGATGGTTTGTATTTTTATTTCCCTAAACAAATCACAAAAAGTGATTTTTAATGTGCTTTTAAGAAAATGAAAAAAAGAGTATGCCACATTTGGACTCCATAATGCAGTGTCCTATGGGAGCATGAAACTGTTGTTTGGCTGGAGTGTCTTTGCTTCCTTTATTGTCATAATGCGTTTGAGTACCTAGTAAAGAAACAAGGCAAAAATAAAAATTGGTTTAAAGGACACTTGGGTTTGTCGACACACTTCTGAAAACTCATTATTCCACACATCTCTGTGAAATAAATCAAAACAGACTCTGAAGTGCAGTATTGCTTCCCTGGAATTAAACTGTACTGCCTGTTTTCCTCACCTGTGACTTTGTAGACCTGGTAGTCAAAGACATAATCAGAGTAAGCCATATTTAGCTATATATGTACTATATAAATGAGATAATAATTGAATAATTATCGGAGTTATTTTTTCATGTCAACTCACTATCCGGCAGCTACCGCTGAAAGTGCTACTGCTACACTAGTGGTTTTAAATACATAACGCCCTGCAGGATGTATTTATATAATACCTCACAGATGTGTCACTGAAGCCGTTAAGCGCGGGGCCACAGGATCTGTGTGTTTACACATGTAGCGCCCACTCTCCTACTCACCGCCTCAGCGCCTGCCTAGTGACCTGCTGGTGCAGGAATGCCAAAACAAACATGGCCAATAACTAAATCCAATCAGCCGCATGCTGCTGGTGGAATGCTCCAGAATCAGGCGCGAGGTAGCCAAGCACCGGGGGGGGGGCTTGGTAAAGTTTTGGAGTGGAAATTCTCACCATGTTGTTGCACACAGTACACATGTGCTTTCAATAACTAAGTCTGAAAGGGTTTTCAGATTCGAGACCAGCATAATACCATTGGCTGGTGATGTATGAGGACCAGTTATTTCAATATTTTCAGTTTAGTGTCTATATTACATTTTTTTTGTTTTATTTTTAATGCATTTTTTCTCATATGCAATGTTTCCTTAAGAATTGTTTCTGTTTTATACTTTTTGATTGTTTTTGATCTGATCATAAAAGTTTGACTAGTTTTTAAAAACTACCAATTTAGTTTAGATGAATTTGGTATAATTTCTGATTTGATGGCAGCTTTGGTAGTTCAGTAGTTTTTTTCAGTAGTTTATTTTGCCTTATCCTTGTGCAAATTTGCTAGTGCCTGCTTTTTGATCACATTGTGCTTCACAATAGAGCTATACAGCGAAAGACAGAAAAGAGAGGCAGAATACCCTGAAAGAAAGAAGCCGATTCCTGATCCTACACTGTGTGTCCCAATCACAGGCCAAGAGCTCAGTGGATCTAGAGGGCCTTGTGGCTAACAGCACTTACACCGTCGAGCTCCAGGCAGTGGCCTATTGGGGCCAGGTGCGTCTGAAGAGCCCACGAGCCTCCCTGCAGTTCTCCACCACCCAGGACAACAGCCGCTCAAGTATGACAGACACCTTCTCTTACCTTGTCTCTTAATCTTTTTTGGTTTCAGGTAAAAGTAAATTCAGATCAACAGGGAACACACAGCAAAGAGTGGGCAAACAATAATTTTTGAGATGATCTTGTCTCTCAAATGTTTCCTCTCAGAGCACAACCAGAGCTTCTGTTTCTCTTGAAGGCATGTTTCACGCAAAAGGCTGTAGTTTCCTTCTAGTAAATCAGATAACCACAGAGGAGGGATCAGGTGCTGTCAGTCATGCCGTGTTTCTTGGCATTCTGTCTTAAAATATTTGCAGCATAACAATCGTCGAGAGACTGTAGACGTCATACCGATACTCACTCTTCCATGTAATGGTGATTCGCTACAAAGACTTTGGAAAACACAGCCCCGAGCCACTGTGTTCTGTGCCATAGCAAAATTATACTGGATCCATATGTGCTTGCTGAACTTGAGACCCCTGGATCCATAACTAACAAACTATGGAGTAGGTCTCGATGACTGAACCGAAGTGATGATTTCATTTCTTAAAGTTAACATTGTTTGGCAGCCACATTCACACATAAATGTTCATGCCTTCTATCCAATCAGAGCTGGTGAGCAAGCTAAAGAAAGAAGAGTTTCCCGTGTTCAGTCCAGTGCCTGCAAAAAGACCCATGAGCTCTGTGGAGGTGGGGACTCCATTCTACCAGGACAGCCAGCTCCAGGTCCGTGTTTACTGGAAGAAGAGAGGAGGTATTTCCTATTACTACCTATTACACGCATATGTGTAATATAATGATTCTGAAGTGCCTTTTATGTCACAAAATTATTACACTTGGAAATAAAATGTATTGAAAAACTTCAGTGGGCCTAGGTAATCTTTAAAAACCTTATCAGCTAAATAAGCAAGCCCAAAACCACAGGTTTATGTAGTGAATACAATATATGTAGGCCTTACATAGAACAGAAATTATAGCCTGAAATTTGCTGAAGAGCTATTAACATTAGAAACAGCTGTTAACAGCTATTAACCTACAGAAAACATGACCAACATGACCAAGACTATTGATACTTTTAAAAGCTCCTCTTTTGTGAAGTGATCCTGCATTACCATATTGATCTCTCCCACTGCACAGAGTAGATGCACAGAACACAGTTCATTCTCTTACTTCACCCTGTGCCTCTACATAAGCCAGACTGCCCCACTAATGCCGAGTGGAAATGCTGAAGGCTTGAAAGGCATGCTCTGGGTCTGGGCTGTCAGCTCTTATTCAGGCCTCTCTGCTAGCATGCAAATAAATGTCGTCACCTCAGCCAAGTTCACATAGCAGAGCTGGAGAGCGCTTGGGGCCAATGGAAGCCTGGTGTTCGTGATGGTGGCCTTCTGCTCAATGCTAATGAGGGAAATTCCTTCTCGTCTGGAGCTGTTGGCACTACCTGGCCGAGGTTCTCGAGCAGGAGTGATGGTGATTCGGCCAGGCACCTTTTCAAGCCACAGAGTTAGTGAAGCCAGCATGCTTGCTGGAGAATGACAACCATAGGCAACCGTGGGGTTGGACCAACTTTCTATAACTTTCTATAAAGTTACTGAACGAGTTTTAATCTTTTACCAAACGTAAAAGACTCAGGCAGACCGCTGGTGGTCTTCTCGCCATCAGCTTTTCCTGCTCTGGATTAAAGCAGCAGATTCGTTGCTGCCGATTGCAACACTCACTCAGCGTGCGGCACAGCAGGGTCTCCCTGCTATTTCAACAGTACCGGTCTTAATCCCCCCCCCCCACACACACACACACACACCCGGGTGCTGAAGCTACACAGCGCAGGGTGAGCAAGCTCAGAGCCTTTGCGCCGACTGCCGCGCGTCCTCTGCGCCTTTATCCCCACCCCCTTCAGTATTCTTCCCCAGGTTTTACATACTGCTTCCCTTCTCTGTCAAATCAGCTTTACATATCATGTTTATGTTTCCGTCCTCCCTCAGCTGCTATTCCTTTTTTCTGCTTCCAAAAGCGCCGCGAGCCCTGCGAGCTTCACATTCATGTCTCAGGCTTCAAAGAGCTCCTTTCATCTCCGCGACCGCAGAGCAGGCCCCCATCAAGGGGGCTGCAGCAGCGTAACTCAATTATTAATTTGAGGAGTATCATTTCCTATCCGAACTGCACGCCTCGATGAATAATAAACTCAAATAACACGGGGCGCTGCAAGCATAAACAGGGCTGATTAGGGTTCAGAAACTGCTGTGTTAGTCATAGGCAGTACAGGAGGCAGCACAGAGTCGGTTCACTTCCTGCTGAGGAAGCTAATAACATATTCTGGGAATCGCATGCAGGTAGTGTTGTTTTATCCGAAATGTGTTTTGAATGTAGGTTTTGGCCTCATGTAGTTATTACACTCATCTCAAAGGGTCAAGAAAGATCATTTACCACCTCATTCATTTTAGATTCGATTCAGAGTTTGAACGCCATCATGTGCAAGTTGAGGAACAAATACAGTTGGATGTGTTATAGAGCTTTGTGATTAAAGCAGGATTTATAAGCCTATATGGCAAATCTGTGAAAGCTGTGACCTTGAGTAACCAATTGTGCATACCGTAATGTTTATACTATAGAATTAAAGTGTCCTGAAATCATTGTAGTTTTCTCTAGCTTTGGATACTGTCTATGTTTGGGTAAAGTAAATGATGTAGGTTCTGTTGAATAAATATGGTCAGTGGTTTGAACCCATTTCACTGTTGTGCGTATGCTGTCTTCCCAGACCCTGCAGAGAGCCGCTACCATGTCCAGTGGATGCCTGACAACTGCAGCCACAATGGCACAAAGCTACCAGAAAAATCTGTCACCCAGGTTGGTCCAGGAGCTTTCTCAAAGCACCACGATTGCAGTTATTAGCATCAGCTCAGTCCATCATGATGCATGACGGTGACTTACTCTAGTGAACATCTTGCACCATAATCAAAGTTGCCACATCTTCGCAAACCTTATTATTTACAAACTAGGAAATGCTGATTCTGCAGTAACTCAGATGATATGGTCAAACAAGCAAGGTCATATGTGTAGGATGTAAAGCTCATGTATTATACTCAAGTATAATATCTGCTGGAGTTTCAAATAAATTCGTTTCATTAACTGAAAAAATCATTTCATCTACTGAAATTAGCCTTTAAATCAGAACTTTGGGATGTGTTTGTTTGTGTGTGTGTGTGTGTCTGCGTGCTCAAATGTGAGCGTGTGTGTGAGTGTTAGCTGCTTGGTCTGAGCATGATGGCGGATGGCAGTGGTTCTAAAGATCAGTACATTCTCCAGGGTGCGCAACTCTGGTTGCTAGGGAATGCGCATCCATTTTCTACCATTTTCTATAGAGGGCTGGGAAGAGGGAGGCATGTGTGTATTGCACATGAATGCCAGTGTCTCTGTGCCTTCAGTCAGCCTGCTCTCTAGGAGAGAACTATAGGCACCCTCCACTCCCACAGGGGCCAGTGAGTGTAGGCTTAGGACTAAAGCACGTCTGTTGCTCTAAAGCGAAACCTGCTGTGATCCACCAGAGCCTGAAAGTCAAAGTCAACACTACATGCTCTGTTTATTGTCTCATAATAATTACAGTGAAAATTAATTAGAATCCCTCCAAGTACTCCAAACGAAGGCCTGAGCAAATACAGAGAAGGTTTGGGCTGACTTCAAATAAAAGTTATATTTGATATGCTATATATTATATAGATTAAACAAGAGTAATCTTGCATGTAACAGATGATTTCAACAAATGTAACAGAGCAATGTAATATATATATATATATATATATATATATATATATATATATATATATATATATATATATATATATATGAGATGAAGACAGACACAAATGCTGAGAAGAGCGAGGTTTATTAGGTCAAATACATAATCAGGGTCACAATAATGGTCTAGAGTCAGAACACTAACACAAAGCAATCCAGAAGATATAACGAATGACAAACAAAACAAAAAAGAGAACTTGAAAATACAATGGAGGCTAGAATATTAACACTAGACTGAAATAAATCACGAGAGACACGAACACTAATGAATATATACGAAACAGCGAAACACTAAACAGAGTAGACACAAAGCACTAAGTACACAGAACAGACGAACACACTAATCGAATGAAACGAAAACCTACAGTAGAACAGAATGAAAACAGGAACACGCGAGCTGAATATACACGGAGCACTAATCAGAACACAGAGAAAAAACGAGAGCACGTATCAAACCTCAGCACACGAAAAAACAGAACAAAATCACCAGCAACCCCCAAGACAAAAAAACAGGCATTATAAACGCTAAAACAAACTGAAAACACCTGAGACACAGTAACAAGGGGCGTGGTTACAAATACACAGGAGGGACTAGGAAACACATGGCTGACAAAAACAAACTCAGGCGGGGAATCACAGGAGGAGGAGGGGCCAGGCGTGACAGAACCCCCAAAAGGCGCACCGCACCTGAGTGCGCCCAAAACAAACACCCAAAACCCCCACAAAAACAAAAGGCAGCCAGTGAGAGCCAAACCAAAAAAAAAAAAGACAACTAGAAAAAACACCAGCAACTAGCCAGGCCGGGGGAAACACAGGAGGAGGAGAAGGGGAGCTTAACACGGCCCAGGCCACCGGCAGGGAACTGGGTACCCCCACAGGGACACAGATGGGCACTGTAACAGAAACAGACACGGGAACAGAAACCACAATACGAGCAAACACAACACCAGGTACACAAGAGGGCAAAAACAATGAATGAGGGGAACCAAACACGGACGGGATCGCGGGCGCAGCAAGGCGACTACGCGGGCTCAGATCCACGGAGGCGCCGCAAAATCGTCCAGGTGCGGCAAGTTCGACCCGCCAGGGGCGTCGCATCCCTCGGGGTCGCCGGGGGAAGCGAAACCCCCTCTGGGTCCTGGGGAGGCGAACGGCCCCTCTGGGTCGCAGAGCCCGAGACCCCCTCTGGAATCTGGGAGGCGAAGGCCGACCCCCTCTGGGTCGCGGGAGGCGAGGCGACCCCTCTGAATTAGCAGGAGGCGAGGCGACCCCCTCTGGGTCGCAGGAGGAAGAGCGACCCCCTCCCTCTGGGTCGCAGGAAACTTGGAAGACCCCTCGAGGTGCAGGAAACTTGGAAGACCCCCTCTGGAGTTCGCAGGAGGCGTCGAAGAACCGCCCTGAGTCTCGGGAGACATAAAGAGCCCCCCTTCAGGATCGTGGAAAGGCTGAAGCCTCCGTCTGGGTTGCGGCCGGGCCTTTGAAAGACTCAGTCTGGGTTGCGGCGGACGCGGAAGACCCACTCTGGGTTGCTGCCGGTCTCTCCCTGGGTATCCGATAAGCTGGCTGGCCTCACCTGGGCCGCCAGTGCGCTAAACTGGCCCCTTGGGCCACGATGCAGCTAGCTGGCCCCCCTTGGGCCACCGATGCGCTAGCTGGCCTCTCCTGGGCCTCCGGCACGCTAGCTGGCCACTCCGGACTCCGACACGCTAGCTAGCCACTCCGGGCCCTCACGCTAACTGGCCTCCCGGGCCTCCGACACGCTTCGCTACCCTCTCCTGGGCCTCCGGTGCAGCTCGCTGGCCTCTCCTGGGCCTCCCGGTGCGCTAGCTGGCCTCTCCTGGGCCTCGATGTTCAGCTGGCCTCTCCTGGGCCTCCGATGCGCTAGCTGGCCTCTCCTGGGCCTCGGTATGCTAGCTGGCCTCTCCTGGGCCTCGGGCAGCTAGCTGGCCTCTCCTGGGCCTCCAGAACGCTAGCTGGCCCCTCCTGGGCTTCCTGGCATAGCATTGCCCCAAAAAAAATTTTTAGGGGGTTTCCCCTTCGGTCGAGGGGAGCCCGTTGTGCCCCCTCAAAAGGGGGTGCGCAACCAGTTTTTGGGGTATCATTTCCCATCGAACTGCACGCCTCGATGAATAATAAACTCAAACTAACTTGAGGCAAGCAACATAAACAGGAGCTGATGGGGTTCAGAAACTGCTGTGTTAGTCATAGGCAGTACAGGGGCAGCACAAGTCGGTTCACTTCCTGCTGAGGAAGCTAATAACATATTCTGGGAATCGCATGCAGGTAGTGTTGTTTATCGAAATGTGTTTTTGAATGTGAGTTTGGCCTCATGTAGTTATTACACTCATCTCAAGGTCAAGAAAGATCATTTACCACCTCATTCATTTTAGATTCGATTCAGAGTTTTGAAATGCATCATGTGCAAGTTGAGGAACAAATACAGTTGGATGTGTTATAGAGCTTTGTGATTAAAGCAGGATTTATAAGCCTATGTGACAAATCTGTGAAAGCTGTGACCTTGAGTAACCAATTGTGCATACCGTAATGTTTATACTATAGAATTAAAGTGTCCTGAAATCATTGTAGTTTTCTCTAGCTTTGGATACTGTCTATGTTTGGGTAAAGTAAATGATGTAGGTTCTGTTGAATAAATATGGTCAGTGGTTTGAACCCATTTCACTGTTGTGCGTATGCTGTCTTCCCAGACCCTGCAGAGAGCCGCTACCATGTCCAGTGGATGCCTGACAACTGCAGCCACAATGGCACAAAGCTACCAGAAAAATCTGTCACCCAGGTTGGTCCAGGGCTTTCTCAAAGCACCACGATTGCAGTTATTAGCATCAGCTCAGTCCATCATGATGCATGACGGTGACTTACTCTAGTGAACATCTTGCACCATAATCAAAGTTGCCACATCTTCGCAAACCTTATTATTTACAAACTAGAAATGCTGATTCTGCAGTAACTCAGATGATATGGTCAAACAAACAGGTCATATGTGTAGGATGTAAAGCTCATGTATTATACTCAAGTATAATATCTGCTGGAGTTTCAAATAAATTCGTTTCATTAACTGAAAAAAATCATTTCATCTACTGAAATTAGCCTTTAAATCAGAACTTTGGGATGTGTTTGTTTGTGTGTGTGTGTGTCTGCGTGCTCAAATGTGAGCGTGTGTGTGAGTGTTAGCTGCTTGGTCTGAGCATGATGGCGGATGGCAGTGGTTCTAAAGATCAGTACATTCTCCAGGGTGCGCAACTCTGGTTGCTAGAATGCGCATCCATTTTCTACCATTTTCTATAGAGGGCTGGGGAGGGAGGCATGTGTGTATTGCACATGAATGCCAGTGTCTCTGTGCCTTCAGTCAGCCTGCTCTCAGGGAGAGAACTATAGGCACCCTCCACTCCCACAGGGGCCAGTGAGTGTAGGCTTAGGAATAAAGCACGTCTGTTGCTCTAAAGCGAAACCTGCTGTGATCCACCAGAGCCTGAAAGTCAAAGTCAACACTACATGCTCTGTTTATTGTCTCATAATAATTACAGTGAAAATTAATTAGAATCCCTCCAAGTACTCCAAACGAAGGCCTGAGCAAATACAGAGAAGGTTTGGGCTGACTTCAAATAAAAGTTATATTTGATATGCTATATATTATATAGATTAAACAAGAGTAATCTTGCATGTAACAGATGATTTCAACAAATGTAACAGAGCAATGTAATATATATATATATATATATATATATATATATATATATATATATATATATATATATATATATATGAGATGAAGACAGACACAAATGCTGAGAAGAGCGAGGTTTATTAGGTCAAATACATAATCAGGGTCACAATAATGGTCTAGAGTCAGAACACTAACACAAAGCAATCCAGAAGATATAACGAATGACAAACAAAACAAAAAAGAGAACTTGAAAATACAATGGAGGCTAGAATATTAACACTAGACTGTAACGCCGAACGGCGTGGAGTTAGGGAAGCGGACACAGACGTTGAGGAGCGAGATTTATTGAAGGGCATTCCATAATCGTAGTCAAAAGAAACAGGCTTTGGTCCAAATCGAAAGGCTGTCAGGTTTGTACAGAGAACGACGACGCATAGTGAGACAGCACAAAAGTAAGCGAAAAGAACTAAAGGCTGAAATAAATCACGAGAGAGACACGAACACTAATGAATATATACGAAACAATGAAACACTAAAACAGAGTAGACACAAAGCACTAAGTACACAGAACAGGCTAACACACTAATCAGATGAAGCGAAAACCTACAGTAGAACAGAATGAAAACAGGAACATGAGCTGAATATACACGGAGCACTAATCGCAAACACAAGAGAAACGAGAGCACGTACAAACCTCAGCACACGAAAAACAGAACAAAATCACCAGCAACCCCAAGACAAAAGACAGGCATTATAAACGCTAAAACAAACTGAAAACACCTGAGACACAGTAACAAGGGGCGTGGTTACAAATACACAGGAGGGACTAGGAAACACATGGCTGACAAAACAAACACAGACGGGGAATCACAGGAGGAGTGAGGCCAGGCGTGACAGAACCCCCCCCAAAGGCGCACCGCACCTGAGTGCGCCCAAAACAAACACCCAAAACCCCCACAAAAACAAAAGGCAGCCAGTGAGAGCCAAAACCAAAAAAAAAAAAGACAACACTAGAAAACACCAGCAACGAACGAGGTCGAGGGAAACACAGGAGGACGAGGAAGGCGGAGCCCAACACGGCCCAGGCCATGGGCAGGGGAACTGGTACCCACACAGGGACACAGATGGGCACTGTAACAGAAACAGACACGGGAACAGAAACCACAATACGAGCAAACACAACACCAGGTACATGAGAGGGCAAACAACGAATGAGGGGAACCAAACACGGACCGATCGCGGGCGCAGCAACGCTCACGCTGGCTCAGATCCACCGAGACGCCGCAAAATCGCCCAGGTGCGCAAGTTCGCGGGTCGCCAGGAGTTGCCGCATCCTCGGGTCGCAGGGAAACGAAGACCCCTCTGGGTCGCAGGAGACCAAGACGACCCCCCTCTGGGTCGCAGGGAAACGAAGACCCCTCTGGGTCGCAGGGAGACGAAGACGAATTTCTGGGTCGCAGGAGACGAAGACTAATTCTCTAAAGGTCGTAGAGACGAAGACGACCCCTCTGGGTCGCAGGAGACGAAGACGACCCCCTCTGGGTCGCAGGAAACTTGGAAGACCCCTCGAGTCGCAGGAAACTTGGAAGACCCCCTCTGGGTCGCAGGAGACGTCGAAGAACCGCCCTGAGTCTGGAGACATAAGAGCCCCCTTCAGGATCGTGGAAGACGCTGAAGCCTCCGTCTGGGTTGCGGGGACTTTGAAGACTCAGTCTGGGTTGCGGCGACGCGGAAGACCCACTCTGGGTTGCTGCCGGTCTCTCCTGGGTATCCGATAAGCTGGCTGGCCTCACCTGGGCCGCCAAGCACGCTAGCTGGCCCCCTTGGGCCACCGGCACTAGCTGGCCCCCTTGGGCCACCGGTACGCTAGCTGGCCTCCTGGGCCTCCGCACGCTAGCTGGCCACTCCGGGCCTCCCGGCACGCTAGCTGGCCACTCCGGGCCTCCCGGCACGCTAGCTGGCCACTCCCGGGCCTCCGGCACGCTCGCTGGCCTCTCCTGGCCCTCTCCGGTACGCTAGCTGGCCTCTCCTGGGCCTCCGGTACGCTAGCTGGCCTCTCCTGGGCCTCCGGTACGCTAGCTGGCCTCTCCTGGGCCTCCGGTACGCTAGCTGGCCTCTCCTGGGCCTCCGGTACGCTAGCTGGCTCTCCTGGGCCTCCGGAACGCTAGCTGTCCGCTCCTGGGCCTCCAGAACGCTAGCTGGCCCTCCTGGGCTTCCTGAACGCTAGCATTGCCCCCCCCAAAAAAATTTTTAGGGGTTTCCCCTTCCGGGTCGGGGGAGCCCGTTGTGCCCCTTCTCCAGGGTCGTTGGGTAGGGCGCCATAGCCACACAGGCCACCTGGAAGATGGGTGTCGTGGTGACCTCCGGGGCGCCGTGGAGCCCTGGACGACCTGGGGGAGCTGCGGTAGCGTGGTTCGATACCGGGGAGACGGTGTTTTGGTCTCCGGAGCCTGGTCGAACCTGGAAGAACACACAGACACACCTGCCTCTCGGTTGCTCTCTTTGCCGTCTCCGCCTCGTCCGAGGCACCGGGAGCTCGCAATGGCTTTTGAGAGCCAACCGAGCCGAGCAAGCTTCGTCTGCATATTCATTCCGGCGCTACTTGGGAGCTCGTCGACCTAAAAACAGTCGGAATACATAGTGACTGTACCTCATCCGGAGATCACGAGTCTCCCTTGTTCCCAGCCGGGGGGTGTTCTTTTTCTCTGGCTCGCTCGCGCTGTGACACAGGAGACTGAAACTGCGTGAAAGCAGCGAAATCTCGTCACAGCGACCAAACTCACCAGAGTCTCGCTCCCTCGCTGTGTCCATGTTTGGCTGGTGATTCTGTAACGCCCCGAACGGCGTGGAGTTCGGGAGCGGACACAGACGTTGAGGAGAGCGAGATTTATTGAAGGGCATTCCATAATCGTAGTCAAAGAAACAGGCTTGGGTCAAATCCGAAAGGCTGTCAGGTTTGTACAGAGAACGACGACGCATAGTGAGACAGCACAAAAGTAAACGAAAGAACTAAGGCTGAAATAAATCACGAGAGAGACACAACACTAATGAATATATACACGAAACAGCGAAACACTAAACAGAGTACACTAGACTAACCACAAACACAGCGGGCTTGACCAGCAACAAGACTAAAGAAACACCAGGGGCATAATGTCAAATGTAAACACGAAGCACATGAAAAATGAAAACCAGGAATTCAACCAAAAGTTCAAACACCAGTCAGGGTATATATGGTAACAGAGATGCTAGGCATGGCCAACCATGAGAGTTGGTCTACCATGACAGTTCATATCAACCCAGATGTATACAGCTTCTGGTATCTTCCTGGAATTCAGTGGTAGCTCATGCATAAATTATGCATGATAAACAGCTGTATGCATGTATAGGTATGGTAAACAGCTGTCTACATGTATAGGTATGATAAATAGCTGAATGCATGTATAGGTATGATAAACAGCTGTATGCATGTGCTTAGTTAATGAGCTGCTGCTGTCTTGATTTTGATTGATTTCTGTGAAATACTAGGGCGCGATGAAATACTTGGGCACCTCGTCCAGGAAACACTAGCACTTTGCTGATGTGGCAGTGTGACACCAGGCCCATTGGTATTACTCCTTTGATCCATCGTAAGTGTTTAATAAGCACATGTCCTTTCCTCAGGAGAATTTTATCAACCTGCCAGGCTTGCTCTTCTCCTGCAAGTACAGAGTGAGTGTGTACACCCTGAAGGCCAAGAGACGCTCTGAAGAGGAGAGTGCCACCTTCATCACACCATCATGTGCTATGCTCCAGAGCAAGAGCCACAAACCCATCACGTGTGCCGGGGAGGGGGGTGAGCAATCAATCAAACTAACTGTGCATTGATTGAAATAAAGGAAATTAATGTGTGTTCTATCAAGCATCTTTCCCCCATAGCTATTTTTTGCACATACTTAATCACTTTATGGTTTTCTAGAAGCTTGAACTTGGATCATATATAAATTAATGTGAATATCTAGAAAAGATTACATCTTAAACATCTATTGCATGGTTTTCTTTTCACCATGGTCTCAAAATGTGCATTGCTTATTTTATTTTTGAGCGCTTTTGCCTCTGTGCGCTTGGATAAATATGGTTCTGTTTTGCCGATTAATTCTGTAGCCCCAAAGGTTTTGGCCAAGCCAGAGAATCTGACAGCATCCTTCATAACTCATGATGGTAATGTCACTGGAAACTTCAACTGGAGAGTGTCCCGCCCTCAGCCACAGCATCCAATCACGGGGTTCCAGGTCACGTGGGCAGAGGTGTCCATGGCGAGCCGACAGAACAGTCTTCCAAACAGTATTATCTCCCAGTCCCAGATCCTGCCTTCAGTAAGTGGGTGGAAAAAATGCTATCTATTGTGGCATCTTCAGTAGTTTCCCAACAGGGAGTGGGACACTAATTAAGACCTAATCAAGGTCATATTGTTACATAAGTCAAAACACCTTAAAATCCTCTACAAGCAATTATTATATATTTATTTTATTTATTTTTGCATTGTAGGATTGAATATATAAACATGATGTAAAATTATGTTAAAATTATCATTTGAACTTCCATTTGACTTTTTTTTTACTCTGTAACCACAACCATCAATGTGATCTAGGATAGCACCATTAATATTGAAATAACAAGATAACAAGCTATAGATTTCCAGGACCACAGCATGGCAATGTAAATTATGTAGACCCAGCAACATATACAGTATATATAAAAGCATATACAGAGACAAATTAACCCACATACAACCTTCATGCCATTTGTGAAGCTGATATTGATTTTGGACATCCTTTGAATCACCTAGCAACGCAGTATCTCTTATCATGATATGTAACATATTCTTGTCTGCCTCTTGATCCCCATCTATTTTAGTTATGAAGCCTATCACCTTGTTTTGCTGAGTTGTTTTCATTTTTTAAAAGCCATATCTACTTTATTTGACAATGGACAATTTTGAAATTACTTAAAAGCAAATTCTTACTACTTACTAATAACAGAAACAAACAGAAATACTAAATAAAAATAATAAAGTGGACTTACAGTTGGCTTTTCCTTTCTGTAACCACCCAACTGAAAATTTGTTCATATACTGTAGTCACTGAACACAGAATTCTTACAGGAATCTTTGGTTACTGTTGGTAGTATGGCTGAATGGATAGTTCCTAGTATCTGGGATGTGCCATGCTAAATAAAATATGTCTAAGCGTGTGAGCTGGTGGGTACTCTAACTGGATGTGAGCTTGTAGTGTGCTTTATTTTCACATTTCCATATGAGTCATTGGTCAGTGTGTTCTGCAAGGATATCTGGTTTCAGAGAAATGTAATGACAGTAATAAGTATAATGGTACTTGGATGGTTGTGATGCCTCCCATTGCTCGTATGTGAAAATGTCAAATAGTCTGGGTCTCAATAAGATCATGATGAAAGCAGTTTTAGCCAGAATTAGTGATTGCCCTTTCAGGGTTATGTCACATATCTCATTAAGTTAAGGTTATGTTAAAAGCTCAATCTTTCAGGCATGGCCTGGCATGGATATGATTGTCTAGCTGTGCACTAGAGTCATTTACCAAATTCATATGAAATACATGTTCCTGCCCTTTTTTCTGATCCTGCCCTATGTGATTTAGAAAAAATGATTAAGAGTGATTGTGAATTGAGGTGCTTAAACAACTTTTTATGGTTCATGGTAATATGCACCTTATAGTAAACTCTTTTGGCCAATATTTGTGCTACTACATTTGATATTTCCATGCTCAAATATTTTATCCCAGACCACAGATCTTTTTACAACAGAATTGCAAAATACCCTCACACCTAAGTTAAATGATTACAAGCAGATTACTTTATACCTGTGTAGAGGAGGCCTACGTTAGACATAGCTGTCTGTGTTCTATGTGCACAGAGATGTTCCAAGGAGTAACAAAGTATTTCTGGAAAGAAAACCAGAAAAGAGGCTATATGTGCTTTGATTTCAAACTGCTCCTCCCTTCATTCCATAGCTTCTCCTTTATCCCTCGCCCCTGCACTGGCTGCTTGGATTCAGAATAATCACCTCCATCAGGTCTTCATCTGGCACCTTTTCCTCCCTTGAGTACATTAGTCTGAAAATAAACAGATTCGTCAGCCAGCAAGAGCCTGATACAGATAGAAATCTGATTATGCATTATTTACTGCTGTTTTCAACTTGTTTATTTCTTCATTCTAAGAACCACCAGATTGAGCTATAAAGCATCGGTTTGGATAAAGCAAAGCAAAAAGATTCAAGACTTCTTAGTCTAAACAATTAAGCTTAATATGGCTATTGCAAACCTTCTAAGTGACTCATTGTTTACTCATATAAAAAACTATTGTGTAACGACAAAGGGAGGGCACACTAGGGAGGGCATTTTTATGGTCAAACTAACTTTGAATTTCAAGATCATTCGTGTTGTGAAATCCTGAACATGTGTGCTGGGTGTATTTTTAGCTGTTTGTTTTAGCTCTTAAGAACTGTTCCCCTTTTTCAGGACCATAACTTCCTGATCCTGTCTTTTTCAGACTCATAACTTCCTGGTAGTGTCCAATCTCAGACCAGAGACATCTTATCGGCTGGAGGTGCAAGTCATCACCACAGTAGGGGAGGGTCCTTCTACGATGAAGACCTTCCATACACCTGCCATGTCCCAATCCCTGCAGCACAGTAAGTTCTTATACATACTAACCTTTACAGTGACATGGTTAACCGTCTCACATATTGTATATATTGTAAATATTGCATGGTAAACCACTATTTGTGAATGGTGTCAAGATTTCTACAATTATTTAAAAAATTGTTTCATCATGCTTTTAAATTAGAACAATGATGATATAACATCAGTTGCACATTAGTGCAGAATGTAGAGAAAATTGAGAATGTAAATATACCCCATAATTATAATACATTCTTTTACCAGGACCCAAACTTCGTCATCACCCACAGCACCAGAAACCCTTGCCAGAAAAGCATTAAAAGTCCAGCCCACCTTAACCCAGCCTATAGTCCTTATCTCTTAGAGATCAGCCTACCTTAGCCCAGCCTACAGTCCTCATCTCTTAGAGACCCGCTCACCCTAACCCAACCAACAGTCCTTATCTCTTAGAGACCAGTCTACATTAACCCAGTCTATGGTCCTCATCTCTTACAGACGAGTCTACAGCCCTCATCTCTTAGAGATCAGCCCACCTTAGCCTAGTCTACAGTCCTCATCTCTTAGAGACCAGTCTACATTAAGCAGTCCTTTAGTCCTCATCACTCTAAGACCAATCCACTTTAGCTTGAGCTGAGGCCGGCTCCAGCATCTGAAAGATTCTTCTAACAGAGCTGTTAGTACATGTTTGAATGTACTTACTGTGGACTATTCATGTGAAATTACTCTCTTTGAAAAGATTCCTTGCTTTTGAGCCACTCTGAGGATAGGGTTATGGGCCCATGTTCATGTTCACTTTGAGTAGATGAATGTACCTTCAGAGGTGGGGATGCTAGCAGCTTTTTAAAAGACATATTTGGAATTCAGCTATGTATTTTTCTCAGCACAGAATGAATTGATGCTCAGGCAGACAATACTAAGCCCTAAGGAAAATAACATCTTAGCTTCAATGAGAATATGAAATAGAAGATAACGGTGTGGGAAAATACTAATTTGCATTTAAACTGTAAATGAGTTAAACTAGCATTAAACTGCATGTCAAAAACTTTATTGTTCAGTAGGCATGAAATAATCTGTGTTACCTCTTTGTGAATATGTTAGCAATATTCCAATAACAGATTAACAGAGACCTATATGAGGAGTAATATTACATATTGTTAATTAATGACCTTATAGCTTTTTTGTGTGAAACTTTTGGATGAACTGATGAAATTGTACATGTTCTTGGCTGTAGAGATATTTGTTATGAAACAGTCACTGAATGCCAATATTTATTTATGTGTGTATTTCAGAATTTAATTTGTATGTGTATTTGAGTGTGTGCGTTTGGGTTTTTTGTGTGTTGTAGCATAGCCATTTTTGAACTGACATCTCCTTGTAAAGACGTTTTGTAAAAAATCAAATTGTAAATATAGTCCTATGTTATGTTATTTTTCAATGGTTAGACCCTGTATATACTGTTCAATAATAAAATAATCCTCCAAATCCTTCAACCTATTTCTGCACTTTCCTGTTGTGAACAGTACCATCTACACTGGATACATCCTCCCCTGAGCCACCACAGGGTTCGTATTTATTTTGGCAGTAATGCACGAAACTGCAGTACAGCACATTTGCTCATCTTCCATTTTGTGAAGAAATCTTCACTCGGGATGTTTGGATAAGAAGCTCATTTAGAGAGGAGGCAGTGCACCCATCACACATGCTAAAGTAAATGTACAAGGCAGTACTCCTTACGGTTACCCAAACAGACATATTGCTTATAGGCTACAGTGGTTTCAAGAAGTATTCAGGCTTTCAGTATTCAGGTTTTACTTATTGGAGTTATGAATTTGATATAAGTGGATATTTTAGTGCAATTTTACCCACCGGTCTACCCTGATAGTGATGGTGTAAAAGTATTACTATTAGATTTAGAGTAAACAAAAACATTTAAATTAAAAAAACAAATGTCTTATTCACAAAATTTATTTGGCACTCCAAATTCTGGTCAGGTGTCTCCTGTTTATACATTTGTGAAAGGCACACCTAGGTCTATGAGGGCCCACAATTTAGATTGAATTAGGTCAAAAGTCACGGAGGGGAAGCCGAGAGAGTGCAACACAGAACATTTATTGACACGCAGACACAGACGTATACACCATGACGCACACAAATACGAATGCAATTCAAAGACCGACAATGAGAGGACAAAACATTCTAGGGTTTAAAAACTAAACATGGGTGAAAACAGGAGACAGCTGAAACAGAAGGCAGGGTGTGACAATAACAACCAACTCCACAACAAAACACGTGCACACGACAGACCGTACCAAGGGAGCCTATAAAGGGTGGGTGGGTGTTTGCTGTACTGTAACAAAAAATACCATGGTCAAACTGTGGCAAGGCATATATCAGGCCAAGTATATAAAACAACAGGGCCTTGAGTGATCTCAGGATGACAGTAACCTCATCAATTTTGAAATGAAAAATGCTTGTACAACCTTGAAGTTTGCTAGAGTTGGCCATTCAGCCAAATTTGGCATTCAAATAAGAAAGGCCTTGGTCAGAGAGTTAAAAATGAATCAAAAGTCACTCTAAAAGAGTTTCAAAAGTGCAGAGAACACAAAGCCTATTGGATGGACAGCCATCCTGCAGTGTTCCATAAATCATGACTTTATGGCAGTGTATCAAGGCAGAATCCACTGTTGAATAGGAAGCATATGACAACTTGCTGGGATAAATGACATATAAAGAACTCTGATAGCATGTGGAATATTTATGTGGTTCAATGAGATGAAAATTAAGCTCTTTAGGCAGAACAGCAAGCACTACATCTGCCAAAAGCAGGCACTGCACATCACCTGGCTAATATCATGCCTATGCTGAAATACAATGGCAACAACATGCTGTGGACATATGTGGAATGGCACACAATTCTGGGGGCCCACCACAAGAGGCAGGGTGAATCGTATCAGGTTTCTTATATACTGTCCCTGCCACACTAACCTGTATATCAGCAGCCATGTGGCGGATGTGCCATACAGGCAGATGTGTCTGGCCAACCAGTCTTTTTCTTCATTACATTCAATATTGGATTTATTCAAGATATTTCAGACAGTTGATGGATTTTTATGTTGTAGTTCAATACCATGACTAACATTCGTCCTTAATGGCATCTTGTAGTATCCCTTTGGAATCAATTACCTAACTAATATGAAATACTGACTAGTCATTTGTAAACAAAACTGAGTAGTTTTCCTGAATGTTTGTCAGAAATTCCAAAATATGTCCCCCATACTTCCGATAAAAGTATCCCAGTGCTTGGACTGCATCCTCAGTGCCTCTCCCCAGGTTATGAACTGTACGCCAAGTGTATCTCCATCAACAGCGCTAACTAGACAATCAGTCATCTTCTCTGACATCTGTGAGATTACCACATTTCCCAAGCAGTCTCAGTCCAGCACTCTCCCACAGGCGGTCTCCTGTCTCTTTTCCTAAGGACTTGTTTTCACACTTTTGTTGCTGCCTTTGCTGCCCTTGAGCTCTCTCTCTTTTCAGTATGCTTATGTACAGTTCTATTATGTCACAATAGATTAGTTCCTGGCTGTCCTTGCACACTAATCCTCTTGTGTGCGGTGGCACCAGGGTCTGGCCTGATCTGCGGCTGTTTTCTCTCACTGCCAGGAGCGGTCCTCCTCCCTTCATCTACACGCACTCCCCCCACCAGCACTCCCGCCGCCATGCAAACACAAATACCATGGTCCTCGTGTGTAAAGGCCTCAGAACAAAAGCTTCAGAACTACTTATAAGCCACAAAGGGCTCACAGTGGATCCTAATTTTAAGCAATGTAAAAGGAAAGAATGAGAGAGAAGGGTTTTTTCAACAATGGAAGTCGGGCAGTGTTAGTTTTGAGGAATTCGCACCTAAGTATGCTTGAGTAAACACATAAGTAACTCTTATTATTGCACTCTTTGCTCTTTGACTGGTCAACGTTTGTCTTTTTTGCCGCTAGTGTGGAAGACTGGAACACTAGTCCCTTTCATTAGCAGGCCTCGCTGTCCCATGGGGTTAATCTGACTTCACATTGCTTGTTCTGCAGATTAGAACTTAGCCACCGTCCATCAACGTTCTCCTGCTACCTTGCCAGCCATTGACAGGGTGCTAGCTTTGTGGTTAAGATGTCATTTACTTTCAACAGGGCACCATCTAGCTGTTAAATGGGTGTAAATGGGTCTAGCCTTCAATTTTATATGTAGTGGAATTTCTCTAAATTCCTTTAATCTTTATATAGTTTGCAGAATATAATATTGTGACTTCGGCCACTAGATTTGGGAGAGCGCAAAAGAACACGGCGAGGACTCCCAGAATATTATGCACCTCTCCACTGACTTTAATACGTTTCAATTTAATGTTATACGTATACATGTCTCTTTTCAGTTTATTAGTGTATTAGAAATATGTAGGTCTTTTAATTACCTTCCCCATATTTTCCCTGTTAGAGTTAGCTCCCGTTTCTGCTTATTTATGGTGTGCATATCTTTCTAAAGAATACACCATTGCAATAAAAAACATTTTCCTCAAGAAGAAACATTTATGTCTTGGTTCATCCTCACAATACCTCTAATTTTCTTAGGCTACTGTCATTAAATTGTCAAATGGTTTGAACACGGGCTTAAATTAAACTTAAAGTATCTCATCTGCATTTTTTTCTGTATTACTGTGATCGTAGAGAAGTTCTTTTTTAACTACGCTTCAGGAAGAATAAAGAGTCACAATTTATTACTTCAGCTACTGATGAAATCCAAGTCTCTTTCTTTCTCCCCGCCGTTGATTAGATGTGTGAGGGCGGTGGAAACCTGTGACCTTGCCCAGGGCGTCAGTGTGTTTCTGGTTAGGCTATGGGGACTGGACAACACACACATGAAAGGCTCCTTCTGCTGGGTTCTGTAGATGTTCAGTCTACTTTTAATCAGGAACAGGATGAACCTGTACTGCAGAACATACAGAAACACTAGTCCACAGCTCCAATTTTGTTCTGAGTAATATCTCCTACCTCAGTTGACCTCCGTCCCAAGCAGTCACTTGCTGTCTATTTATGCTAATACATGTAAATCACTGTTATCGGAATGATACGAGTTCCAGCTGTTGAACAAAATCTATTCAAATTACAGTTTCAAACCAAATCCTGGCACTATTGGTGAACAAGATTATGATCTTTAAATCTCCTTCGATGTCTGGCATAGATAACCATATCTGTCCACACACCGTTAAATGCCTAGCAACGTCTTTTTAAAGTAAGGCAGCTTGTTTACTTGGCAGGAAAAGCAATGCACTCACTGGACACTGATTTGTCTCCATCTTTGCTGTTTGAGGCAATGGATTTCCAGCAGAGGCACATGAGCTGTGGCCTGGGTCCCTCTTAAACAGGCTTCGCTAGGTCTCCACAAGGCTAAACAGAGAGGCTGTATTCTCTCAACTGTTAACTCCAGGGCTATGAATGTTATTTAAGCTCAGCAGAGCATGCTGAGTCAGTGCTGATATATTCCTAATGCCTTTAACAGTGTCACTCATGCTGTCGGCAGGGTATTGATGCAGCTGTGTGAAAAAAAGAATTACACAGCAGTAAAAAGTTTCTGTTCCTGTCGTTTTCAGTCATGCAAACCTATTAAGTAATAAAGTAGAAAGGAGCATGTAGTAATTATTTCTTCAAGGGAAAAATGCCTTCTTGGCCCATTCAGACTGTGAACGAAGAGTTCAGACACCCGAATCGGCCGAGCTTCTGCTGTGCTGCTGCCATTTGCAGCTAGCCGTGAAGATGTTTGTGAAACAAATAACACTCACAATTAGGGGGGAAAATTAGGAAGACGTCAATGTGTGAAGGGGGTATTTCCTCCATGAAACCAAACTCAAACCACCCTTCCATCCTGAAACAGTTTGAGCAGCAGATTCAAGCTTTTCCAGACAGCCTCGCTCTTATCCCATGGGTCACTCTGTCAGATCAGATGCATTCTGTTTGAAGCAGGCTTTCTAGTGCTTCAGGGCCATAGGTCAAAGGTAAACAAGGGCCCACCTGAAACCACATTTCGTAACCTGTGTTTGGAAAGTGTCTCCAGAGACAGAATTATCCAAATCTCTTTCACCAGGCAAAAACTTCCTCTAGTTTGGGGAAATACTAAAGAGTTTGCTTAGAACTGATTTAAACTCTTTACGCTAATTACTCTCCATTTCCCCCATTATCTTGTTTTTTTCTTCTCTTGCAAACTTAAACTTTATTGCCCGAGTTGACCTCTTTCATTGGTAATTGAATCAGCAGGGCTCCACAGTGTCTGCTAAACTCTGCAAACCTACTACTCTCCTGTGACATCCAAACCCTTTATGAATCAGAGTAGGAAAAAACAACTTCTTGGTCTAAACAAATTTACAGGCAATTATTAAATTAATGACACACTTCATTAATGAAATCCTGCACACTGATATATTCACACTTACATTCTGTATTCCAAATAATGACTCATATGAGTTATGCAATATTGAACATTACGGTTCATGAACTGTTGTCTTCTTGCTGGCAGTCCTTCCTACACACACAGTCCACTTGTGCTTCTCCCAGCAGCTACTCTGTATCTAGAGAAGCATGCAGTCATGCAGAAAGCCAGGAGAGAAAAAGAAGGTATCGAGTTGCCCCTGCGCTCTGAAGCCTGAGCGCCTGACGGTAGCACTGCCTGCAGGCACGTTAAAGGTCACCGTGTCTCTGTGGAAATGCTCAGCATCAAAGGTCAGCAACCCCCCTCAACCTCGGCTACAAGGACGCTGTCATGGGGATGAGATTGACACATGCAGGTACATACGTACACCAGTCATGCAGATCTACACACACACACTCACACCACACCCCTACCACCCAAACCCACACACAAGCATAAGCAACACCCCCAACTGGCCTTCTGCCACCATTCTCTTTCACAATGTCCATAATTACAAAGGAAAAGCATATTAAAATACATCGGCCAGATTAATTAGCTTATTTGAGTACCTCATGCTCTATGGGACTTCATCCTCTAGTTTGTCCTCCCTCTTCTTTCAGGAGCTGTAGATACAAGGTTCTGGACATCCAAACTCACAGATGTTGTGAGTTCTTCAGGTTCTGATGCTTTCCGGCTGGAGTGACCCACATGATTTAGAACCTAATGCCAGTCTACTCAATGGTGGGAGGGAGCAAAAACTGTAAAAGTAAGTGACAACAAAAGAAGCCGGAGGAAAATCAAGCCAAGCCTGTCAAGGAGCGTCAGTCCACCTATAATGCCCACACAAGCTCATCAACATTCCCCTGGTCAAGGCCAACAGGAGACACATGAATCCAGTGTGGGCTCTTTTTTGATTATTCTAAATAATAAATAATAAAAACATGTTTAAACTAAATACAACACTTAAACTTTAATGACTGACAGATGACACAGATGGTGCACCTTTTGCTGATTTTGTCTTCAACATGTGGATACAATGAAGGAGTGCGTTTGTTAAAGTCCAGTGGTAACCTCTCAGCTGGGACCTGAGTGGAGAAATAAGAACCAAAGAATCGAATTATGCACAACATTACATGATGAAAACACAAGGTCATAGTACCGTTGATGCGAATGAGTGTCACTGCCCCTTCTCAGGATGATAACTCAGGGCCATGTTCCATCAGCAAACTCAGCTCTTCATCATTCCACATCCTCTCTCAGGCTTCTATGACCAACTTCCTACCACGCATGTGCATTCTCAACAGTGCACAAACAATTAATAGCAGCCGCTAAAACGGCTCATTCTTTATTGCCAAAATAAACAAACAGAATAAAAAGCTCCAGCACTTTTCCTTTCTGATGCTGAGCAATGGGAATTGCTGGCTTCTCCATGCAGCGCAGGATGAGGAGGAGTTGTGGTAATCTCCTGGACTCCTCCTGGGAAGCCAGGCTGCAAACCTGCAACAGTGAGCACAGCTATTAGAAGATGTATCTAAATTAGAATGTATTGCATAAATATTAACAACAACCTGCATTTATTTGTATATGTTTATCTTTGTGTGTCTATGTGTCTGTGTTTGTCTATTTGTATGATTTGTCTCTGCATGTGGGTGTGTGTGTAGGGGGCCTTGAGCCCATTTCCACCCTTATCAGCACCATTGATTGTAATCATTATGAACAGGCCTCCCATTGCCTGCAGACACAGAGTGGAATCTTTAGAGCAGAACCTTTTATGTTCTCCAAGGTTTATATGGACTAAACGCCTGATGTAAAAAGCACCTGGGGTTTATTAATATTACTCAAAACAAGCAGTTCAGATCCCTGGCTGTCCTCTACAGTGTGGTCTATGGGCAGTACTGACACCAGTGTGCACTTAGCAGCAGGGTCTCTACTCATCTCCTCGGCCAACGTCCTTCTGTTTAAGCCTCACTGTGAGGAGCTGCTCGTTTGACTGACTGCATGCACAGCGGAGCTAATGGCTCTTCGCCCAAAGCCTTGGTTCTGCTGGTTATAGTTAAAACTGCTCTGCACTGAGGATTCACTAAGGTTTATTGGTGGCTTGTTGGAATTCTAGAGATTCAAGCCCTACACAATACTGTGTTGTGTACTTACTAGAAAGGAACCTAACTACCTTAATAGGTATTAAAAATCGTTGTAATGTTACTAATAAGGTTTAATGCTTTAATGTTAACTTCCACCACACCGAGCCTTTGAAGGAGTCCGTCCTGTCCCTTTAATAACCACACTGAAGGACTGAAAGCACACTGTCCCTCATGTCCCTTTAACCACATGCCAGGTCCCACACCTTGCATGCCCAGTCCTACCACCTGAAATTTTAGTAGTGACTGCAGAGCCCAGGAAAGTTATATAGCTGGACAGCTATCAGGATATAAAAACAGTTTATCCAAAGTGTTTGTTAAAAAAAAACACCTGTATCAGTTTTATTTGAATATCACTAAAACATTTTGATGGTGTGGTCAAGGCCAGACATAGTAGTGTATTGATAGAGGATAGTGAATGCTGCATGATCGCTTAACACTCATGAGGATATAAATATGATAGAGATTACAAAGCACTTCTGCAAGTCGTTATGGACCAGGGTGTCTGCCAAATGCTGTAAATGATTAGGCCATACTTAGTGTCACCACTCCCTATACAAAAACATAATTTATCATTTGAGACAAATTAAAGATAGCAGGTTTGCATTTTAGTTAGCAAGCTTTTACGGAGCTCAGACTACCTCAACCAGTAAAGGGCATGCATGTAAATGTTATTGTGTTTATTAAAGGGTACAATTCTAGCTAAAACTTATTCTTCAATATGACCATTTGACCATTATTTAGCTTGAATAAAGGATGGTGGGCACATACACTTGACAACTTTTGTCACGTTTATTTATTTATTAGATTTGCAAGACCAGTACCAATTGCCTACAGAGCATATATGGTCAGATAATCTTTTCCATCGCTATTCAGCTGTTCCTGTTGTAACAGTACGCCACACACATACCCTGTACACTTGGTACGGTCCACTCTGTTATATGTGTGTAGGGAGTATATCTGCTGCCTCCCTGGGGCTGCACCCCCAGATCTGCTGCTGAGGATTACCGTGGCGCATCCGGACTTATTGACTGTTTAAGCAGTCTCCTTAGGCCCCTGGGCTCTGCCAGACCATGAGCCTGGGGTGAGTTGTACCTTCACACATACCCTGTATGTAGGCGTACTTGGTACGGTCTGCTGTGTGATGTTTGTTGATTGTGTTGCAGTTGTGGTTGTTATTTTGTTGCCACACCTTGTTAGACTGCCTTCTGCTTCACCTGTCTTGTGTTTTCCCCTCGTTAATGTGGGTATTTAAACCTTCATGTTTTGCCCTCCTTTGTCAGTCTTTGTATTTGTCACCATGAAAATAAATGCCTGTGTCATGAGGGAAGGCAGGATGTTGAGACCGAGGCATGGATTCACTATGAGGGTTTATTATAACCGACATTAAACACACAAACACGCAGCAGGGACTTAACTCAGACAAAGATGAGCGACAAGCACAACATCGACACACATTAAATACTACATACATGAATAAGAACAAGTGCCACAAGTGCGACAAATGAACACACCCATACACGGAACCATGCCCACAAACACCTACTTACTGTCACGGTAGCAGGGCGGGGAGGCCGCCAGAGGGCGCCTACACGAACCCGAGTAATTAGACGCACCCCCTCAGCACGTAGGCACACCCCTCCTCACTCAAGACCCATCCTATCCTCACAATCACCTGAATATTGAGCACCTGTTTCACAATTCCTATTTAAGCCCACAGGTTCGGTCGTCCGGTGCTGCACATTCGAGGAGCCTGCGAGATCGTCTGCATCGTCACGTCTGTCATCCTACATTGCCGTTGGCAGCACCGGACCTTAAGATTGGATTCATCGCCTTTTCTATTTTTGTTATCTCTATTTTGCTAGATGCCTGAGTATTTCTGTTGATTCCTTAAAATGGAAAATAAAGAACTTTCACACGTAGCTACGCCTCCCGCTGCTCACCTCAACCCGTTACAGAATGTGCAGCCTGGTGCAGCGGGAGGTAGCCAGCCATCCGCCCTGGAGATCCTAAACGCCCAAGGAGCGCGACTGGATCAGCAGCAACGAGAGATGGGTGAGCTAAGACAGGTTATGCAGGCACTAACTAATTGTGTGCAGACGCTTTCTGTGCAGGCTATCACCTCGTCGCCCCGTCAAATGGAAGGTGTGCGACTACCCCCGAGCCGTATGGAGGTAACCCGGAGGAATGTGAGGGCTTTTTGGTTCAATATGGGCTGTATTTCGCCTACCAGGCGGAACTAGCCAACACGGCCAAGGTCTCCTACATAATCTCTAGGCTAAAGGACAGAGCCTTGAGATGGGGAGCCGCCCTCATGACGGGAGATTCTCCCCTCCTCCGGAACTATGAGGATTTTAAAAGGGAATTTATTGAGGTGTTCCATCATCCCCGACAGGGCCGAGCTTGCGGTCAAGACCTGTTGGGGATGAAACAGGGAAATCAATCGGCTGCCGATTTCGCCCTGGAGTTCCGGACAATCGCTGCTGGGACAGGGTGGAATGAGGCAGCACTGATAGATGTTTTCTTGGCTAGCCTGAAGCCGGAACTACGGGCGGAACTGGCGTGTCGGCCGGAGAGAGAGTCATTTAATAACGTTATTCGTCTGGCCATTACGTATGACCGACTGCTCCAAGAGAGAAGAGACCGGCCTCGTATGCCAAAGGGGAGGTCGCCGTTGAAGGAGCCTGAGAGAAGGAGAGGACCCTACATACCCGAGCGAGGAGAGTGCCCCGAGCCAATGCAGCTGGGAGCGGCCGAGCCGGACCATAAGCGTGTCCTTCTTTCACCGGAGGAGAGAGCCCGGGTGAGTAGCTCCATGGTTGACCAATTAATGACATTGGAGGTGAACGTAACTCACCGCTCTGTTTCTGTGGGGGTTGCGGCTCTAGTGGACTCCGGAGCATCAGGAAATTTGATGAGCGCGACGCTGGCACGCAAGATGAGGATCCCCCTCCGGACTCTGGAACAACCGCGAGAGGTGTATGCACTGGACGGCCGGCCTGTGGCGGGCGGTGTACTCCGTTGCCACACCCCCTCCCTCACTGTCACGATTCAGGGTGTTGAGTTTCACATGTTTTTTTGCGTTCTCCCCGGGTTAACAGGTGATCTTACCTTAGGGTTGCCCTGGCTACGGGAATATCAGCCCATAGATAACTGGCGTGAGGGCCGCTTGTCACAGTGGGGAGGGAACGAAGATATGCAAATTAACCACGCCCCCGTGCTCTTGCAAGCCACCACGGTTGAGAGTCCTAACGTGGAGAAACCCCAAGCGATTCCCCCGCAGTACAAGGACTTAGCGGAGGTGTTTAGTCGTCAAAAGGCTACGCAACTTCCTCCGCATCGCTCCTGGTATTGTCAAATAGATCTCAAGGTGGGGAGTAAACCCCCAAGAGGAGCCGTGTATCCGCTGTCCCTGGAGGAGGAGAAAGCCATGCAGCAGTATGTCAGTGAGGCATTAGCCGCCTCAGCCAGCGTCTTCTTTGTTAAGAAGAAGGATGGTGGTCTGAGGCCATGCGTGGACTACCGAGGACTCAATTCCCTCTTGGTGGGCTATGCTTATCTGCTGCCTCTGGTGCCTGCGTCACTAGAGCAGTTGAGAGAGGCAGAGATCTTCACCAAATTAGATCTGCGCAGCTCCTATAATCTCATCCGTATCCGAGAGGGGGATGAGTGGAAGACGGCGTTCAGTACCACCTCTGGACACTATGAGTACCGCGTCTTACTTTATGGTTTGGCGTCGGCTCCTTCCGTCTTCCAGGCGTTCATAAATGAGGTTTTACGAGAGTATTTGGGTAGATGTGTCGTCGCTTACATCGATGACATCCTCATCTATTCACGCTCAGAGAACCAACATATGCATGATGTGAGAGCTGTACTCTGCACTCTCTTGCGCAATCAATTGTATTGCAAGCTCGAGAAGTGCGCGTTCCACCTGCAGGAAGTGAGCTTCCTTGGTTATAACATCAAACCAGGCTCGGTGCACATGCAGCCAGGCAAAGTGGAGGCGGTAACCGGATGGACTCGTCCAGACACACGGCGCGAGCTCCAGAGGTTTCTGGGCCGCGAATTTCTATTGGCGGTTCATCCGGCGTTCAGCTCTATTGCGAAGCCTCTTACTGATTTACTGCGCGGGAGGCAAGAAGAAGCTGGTCTGGACCGACAAGGCGGAGAGAGCCTTTGAACGTTTGAAGCAGGCTTTTCGTCAATGCGCCTGTCCTTCACCAGCCGGATCCCGCGAAACCGTTCATAGTAGAGGTAGACGCCTCCAATGTGGGAGTGGGGGCGGTGCTTTCTCAAAGGCTGAAGAAAGGCTCCTCTCTCCGTCCTATTGCTTTCTTTCGAGAAAACTCTCCTCCGCTGAATGTAATTATGGTGTCGGGGACCGGGAGTTTCTAGCCATGCGTCTAGCTTTTGAGGAGTGGAGACATTGGCTAGAGGGGGCAACACACCCCTTCCTCGTGTTAACCGATCATAAAAACCTGGAATACCTCCAGACTACGAAGCGGATGAATGCCCGTCAGGCACGCTGGTCTCTGTTCTTCTCTAGGTTTCGCTTTCAGGTGAGATAACCGTCCTGGAGAGAAGAACACACGAGCCAACGCACTATCACGTTCTTTCCCCGGCAGCGCGGAATCGACCAGCGAGGAGCCTGTGTTATCTCCCGATTGTTTTTTAGGAGCCATTGACTGGGAGATTGATCGGGTGATTGAGGCGGCGAATCCCCATCCAAACTGTCCCCCTGAAAAAAGGTATGTGCCCCCAGCGCAGCGCACCGCCATGATACATTGGGCGCATACCTCCCTAGGCACCGAACATCCCGGATCCACCAAGACCTCACAGCTCCTGGGGATACGTTACTGGTGGCCGGGAATGCACGATGACGTTCGGCAACATGTCCAGTCCTGCCACGAGTGTGCACATAGTAAAGTGCCTAGGACGCCGCCTGCCGGTAAGCTGCTCCCTTTACCCGTACCCAAAGAACCGTGATCGCCGTTGATTTTGTAACTGATTTACCGATCTCCGAAGGAAATAACACCATCCTTGTGATTGTAGATCGGTTTCTCCAAGATGGTGCGCTTCCAGCCCCTGCCCGGTCTGCCAACCGCCTGGGAGACTGCGGACCTTCTGTTCAGACACGTGTTTCGGCAGTTCGGCTTGCCCGAGGATATTGTGTCTGACAGGGGTCTGCAGTTCACATCAAGAGTCTGGCGTGAGTTCATGTCAAAGCTGAACATCACTGTTAGTCTCACGTCAGGCTATCACCCCCAGGCGAACGGGCAGGTGGAACGGGTAAACCAGGAACTAGGGAGATTCCTGAGAGCTTACTGTAGCGAGCATCAGGAGACGTGGTGCACGCTGATCACATGGGCCGAGTACGCTCAAAATTCATTGGTCCAGACCAGCACGGGGATAACACCGTTTGAATGCGTACTTGGTCGTCAACCCCCCTTGTACCCCTGGAACGTGTCTACTTCCGATCAGCCCCTCATAGAGAACTAGTGTAAGAGGAGTGAGCGCGTCTGGGAGGACACCCACCAACGCTTGCGGACCGCAGTAAGACGTTTCCAGGAGAAGGCGGACCGAAGAAGGTCGGAGGCGCCTGACTACAAGGTGGGAGACAAGGTGTGGATATCTACCAGAGACGGGAGGCTGGGAACGCCAGGTAAGCTCGGGGACCAATATGTGGGACCTTACGTTATCACTCAGTGCATTAACCGGGTAACGTTCAAGGTTGGGTTACCTGGTGACCGGAGAGTGTCCAGGGCGTTCCATGCCTCCGCTCTGAAGCCCTACAAGGAGGGACCCCTGGGAGAACATGGGGAGAAGGGACCTCCCCCGCCAGTGATGCTGCCGGATGGTCCCGCTTACGCCGTTAACAGACTGCTTGATTCCAGGTACCGAGGTAATGGAGTGCAATACCTTGTGGACTGGGAGGGGTATGGCCCAGAGGAAAGGTCATGGGTGCCGGCCTCCCAAGTTCTGGACCCCTCCCTTCTCGCCGCTTATCACCGTGAGCACCCAGACCGGCCTGCTCCGCACCGCCCGGGACGTCCTAGAGGCACGCGGCTGGAGGGATCCTTGGGGGGGGGGGTTATGTCACGGTAGCAGGGCAGGGAGGCCGCCAGAGGGCGCCTACACGAACCCGAGTAATTAGACGCACCCCCTCAGCACGTAGGCACACCCCTCCTCACTCAAGACCCATCCTACCCTCACAATCACCTGAATATTGAGCACCTGTTTCACTGGGCACAATTCCTATTTAAGCCCACAGGTTCGGACGTCCGGTGCTGCACATTCGAGGAGCCTGCGAGATCGTCTGCGTCGTTACGTATGTCATCCTACATTGCCATTGGCAGCACCGGACCTTAAGATTGGATTCATCGCCTTTTCTATTTTTGTTATCTCTATTTTGCTAGATGCCTGAGTATTTCTGTTGATTCCTTAAAATGGAAAATAAAGAACTTTAACACGTAGCTACGCCTCCCGCTGCTCACCTCAACCTGTTACACTTACACAGACACAGATGCACCCCAGGGAAGAGTCAAGGGCAAACTGCTCTCTCGGCTTCCTCTCCCTTGCACCATGACACCTTACAAATGGAATACATTTTATAAAAAATAGAAAGCAAAAACAATCATGGTCATAGAATAAATTAATTCTAAAAAATGAAAATGTTATAAAAAATTTACAAAAAGTTTGTTGTGGCAAAGCAGATGTGCAATCCACATATGGAAGAATTTTTTTTTTTCAGATTTCCACACATACTTTGGACACTTCAGATCTATAATTCTGTCATTTGGTACTCTTTTATTAGACTTACAAGCCTAAAACATTTAATTGTAGTGTAGTGTGTGAGGATAAAGGGATTTTGATTTGCCATACTATTTTCACATGCATGCTGCACATGCACAAAATGGACATTCCAAAGAAAGAAACCCAAATGTCAGGGCATCACTATAAGTGATCTATGTTGGGGCATTTGAGGCTTTGTTAAGGCACATGCAAGAGATCACGTAGAAGGTAAACTTTATGTATTCTCTCGTCATATGTTTCTGTGAAGCAGATACACGCACACAAATGCATGCTGAGAAGCATTCTGACCAGATGGTGACATTTAAATATGGAAGTATTTTTTTTAATTGTAGATGAATTAAGAATTTTTTTTTGTTTCAAAAGTCAGTTATAACCTTGATTATATATTGATTATAAAGGGATTTTTGAAAGATAGACTTTTTTTAAGATTAAATACTAACTCCAAAAATCTATTTCTCATTTTTGCTTTGTCAGCTTTTTGTTTATTTGTACAAAGTTTGACTCTTTCCTCTTTTTTTAACATGAATTTCCAGTGTGACCAAGTTACTGTAGGGAACTCAAGTGCACTTAGCTAGGAAGAAAACATGTCAGATTCTGCATCAAGTTAATTGGGACCAATCAAATGTTCATATGCTGTAACAGCTCACATCAACGCTCCAAACAGGAATTCAACACAGGGGCATCCACATGACCAAATCCGAGGCTGCAAGCTAGAGACGAAACCAGAAACAGGAACAGAGATCGATGCCAGAAACGCAGACTAGGAAACGCTTGGTATGCCCTCATGATCAGGTTGCAATACTTCGCAACTAAGGGAAGGGAAAGTGGGCTTTATATATACTGGGACAGGAACGCAGGTGTACTCAATAATCCGGTGATGATGATCGCGCGATGGCTGTTCGGGCTGGGAAGAGTGAAGGATTCTAGGTGTTGTAGTTATGTTGGTTCGGGGACACATTATAGGTGAAAACAGAACGCACCACCATGATACCCAATCACAAAACACATCACTTTTAAGTATAGTTCATCTGCCATGGTTAAAACAGCAGTCCTGGAACATTATGTAATGACTACCCAGTGGGAAAAAAACAGGAGCAGATCAGAAACACAGTGGGATAATAGATAATAGGCTGCTTCAGGGGCATTCTCTTAACACCTCCTATCACGTCTATGTGGACTGAAGGACCCCAACTTGCGCTTGAGTCTTCAGATTTATTATTAACTAATCTTTGACTAATTTTACATTTTGAAAGTATGGCACATACTTAAAGGTGCGTTTAAAAATTACTTTCTGAAGAAAATTAAGGATGAAAAGAATGTGTTTGTATGAAGCTCTCTACCACAACAGAGTTTCATCAAAAAATCCGATTTATGGAGCCAGTTGAAATGGTTCACCATGTATTTTTTTAGGGTAAATAAAGGACAGACTAGCATTTTGCTTCTTTTATTATTCTGTAATATGCATTGAAAAACTTTTAAAGCAACATATTATTGTGCTAATAATGTTTTTGTGTGATGTGACTGATATCTAAAAAGGAATATCCAACAACCTGATGTCATTATGATAGTCATCATATGCATGAAGACTGGCCTGAGGAGAATATCTAGTCCAGCAAGTCCATCATCTCACATCTTTATTTTGCCTGGTCTCAAAAACCAGATTCAAATTATCAGCTAACTGTCTAGCGTTTCACGAGCTGAATCAAGTTTTGATGCATGGAAAACATTGAATTGTACAAGCCCTCTAGGACTGGATTTTCGCATCCTTGCAAAGAGAAGAAGAATAGAATTTATCCTGTAAGTGGAGGAGATGAAGGGACAGGGGATCTCCTGTGGTTACATCAGTAAGGGGGAGGCAGTCCTGGGCTAAGTCATGCCCCGTGAAACTCAGTTATGGCCCACACCGATGAGGTTCGTTACAATAACTCAACACAATCTCTGGGCCTCTAGAGTGAAGGACATGGATCACCAGCTCTGGGAGAAAGAACTGGATCACTAATCTCTATCATGAAAATCCAACTCTCTAGCTCCCAAAATCTTTATTGTGCATTAAACAAATTTCGAAGATGTCGACTTCCCCTATGCTCCATTTGCTTTTGTTAGAATATTATATTCTTTGTTATGATGTTGCTTTTTGCCATGGCCCCATTTCTGCTGTAGCTCATCCATAGTAGGTTTGCAGGGTGAGAGACCATGCTCTAAAGACAAGCGCAATATTGCGTGGTTAGAGGCACATAATCAAAACCATATGGAGTCCCACTAAAATCTGTAATATTATATTTCAAATATATGGCCTTAGAAATATTTGCTTGGCAGACACTGATGGAATATTTGATTGGCAGATCCTGAAGGAATGCTCCGCCCTGCAATGTATGAGTACATCTTGAGATTGAGAATTGCAGTTTAACTGGATAATAATGTCATTGAGTACCATTCACAATTACCCAGGCCTAACACATCACAGATGCTTAAGAATGGCCTCATTATGTCATCACCTCACGGGAAGCTCAATGCTGGTGTATATGGACTGAGTGCACTGTGAGTGAAACCATGAAAGAGAAAGAGCAGGCCTCAAAGTAAAATCTATTATTGAACTGATCCAGTAATGTCAACAACAAGGTCCAAGTATACAGTATCACCAAACATGAGAAGACTAGCGCTTAATCTTTATGTCTTACTTTACATATTTAGTAGGTATACTCTAATTTTCTCGTTAGTGTTGTGGATTATATTTACACTGAATCTGAAATGTACTCCTGTTTCAGGATTGTGATGAACGGAATGTTGAAACAAGTGGAAGAATATTCCAGGAGAAACTGATCAACAGAACATTTGTAGATTGTACTGTTTTTCTAGCAGTTGCACACACAGCACAATAGCATGCACTTTCTGATGTCAAGAACACATATATTTAGACAGCACTATAAAATTTCTTAAATTAACCTAAGGGCACATAAAGCTGTGCTTGAGACCAAGCCGACTAAATTAAAAGCCCTTTAATCAAGGGATAGTAATGGAGACATTACTGACATCATTCTCTGTATTATCAGGCGTAGCTAATAGGGCTGTTCCACTCAAACTAATGACCCTTTTACTCCCTGTGTCACCATGATACTGACTAGACTCCAACGAACTAACTGAACTCATCTGTGCAAACTGATTTCCACTGCAGAAACTTGGCTGGTCTAATGGAGATCTACTGGGCTAATGAAACTCCCCAGGTTAACTGAACTCCACTAGGTTCCATTTGGTTAACTGAACTCCTAAACCCCACATGGGAAACTGAATTCCACAGGTCTGTACTTGTGCATCATCCAAATGCTAACATTTAGCATAATTAACCTGTTGCAAGTCAGCGCCAGGAAGTAATAACACAAGAAGATAATACAAAACCCAAACATTTTATTAACCGACCACTCAAGTGGTTTGTGCAAAGTCCCAGCAGAGGATGTCTGATGATTTGTGATCAATCTTTTTGCAAAGAGCCAAGCTTCAACTGCCAAGAATAGCACTCCCTCTATTTCACAGTGGTGTCTGGCTCTCATTATTATCCAGATAGGGCCCTCTCTCTCACCATCTCTCATTCTCCATATAAAGGGTTACCTTCTGTTTTTCATCTTCACTCTAATATTGCTCCAGTAAGGCAGCTGAACATCCCTGTGTTGTGTGTGATCTCTGCATGGCCATTCTGAGACTCATATATGACGCACTTCAGATCCTCTCTCTGACATTCACAGTGACCTGTATGAGGGAGAGGCCTGTGCTCTGAATCAAGTGTGCAGCACCATTGTCTGTCTAAGCATACAGTCTTGCTTATATCTACTGCTTACTCATTCTTACAGCATGCACTGTATCATGCATCAGAAAGGGTACAGCGTTTGCTAAAACATAGAGAAACAGTAACCAGTTCTAGAATATCTGAATTTTGTTTATTCATTGTGTGGATATGAATGAACCACTCCTAAATGTTCCTATGTCACGCCACCATTCTGTTCTAAATGTCACTCCACCCTTCTGCTCATTTCACTGCATTCCTGTAGCTGCTCATGTCAGGGTTACAACTCTGATGCTTTGCTAACAAGACCAAAGATGGACCTGCTCACTGCTTCTTAACATCCAATGGCTGCCTGAACATTGGTCATGCTGACTTCAAATGTCACCTGAAAACTCATTTATTTGAAAAGCTCCTTAATGAAACCTAATCATGTAAAGGAAATGTTATATTTGCACGTACATTTGTTGCATTTAGTACAGTTGTGTTGTATTTTATAGCCCTGTTTTCTACCTGCCATTTGAGGTTTCAGTACTGACATTTTCTTCTGGCAATCTTGATTAAGGGTATTTTTGTACTACAAGATATTTGTGCCAGCTCAGGATATTTCCAAAACACTAACACACTTTTTTAAGTTTCTCTGGATAGCAGTGTCTGCTGAATGCCATACATGCAAAATTGAAGTATGTTAGAGAATTTGAAACAACCAATATTTTTGAGCATGGCCAGCCAGCATGAACTCATTTAGATGATGCTTGGATGAAATAAAGATTCAAGGATTAGTCTGACAAAGTACCGGTCCAATCTGGATTATATTAAAATGGCCTTCATGATACTCTATTGTTCCTTTTGCATGATTATCATCTGTTGTAAAAACAAAGAGAAAAAAATATTCCTGTACTGTTTAACTATGAAATAATATTGTTTAAAATTTGAGAACAACATTACTGAAAAACATGGGTGTAGCAGCCTGTTGATTGGCTGTATTTAACTTGTACTTTGTGTACTTAAACAACTCTATTCCCTATCATTGTTCCCTATCACTATTCCCTATCACTGTTCCTTATCACTATTCCCTATCACTATTCCCTGTCACTATTCCCTATCAGTGTTCCATTCAACCCAAATAATTAAGGCCTATGTGCTGAAACACACTGGTTACAAATAAAGCGTGAAATTCCAATCATCATGTGTTACTGGTTTTACTCTTATATACATGATTTAAACAGTACCATTTGTAATGAAATCATTTTGATACTCTGAAATTTGTTGAATATAAATAAATAAAACTACATTGGATTAATTCCTCTCCTAAAAATCCTTGTTCCTTCAGTTGGAATGTTGGAATGTTGGAAGGGAATCTTTTACAATGATTGAATTTGGCTACACTGAACATATTTCAGCATGATATGTTCACTGTACCCTCCTGTCATCTGAGCTCTGGAAAAAGACTTTTCATGCTTGGCAAATAAATCTTTCAGCTCATCAAAGTCCCTTAGCTGTTTCCCAAGGCTGATTCCAAAATAAAATACTAAATTAAAAACTCTGTTGCCAAGTTGAAGAGCAAAGAGTGAACTGGAACAAGAACTATACAAAGAGTTTTATTTATGTTTTTTGTTTGGTTAGACATCACATTTTTCAGAAATGTATATATCCCTTCAAACAGCAATCAGAAATATGAGTACTGTATGAGCTACTGGAAATGTATTTTATGAAAATAAATGTTCAGTTTGGATCAAATACCCAACATCTGATAAAAATAATCATACAAAACAGTTCACCAAGGCTGGAAAAACCTGGAACTGTCCTAGTTGCTTGGTGTACACTTAACCAGCTAGCACTTACCTGATAAAGGAGAGTCTGAATCATCCCAGTTATAATCCCATGCATTATTGAATGAAATATTCACTAGATCTGAAATGTTTTAAAAGATGTAAATATAAAAAGCAGATGTACTTCTGCAGTCAATTTTAGGGTGTGTCATGTCGAGTTTTTATGAGCATTCCTGCATTGGCATTGCCTCCCCAACCAGTCTGTTTCCTGTCATGCTCATATTGGGACCATCACCACAGGCAACGTCACCATGTTTAACTCAACCTGACAGGGATTAGGTTGATCCCAGTGCAGTAACTGGATAGATAGTGGCCCAAATGATGGTTTATGATGCTTTTTGATAGTTTAAATATTCAATTTTAAATGTTCATGCTGCTTTTTGCAATAACACAAGGCCAAAGTAGAGGTTTACGCCTGTGCATGTTTGTTTCTTGCTATGCTGGTTCATATCGGTCTTTAACCTAAAAAGTATCGAATCATTAATCTACTTTTCTTGCTCTTTTAGATTTCCATATGCCCTTGTGTCTTTATGTCGTAAGCAACAGTCAATCAGCAAAAGTTTACATGTGGATCATGGGCTTGTTAAAGCTTCCAGAGCAATGTGCACAGCTGGATGACATGTAGGTCATGTGTCTGAGAGTGTGTCCAATGAAGAGCACTATGGGATTTTTCATTGCTAATAGCACCCAGTAAGTGAAAGAGGCCCTGCAGTAAAAGCCTAGAAATCTGGAGTGCTATGAAAACCAGAAACACTGTTTCCCTCCACTTGAGAGTAGCCTGAAACTTAGTAGTACTCTACCCATTCATCATCAAACTAGGATTGCACAATTTGTTGTTTTACATTACATGTTGCATTCATAATACCATTTTGCCATCTATAAGCTGAGTACTGGCCTGGGCAGTGTTAGGAACTCAGCTGCATGTGTGTAGAGTATGTATGAGCCCTTCCCTGCTTCTCTCTCTCCCTCTCTCTGTCATACTTTTCAATTTATTCATCCCACTCTTTTGCTTTGTCCCCCTTTCTTATCTGACATATAGCATTGTGTTAAAAAGAAAGATTTATTATATTTGAACTTGGAATGCTCCTCAGTTTCAAACAGCTTATCCCTGACAAGTACAATTATGCAAGCAGCTGACGTACACCTGCACACTGAAACCATGCAGATGTTCAGTTGCTCTTTGCTCTAAACCACAACTTTGACAGCAATTTTACACAGGCATACTGCAGTTGTGTATGAATTGTATAAAACTGTCAACAGCATTGGCAATAAAATGAATATCTCTTTTAATAGTGTTAGCATGCAGCAGCAAAACAAATGCTTACAAATCCATTAAGAAAAACACATTTTACATTTACATTTACGGCATTTAGCAGACACCTGAAAAACACAATGCATGATTGTGTTTACTTTGTGCTGCAAACACCCAAATTGTGCAGGTTTTTGTTTTCATCACAAAACACTCTTTCTAACATCTCTCAGGCACGGACTGTTCTCTTCAGACCCTTGATAATTTTTTGCTTAATATTATAAATTTCATGGACGTAGTAGCATTGCTTAAACTGCCATACGTTGCATTTAGGCAAGCAAGATTCTGTGAAATCAAACATGAGCAGAAGATTGATAAACACATTAACTTTTTCTGGAGATGCATGAGAACTTCTTTATATATGAGGACTGCAGGTAAAATAGTCATGCCAATATCAGACATCAAAAGTATTTTGTCTTTTATGATAGACAAAATTTTGTCTATTTTTTTTACTTTTTATAATGCCACCATGTCAGAACCATAGCTCTATAAATTCTTGCTGTGTCAGTCAGGAGACTAAGAACATGACATCCTTGATCACATCATTTCATGAGTTCATAGGTCAAGAAATTGTCAATCATGGCTATGAAGGAACACATTATATGATTAGTAGGCAGGAAAATTCAATAAACTCTGACCCCAGATGCCAAGTTGTTGGCGTTTGATTAAGTCACACTAAGGCCTGTTCCTCACTCCCATGCTCATATTCAAGCCTGGTGATGGAAATTTGTTGGGTAAGACAAATTTGTCTCAAAATCAGGAAAAAGTAATGTAATAATTTTTGTAAATGAAGTGCCAACTTAAAAGATAGGACTATGCCACTCATATTCATGCTGTATAATTATCAATATGATCCCAAATCTAGATTTGTACTTTGTATTGCCATGGTGAAAGAAACTAGATATGGATTTTTGTGGTTGTAGTCATAATGTAGCTTTGAAAAAAAATGTAAGTGACTCACTGTGACCATCTTGAAAGCTTTTGATCTGAAATGTTAGTGGGGATGCTAGATTTCTTCCCTATCTGTAGCAGAACAGCTCAGTTCATCATGCAATGCTCTTGATTCATCATGTCTTCATTGTCTGCTTTTGGCTTAACCTTATGAGTCAATCCATGGAAAAGTGATATGAGCTTTCCATGGCAGTGTGTAATGATCACAGTAGGCGGGTCATGGTGGGGTGATGAACCAGGCATGCTGTTACAGTGCTTGCTCAACAAAGGACATGCACATAGGATCTGAATAAGTCTTGGCACACCACCTTTGAAGTCCAGGATGGAAAGACACTAGCCCACCTATCTGCAGGGGTCTTGTTTAGCTACTCAGGAGGTGAAAATAAACAAGCCTGCTCACTTACATACCAGTGCATTTTCTGGGAAAGCAGCCAGCAGTATTTCTGGAGTGTAATTAGAATGCATGGTATGGGGAGATATATTCAGAAGATTCATTGTGTAATACATTGCAGGGCTGCATGGAGACCAATGAGTTTCCCTGGAGAAAAAAATTAACACATAATGAGAACTCAGAGTTGATTAATTGTATCTCCATTATAATAATTCTACTCTGTAGAGGCATTACCTGTAAGTAATATACCTGGCTCACTGATGGAATTGCATGATCAAGATTTAGAGTCTTTCAAAAACTGTTATAGCAAATATTCTGTATTGAATGTTGTTATTGAATGTGGCTTCAATAAAACAAAACAAACAAAATAAAACACACCTTTATATACTTTTTTTCATCTGGTTATATGAATGAGTGATTAAATGAATAAACGTCTTTCTATGGGGGAAAGAGAAAGTCAACACAACCTTGCCTACACAATTGTCACTTTATCCCTTCCAAAGAAAAAGGTTAGAAATAATTTAATATAGTCTTAAATGACACCAGGAAAGCTGACAATATCATCATCTGACATGAACCCAAGAATACCAATTGCTGAGAGAATTGTAACCCTCCATACGTCTTACAGGAAAACTGTTTAAATTAGGTGAAGTCTATTAAACTCCAACAATATTTGTCACATACAAAGAGATGCAAAATGCACGTGGGATTATTGCCTACTGTGTGCGATTGTACGGATCACGTGCTTATAACGTTCCTTTCTTTCTCCACTCCCTTCTTTCTCTGGTTTGATTGAACGCACATGCGAATCTGGCAGGAGCGACCTCGTTGACTGATGAAGCTGGTCGTTGCATTAAGCACACATCAATCATATGCGAGGGAAGTTCTGACTCACTGCTGCAGTTTGTGTTCGACAGAGTACAGAGGACGCTTCGGCGTTGGTTGCGCTCGGGGGATCTGGGGCGCCCCGAATAACCAACGGACGCTCGGCTGCCGCTGGATCTGTTTTCAAATGTTTGCAGCGACAGAAACACACTATTTCATCGCGAGTGAATTAAGCGAGAGCTCTAATAGCATCGCGTGAAACCATAGCATATGGAGCGATCAGAGACGGTAGTATCGAGAGCAAAAGCAATGAACTGGCAAGGTCTTGCTTTCCAACAGCTTGAAAAATAATCACTCCATCCTGCTTGCGTTTATAAGGCCTCCGTTCCGACGCTGCAACCATATGCGGCGGGAAAAGGGGGCCAAAGAAACACAGCGCGCGCAACTAAGTAGGCTTCTCATGCGAGATATTGTAGAAATGTAGGCCTGCTTGACATTATGTAGTTAAATTAGAATTATATGGGACCTCCAAGAACATCAACCATTCGGAACATGGATTTTATTTGTAAGTTTTAATCGTTTGTGTAGGCTACTAAAAATCAAGCCCATTGTTCTGAAGCCATACATGCGTGCTTCTAATTGCTTTTATTTTTGAAAAAGGAGAGGGAGGACTGGGGACCTTCCAACAAAGTAATTGTATTTCAAACGACTTTTATCTTTTTCACAATGGCAAGAAAAGATAATACATGTTGTGTTATTTTTGTTTTACTAAAAGCCAAATCATATCGGAGCAGGCATTTGTTAAATCATTTACTATTGCCCAGGTGAGCTCTTATAAGTCTGCAGTAAAACAGTGTTTGACCTTGGGCATTGTAAGATTACTTTATCACAATGAAGTAACCAATTCAGCATCTATTTTAATATCAAGGAAATCGTCAGGAAAACACTTTAATACAAATCGGGCCTCAAGCTCTGCTGCTGCATTGAGTGTGAGTGTCTTGAGCTAAGAAGCGATGCATTTACAAAAATCTCTGCCCACTATTTGAAAATGTTTTTCTGCCCGTGAATATGAAAATAGTGTGTGCTATGTGAATCTGCTGCAGATGCTTTGAACACTATGATAGCATGTAATGAAATATAAGATCGGACTTTATTGTCATTGTAGTTGTACAATGAAATGTTTTTATTCCACTTGAGAAGTGAATACATTTCAGTGATGAGCAGTTTGGACATTTTGAAATGCAAAGGCATAATATTTCCAATGACCACGAATCATAACGAACTGTAAAATATTATTTAACTGTATAATAAAATTTGCCTCATTTACATAGTCCTGTTTAAAATTCCACGTGCTCTCTTTGGAAACCTCATTAAAACCAGAGTGGGTCACTGGCTGGAAAACATTATCAGGGTTTTTTAAAATAGGCCAAGATACAGGGGCATGGAGTTTACCTATAAACACAGATTTCCTATGTCTCCTTTGTGAACTGCACTATATATTTGATGCTGCAATATCCAAAACTGCATGAACCCAGACCAATATGGTATAAAATACCAATTTTACCAAAGTGATATAATTCTTTATCCTTTTTCATACCTGTGAATTATGCAGTGATTAGGCTATACACTGGTAGGAACAGCAAGGCCTGGCCATAAAATATACCAATCTCAGTTGCACAGCACAAACCAAAAGAGAGCAATGTATTCATTTGTGCACGGTACCAAGAGACTGTTGATATCAACACATTTTATGGCAAAAATTTTGTAGAGGACAATACCAATGATAAAAAAGTTCTAAAAATTGTCATGGAATTTGACTCAGAAGTATGATTTCATGCCTTGGCTGCTATTAACAAGATATTTTTATTTTCATGATTAAAATTCCATAAACGTAACTGTAAGGCAAAGCAGATAATGTGATATGGATTCATTTAAACTGAAGTTCTTTGCCAACATGCACTTTGCATTTAACAATACCTGCTAACAAACTGATGTTTTTGAAGGTTGTGTAGAGAAAATGTGCACCTATTGTACGATCTGCACATGCAAAAAAACAGAAAACCAGAATGGCAACATCATGTTATTGCCGAGATATGAGACAGTGGATGTTGTTGACTGATGTATGCCCATGCTGATTGATATATTGTTACATACTTACTAATTTGTGGATGTAGATTTCTGTAAAATGTTATAGTCCATCAGCACATATAAAGATGTTCGCAGCCTGAATGCAAACATCTGTTAAACATGAAACAATACTGAGTTGACTGGAAACTTTGGAAATATATTATTTAGGAGATTTCATAAATAAAGCCACTTAGGTTTAAATAGCAGATACTTTGAAGCATTTTTTCAAGCATATGGTTTAATCAGCTACATAACTCCAACTCACACTTTACCTTTAACACTGCAATAAATAATCAGAAACAGTTTGCAGTTGCATTTTACAAAGACATTTACAATTCCTGTGGAAATTGCAATGGTTATTGCAGACTGCATCACACATGGCTGGCATAAGTACTTCCTGTCCTCTCATCCTCTGTCTGTGGAAACGTCATGAAAGACTTTAAAACAAAAATAAGAATAACGGGAGGAGAGTTTGGAGGAGCTGTTCTGGTGTTCTGGATAATACATTGTTTAAAGTAGCAAACATCTCTAAATGCATAAAAATCTTTAACTCCCCCATCTACATGGTGCTATTCATAGTTCAGATCGTTTGTGAGATTTGTGTGTTTAACATGTTTTGAATTTCGGTTTAATTAAAACTGTTTTGTTATGGACTTTTGTATTTGATTGTTGCATTTGTACACCACACAGGATCACAAAATGCACAGATTAAATGTAAGTACAATCCACAATATACATGGATTATTTAGATGCACATGATTAACTGAATACAGCCTACCCATAAGACATAAGTACACTTTGCCTTAGCATTTATCTTCCTTGAAAAATAAGGCTGAGATTCAGCAGAAAACTCAAAAATCAAAAGCAACGTGTCTAGTGTGACTTTTCCCAGAACATTCTGTTGCTGTGGTGTTCACAGTTGCTAGAATGCAGAATGTAGCAAAACTCCAGAACATTTAAAATTAAATTCTTCATTTTAATAAGTTAGCTTGCTAATTAAGCCACCATTGTGTTCATTTACAGTGCATTATGATGAAAATATGTCGTACACTGCTTGTGACTGTCTCATTTCAGTGATTTTAATCATAAATAAGGGCACTTAAATAGGGCACTCTTAAAATGTTCCATTCACAGGACCACATATTTAACCCCCGTAATGGAGCTTTTCCTTTCTCACTCACCTCTTACTGATGACTTTGATGATAATTGTGGATTCTGAGTGATTCATCATGTTACTACTGACTGGATTTTAATTTTCCATTTAAGGTGCTACATTTGTGAAAATGTCTGGAACCCATCTGCAGTCTGTGACCCACTGTCATGAGGTGACGCTGAGCAATAAAACTTTGCTGTCATCACAATGGCATGATAATATGTCAGATTGACAACTGTCCCTGTCCTCCATTCCAATGTGAGGGCGACTGGGAAAGTTAAGTTGTTTTACTGCAAGGGCAAAGGCGTTTAGAACATATGCAAGCAATTTGTTTAGAATAAATGAAATGAAATCATGCAGTTGACAGATTTCACAGCTGTCTGTGCTAACAGCAAAGGAGGTTTTTGTTTGTCAGATTGACAAAGGAGGAGGCACTTTTAGTTTCACAATTTCTTTTGGGTTAATATATTTTAATTGGAGGAAAAGCTAATAACAATGGAATATTAGGGGTAGAGAAAGATGAGCAAGTGTCTGTCTATGTATGAAGAGTACTCTCCTTGTCCTCTGCAATGAACAAAGCAAGGCAACAAATCTGGTGTACAGTTTTTCCTTTGCTTGTTGTTGTTGGAAAGTTAAATATTAGGCATGCTAATTAGCAAATTTTTCTAACGATCAAGCTTTCAAGTGTGCTCTGAGCCAAACGTACACTGTTCAACAACAGAAAGAGGTCATCAGGATAATCACTGCTATACAATGCGATGGGTTTCTGCCAGGGAAGTTCCAGGAAATAAATAGAATGCACACAAGTACTTTACCTACCAAGTTCTTTACTACAAAAGGGCAAAGGGAACATCCCTGGGACAGTACTTGTTTAATGCTTTTCATCTGGTGTAATTCTTAGTGCTGTATATTTCTCACCATTTCACACAACAGTGCCAATAGTTAAGACACTCTACATCACGACTTTGTAAACAATTGGCACACCATGGTCAGGTGCATCTATATTTGCGAACCATAATCTCTGGATTCTTGCCAAATCAATTAGGGTCCCTTCCTGATTATCCAGTCATTCAAGTTACAGTTTACATTCTCCCAATACTTGCAATGCACATCTTGTGCTTGCAAACTTGTAAAAACTATTGAATGAGTTTCACTGTACTCTTTGTTCCCCACTATCTTGGATGTCAAACCTCAGCCTCATTAAGTTCACATATTTAAGTTGCCTGCAATAGTTTCTGCTTGTCAATGTCCTTCCAGAAGTTAAACTTTGGATGTGTGAAATCTAAAATCCATCTACCAAGCTTAAAATAACTGTTCCCTTTAAGGAAGTATTAGAATACTTTGTGATAGTCTTAACCAGTTGTTTTGTATTCTGGAATGGTTTGCATTATCTAAGAACAATGTGGTATAAGTCTTTTTAATGTTATCAATTCAAATACAAGGTAGATCTGTTGCATAATCTGTTCCATCATCTATCTAAACAGCACAGTGTGAACTAGCCACAAAAATGGTTAAAAAAACAACTCTGAGTTCTTGTTGCTGATAAATTTATGGGGGAGGGGGGCATTTCCAAGAAACAAATTACTTACTTCAAACCTCTCCAACTCAAGAACGGATATGAAGTTTGCAACAGTAATTTAAAAGCAATTGTCCTTGAAAATAAAAAGAGCCTGTGGAGGTTTACATCCTGGAGGCCGTTTCTTTCTCCGGAGAAAAAATAAGGCATTTGTAAGAATAAAATGGCTTCATTGTGACATTTGGTTTTTCCAGCCCCTTAAAATGAAATTTCTTCCATTCCAGTGAGATATCCAAGACAAATAAAAAACTTCATATGGAGATAAACTGTGGTCTGACGAGCAGTGTGTCATTCTCCATATGGGGTGTGTGTGTGTGTGTGTGTGTGTGATGGTGAGATATTGGCCAGGGTGGAAGGGATGAAGCTGCTGCTTTGATTCACATTATTATTTTAAGCATTATTCATTAATTTAATTTTAGAGAACTAATTGTGTTTTAATATTACTTTATTGAGTTATATTACTTATGCTTTTGCAGAAACATGAAATAAAAATTTAATGTCTTAAAGATTAAGATGTGGGCTTAAGTTAAAATCATAATTAAAAAAAAAATCATAGCATTTGTCACGGTATTCCTCCGGATTCCTCTCTTTTGGGGAGTTTCTACATGTGGTTTAGTCCAGTTATGTCCTTATATGTACTTCCGTGTGTGTATCTGTGTGTGTGTGCCAGTACCCCTCATTTATGTCACCTGTCTCTCATCTTGTTAAGATTACATGTTACACTTGTCTCCCATTTTGTGTCGTGTATATAAACACGTGTCTTTTCGTTAGTTGTTAGTAGTTGTCTATGTATGTTGAACTTGTTTATCAGCGCAAGATGCTGATCTTTGTCAATAAATGTCTGTGAGCCTGATATGAGCCTTGGAATCCGTCTCTCGCCACTGACGTCACAGCATTAATCTGTAATATTCTGTAATCTGTAAAAAGTTTTTTACTTGAAAAAATGCTTATATTTAACTTCCATTAGAGAAAATATGAACTTCTACCTAATTAGATCATACACATTGCAAAGGCAAACTAACTCATTCAGTTCAAACTCCAACATTTTGGATATTTATTTTATATATGTCCACCATATTCTTTAGTGAGTCATAACTCTTCACTTTGTCAGGGCTAGCTTTACACATGCAGCTGTCTGGCTTCTTGGAGGGCTTTGCCTTTTTTGAATGCTCAGTAATTTAGCTTGATCTACCACAGCTTGGATACAGAAGTTAAAGCTTACTGATAAGTGTGTAGCATATTTGTCATGGTATTTAAATATGCACATATGATGTATGCTATTGTGCACTATGATAGATTTTTCACTCAGTGCCCTTTCTATGTATGAGAGGCTGTGTTTGGAATCCAGCTTTGCTTAATCACAGTAGAACTGAAACCACCTGGAGCTTCACCTCTTCATTGCCTTCTGACACTGGTTCAGTCCAAAAAACACCATGTAAAACAGTGAATAAACTCAACCCTACCCTGTGCTCCTTTAAAAACCTTAACTGCAGTAAAGGGAGCCCCCATCCACTTTAGGTCAGCAGGCCTGTGAGTGCCAATACTGTGAGTTAATTGTTCTTTAGTCTCAAGCTGAACCATAAATAAAAAGGCTCCAAACCTGAAGGCATTGGAGGCAAAGGTGTTGGGTTAAACAGAACCTCAGAGAAGCCATCTGCTTTGGTCACTGGGAGAGGCTCTAAGTATTTTTTATTTTTTTGAAAACAAGCTTTGTTCAGCCTGAATAATTTGGGTGAAACAAACAAACACACAAACAAATAAAAAAGACTAACAAAAACAGACATTCTTAAATTATTATTACAATTCATCATAATGTAATATACCATTTGGAAAGTGTAAATTAGCAAGCAGGACTAACAGATTAAGAAGACTAAGTAGTAAAATGTTTCATGACAGAAGTAGCTAGCTGTCAAATAGAATGTGAACATAGATTCATACACTTATAAGACATGAAATTTAATGGCTTAATATATGCCAGGTATGGAAAAGTCTTTTGGGATAATAGCCATTCATTCTTAATATTATCTGGTGGCCATCTTTGATATACCTTTTGATGTACCAGTGACACAGTACAATGGGAGGAGGCTGTTATATTTACTTCTAAGTGAATTCAAACCTTAAAACATGTATGTAAGATTAAATGTAAGATTAAATGGGAAACCTCTTCCAAGTGGTTTAACTGAAGTAGCATAGTTATGAGAGCTCATCCAGTCAGTATCATAAAGGAAACTATGAGCAGCACATGAGGAGTCAAAACATCATGCAATTCGATAAGTTCTCCTCAGGAGTTCTGTTATGAAGTCTGCATTTCATTTAGCAGATCAGCCTCGTGCGGATGAGAGACAGTATCTCTAGTAGGTCTGTGTGCGTGTGTGTGTGTGTGTTCTAGCCAGTCCTGCAGTGCTCTCTCATTAACACAGCGTCTGGTCGACATGCTGTCAATAGTACTGGTGTATTCCCTTGCTCTCTAGTAATGACTCATGCAGCAGAATCCTGGCTACTTCAAGGTCTCTCTGTCTCTCTGTCTCTCTCTCTCTCTCTCTCACACACACACACACACAGACACACACACACACACAATCATGCAGCCCACTATTCAGTCTCCAGAGGGGTAGGGGTGGGGGGGGTCACAAGACAGAAAATGAAGGCAGAGTCTGAGTGATTGAGCTCACCCACACACAAGGACATAAAATAGCTCCTGGGATAACAACACAAATAATGCATTGAATGTTAGCAAACAAGCATTAACTCAGCTTATCAGGTTGACGCGGTTCAGCAACAGTGATCATGAGTGTTATATTGGAACAGGAACTGTAGAATGGTGGATGATCCACCTGCAGAGTAGTTCTAGACTTCTTTCAAAAGGTTGGACCAGGGACCTAACATAAATGTTAGGGCCAGCAGACCTTCAGGGATGAGCTTGGAGATTACCTCTGCTCCTGGAGAGTTTGACATTTAACCTAAATTGAAAGAACATGCTCACCCTGCTTTTGTGATCAATTGCTTTTGATATGTTAAGCTTTTGGAATGCTCATGTAGCATTCCAAATGCTCTCTGTGAAGATGTATAGTGAAGCTTACCATATCAAAAATATCAAACTACATCATAAAGTGAATTCTTTGTTGTTTATGTAGTACCTTATCTCAGCTCAGCTTTACAGAAATCTGAATCCAGTAACACTGCCAAGGAAAAACAGATATGGCATGAGGAATAAACGCTGAGAGGAGCCAAGACTTAAAATGGAAACGGAATCTGTTTTATTGCCAGCAATCTTGCAGGTATTCTTTCTCCAAGGGTAGAACTGCTGTACCCATTTGCAGTATATGAAATATGATCCAGATCATTTTTGATATACAAAGTATTCCCAGGAAAATACTTTGTGATAAGGTAATTATTCCAGTGTTTGTTTGCATCCAACTGTAAATAAGAATGCTAAGTTAACAGTTTGGATTATGTTTTAAATTTAGCAGTTTGTGTAAATGTGTATAAGTATACATTTGAGAAGACAAGACAAATGATTGTGATCCATTAGTGGGCTTGTGAATATTGCCCATTAATAAAAGACTCTGTTATACTTCAAGGTCCTTCTCCCAGTATTTTTAAAGTTTTTTTTAATTTTTTTTTAATTTTCTATGAACTTGCCACAGTTCATTGTACAAGGCAAATCCAAGTCAGCTTTAACAATCCCACAGGCAGACATCACCAAAGCAGATGACACCTGGGGGTCTCAAGGAAAACTATACCATCTGGTGGAGGGAGTCTGTTACGGGCTGAAGGCAGTAGTGCTTATCAGTCTCATGTCTAGGGCTAAAACGTAGCCAGAAAGATCTTGCCTCCTGTCTGTAACTTGAAACTGTCCCTACGTGATACAAGTAGAATGAAAGTCTTGGCTATGACATTCTCAAGGTGATAGACCTCGGGTTGTAATAAGCTTCTTCCTTTGCCATTGTGTATGCCTTGCCTTGCCTTGCCTATGTAACTCTGTATGTGAGTGCATGTGTGCGTGTACAAGTTAGCTTGGGGAGCCACAGAGTGAGATCATCTGTGGTCTGCTTCATCCCACCTCCTGTCTTGTCAGTTAGGTAATTTAGTTTGTTTTCTTTATGTTCTATTTTGTGGCATATTAAGAAAACAAATAGATATCCGACTAAAACTGGTGATGGTTGAGAGCGTCAACCATCCACAAATGCAGAGATTCATTATATACAGGTAAATTATGTAAACTGGGACTCGCCTGGTAGTCATTGGTTGTTTCTAACCATGTGATCTTAACCATACCTCACAAGAAACCTTTGTTACAGCAACAATACTCAGGTAGGCTGTGGCGTTGACACAATGCTCAATTGGTACTAATCGGGCCAAAGTGTGCCAGGAAAATATCCCCCACATCATTGCACCACCACCACCAGCCTGAACCGTTTACTCAAGGCAGGATGGATCCATGCCTCGATTGGTTATTTGAGTTACTGTTGCCGTTCTATCAGCTCGAACCAGTCTGGCCATTCTCCTCTGACCTCTGGCATCAACAAGGCATTTGCGCCCACAGAACTGCCGCTGGATATTTTCTCTTTTTCGGACCATTCACTGTAAACCCTAGAGATGGTTGTGCATGAAAATCCCAGTAGATCAGCAATTTCTTAAATGCTCAGACCAGCCCATCTGGCACCAACAACCATTCCATGTTCAAAGTCACTTAAATCTCCTTTCTTCCCCATTCTGATGCTTGGTTTGAACTGCAGCGGATCATCTTGGCCATGTCTACATGCCTAAATGCATTAAGTTGCTGCCATGTGATTGGCTGATTCAACATTTGCGTTAATAAGCAGTTGGACAGGTGTACCTAATAAAGTGGCCCATGAGTGTATATTCTTTTCTCATAGTTTCTCATAGCCTCCTTCTCAAACAGCAGCAACAATAGCAAAATTATGCTATTTGCTTTGACACTGCCCTGCAGTTTGCACACTTACGTAGAAATATCTAGGATTCCATATTCATTAAGTAAAAATATTAAAACAGTTGGAAATTGGAAAATGTCTCTAAGATGGCTCATCCATTTCAGACCAAGAAACCTACTGAAAGCATTTTTTATTCTTTCTTTTATAACCTGCATTCAGACTACACCATCTAAAAGTGTAAAAAAAAAATTACTTTACTGAAACCGGCCCAGAATCTCTGCATAATTGTACCAGTGGCAGTCTCAAAATGGCTGTAGTCATTGCCCTTCTAATGAATAATGAATATTATAGTCCAAATTAAACTCCAAATTGCTTTCGGGGTCAAATTGGATTGGTCAGTGGAGATTCAGTCAGATAGTTATTAGAAAAATCTCTGGTACCCAATTAGTTCAGGACACAAAGGAATAGATGAAGGAATTTGTGTGACCTCCAAATGTAGCAAGGACGTGGGCTGGTTCAGATGGCAGGCTTCCTGATGATCAGGAGTCATCTCTTTTGAACAGAAGCTGGCTGGCCATGTAATCCTGGCTGCTGGGAGCATTCTTTGCCTGCAGGCCTAAATGCCAGCAGGACTGCCGCATGGCGCAAGTGGTGTTATTCAAGGGAAGCAAATGAGGTGTTATAATTGGAGCTTCATGGAACTGTCAGCTCTCTTAAATTTGTGAATTAGAAGGTTATGATACTCTAACCCACTGTACCAGCTTGACTAAACAGCCTCAGCCTATGCCAGTTCATAAATTCAGCCTCACTCTCTGGATTAAGTCTGGTGAATGTTAACAATATTATTTTGTTGCCTTGTGCCATGGGAAATATACACAGTGCTTTCATCTGGTCAGTGCAACCCCTGCTCTGTCATCAGACTGGACCTGGACCAGGTTTGATGATTCATTTCGTATACTACATATGGTCAAAATAGGATTATTAAACAGACATTACAACAGTCCAAATTTCTTTGGTGTGTTAAAAAAATCTCATCACCTTTCCACATCAAGAAGAGATTTATGAAGTATACAAGCCCTGATAGCCTTAGAACATGCAATTATAACTCATTAAATGTACTGCCTGGGATTTAACTGGCAATGCTGATGAGATTTGTAGATAAAAGAGAATACTTAGAATCTTAGCATCTTTCATGCCTGGCAATTGTGAGGGTCACTCAAGGACATACGGACATAAGCTAAAAACACTATTAGGAGGGAGATTTGAGGAACATTGTAGCTTCTTCCACTTCTGTTCACATGGGGATAATGGCCTAAAGGACAAAAAACCTCTAATGTACCTCTAATGTTACACCTTAGGTTGGTTACACCATAGGTTGGGTTGGCTACACCTTAGGACACTTGGTAGAAGAAAACTCCCACTGTATACAAATAATTGCGAGTACATTGTAATGGGTTGGTGCATGGAGAGAAACACAAGTGCCAGGATAGGTTGTCCTTATTCTCCATTATAGAGAAAACAAAGAAGCGCAAGCTGGCTGAAAAGCAAAATGCTGGCAGTTACTCTCAAGGTGCTAAGATACAGCAAAGCAGAGATACACACTCATTGCATCTGATAATAGCAACAGGGAAATAATGTGCAGCACTGGACAGGTGTTCATGTTGGCTTAAATAAGGCAGAAACACAAAAGCAAACAAAGGACATGTGGATGTAATCAATAATCAAGGGATTGGGAATGGATAAAGTGCAGTGTGTGTTTTTGTGACAGTTGGCACTCCTCTGCCTGGATGACTGACATATATACTTAAATGCAAATATATACTTATTAATAGAAAACACTGGATAACAATAAAGCTACTTTAAACCAACCTTACATTTCTGTGTCATGTTAATTTATCATGTCAGTAACTTGGGAAATTTAAAAGTTACATTTACAGCGTTGAGTCAGACATTGATGCCATACCAACAACTCAAGATGACAATACGCATGGAAAGTAGAAGCTGTTAGATTTCCATACACAAATCCTTTGAGCCCTGCTATGGTTCAATTAAAAAAAGAAAGAAATTTCTGGCGTGTCCAGTGTGTCCTGCATTGCACACGCTGCAGTGGTTTTATCAGTACTCTAGGGGAGATAGCAACAGCTGTGAACAAGCCGCAGTAGGTTCAATTATATACTGAAACCGCGCCAGTGCATTTTTTCCAGCCATTATCCACAGGGATGCTGTTAAGTCCTTAAAGTCAGCTACAGGTGATTTGATGTGTTCTCACAGGCTTGGACAAAGGGTCCCATTGTTTGTGTTTCAGGAGAGAGCACACCTCTTTGGGGTTTGAGCAAAGGTGATTGGAGCTCAAAGCACTTTGTTGCTATTATGGTGCCAACTCATCATGAGAAAGGTGATTGGTTTGGGAGGAGTGTGTGTGTGTGTGTGTGTGTGTGTGTGTGCATGTATGCACATGTGTGTGCATGTGCAATTTGTACTGCATATGGTTTTCAGTTTACTGAAGCAGTAGATCTTTTAGGATCTCACAAATATTTTGTCCAAGAGGTATCAAGAGGTAACTGAGGTACTTTTGTATGTGGGACAGTTCATTCTTTTTATATAATATGTCTTTTGTTAAATCTAATCAAATTAAATATATATACATTTAAGATTACATTTCATTATTAATCATTTTGAAAGCTGACTGAGACATAAAACCATGTAGAGACATCTTCATTGGTTTTCTGATAAACATGATATTGCTTACTTTAAAAAATGTAATTTACTGTAATCATTCCATGGCATTTGTAGTAGCTGGTTAACAAAAAGAGAGAGATCCTTAGTACATCAAAGCATATCAGAATAAACAAAAAGTAGGTTTTGATATGGTACTGTGGAGTTTAGACCATCCAGAGAAAGACTGGTATGCAGATTACCATAGCACTGGTCCAGAAAGGCTGGCTGTTGCAACTTTGTTCCACCTGGATATCTCATGTCAATAGCCTCTGTTGTGGTGTCTGTGTGAGGGTGGAGTTTGTGTTTGATTGACACAGTGTTATACCAGATTATAACAAATGTGCATTCACTAACAAGGCCCATAATTATGGTTCCAATTAATACAAGTCATAAATTATAAACGTCATGCATGATTGTTGAGGTTTATATGTAGTTTTGGTTATTTCTGTTGACTTGTTGTGGTTAATGGTTTCTGACTTGTCAGAGAGTGTTAATGGCGGATTCCTGCTGAATGCCTCAACAACCATATTCTGTACACATTCCCTTAGGTTCATATCTGTCCAGAGGGTTTATAACTTAGGGATATTTAGTGCAATCTTTTTTTATAACCAGCCCATCACAGATCCAAGGCCAAACAGAAGAACAAAGCTTCTGACTCATATTGTATTTCTTTACTGTTTTTCCACCTTAGTCTAGCACAGAGTTGTCCATTAAGCACAGTACATGTTGGCCTTCCACCAGTAGGCAGCTGAACGTTTCTTTCATGCCATTGTTTGTTCACCACCTTGGGAGGTTGACTCAGTAAATATGAAGCCAAAACACTTCCCTCATTGGTGCATCTCATAAAAATGGATGTGGAAGCAGACCTCTGTGATAATAAAACGTTTACACAATGGTTGGAATAAGAAGAATAGATGAATCACTTCTTGCATTGTAATGAGTTTTTTTCTCACATTACTTTGACTATCATATTCACGTCTAACTAAATACGGCAAATGTACACTTTTATTGAAAGTGAATTAACTGATTCTTTGTAAGTCGCCAGGAGCAGGGTCTTGCCTTCACCATGGAAACGTGCCAAATCTTCACTCTGTAAGCCCAGCATAAACTTAATGAGAAGCAATGGGGCTGCAGCAGCTCAGCAATAAGGCTAGTGGAGCCAAGCTGAAGGATATTGTTCCATTTGGGGCCTTGGCCCTCTAGGAGGCAATTTAAACAAGTTGCCGAGATAATAACAAAGACTTATGAAGGAGCAGACTGGATGGCCTGAGTCACCAACAACAGTAGCTACACAGCCAGCAGGGAAGACTAACAAGAGAGGCCAGTTATGGGCCTGTATGAGGAAAAAGAACTGTCGTGTTAGACAGTGGCAGTGTCATATCACTTATATTTATATACATGTTCCACAGTAGCTTGTCAATCAAGAGGTTTGATGCATCATGAATAGTTTTGAGCTTGAGTTACATCCTGGTGTGTGGTGTCTTTAAAATTTAATCAGATTTAAAGCAGCACTAGATAAGTTTGGGGAATTGGCACTATGTAATCGCATGAGATAAATGGAAGAACATTTTGAAATGTGGATTGTGCTGTATGTGTCACGGTGGAGTGGAATTCTAATGCACTAATAAATAGACGACCGTGATAGAAGGGATGCACTTTTCTTCTCTTTTATTTTCTCTTAACGTCAGCGTTTACATGTAACAAACACACACTCCGACTCCACATTTACGACTCAACAAAGACGAGCACGGGACACTGCGCAAGCACACATTAAATAGACAAACCACGCTAACCCTTCGTGACGACGAGACAAGCTACAGGTGCGACTCATGAACACACTCATCCCGACACACACACCCACGGAAATACACATAAGGACATCGACAACATAAACACACGCCCACAGGGAGGGATCCGGGGCTGATCGTGACATAGCCCTCCCCCAAGGGGCTACTCCGCCCGGAGTGCCCAGCGAAGTTGTGCTGCCTCGGATCCACACCTATGGGTGGTCCCGTGGTCGCCGAGAACTCCGGCCTCCGGGCATTGTCGCCCCCCGAGGAGGAGCAGCACAGCCACGCACCTCAGATCCACTTCCCTGGGAGGACAGGGGAAAACACGTTAGACAAAAACACCGGTACAGACACTAAGACACACACAGGCACATTAATTAGCATAGGCAACATAGGGAGAAGGGGATTCGGTAGAAACACAGGGACTGACACGAACACAGGAATAGGGAGCAGGGACAATAGCTGAGCAGGCTTTCCGGACTGCAACCCCGCGACCATTGGGGGTTCGGTCCAAACCCTCCTCCCGTCGCGGCTTCTGAGGTCCCTCTCCCCGCCTCGGGTGGACCGGGAGCTTGCGTCGGCTCCTGGGTCTGGGTGGCCCGACTCCTTTTCCTCCTGGGCTTACCCTGTGTCTGCCCACCACCGCGAGGCGTGTGCCCAGAGGCTTTCGCTTTCCTGCTGGTCGTTACCGGCGCCGCTGACCAGCTTGAGGCTTGCGCCCTGGAGGTTTTGCCCTCTGCGGGGTTGACGAAGCGCGCTGCCCAGCGTGTCGTGCGCCTCGGGGTTGTTGCCTTCTTTCGGGCGTTACCGACGCTTCGCTGGCCAGAGCGGTGCGCGCTCTGTTTCTCTGCGCCGTGCCCCGACACCCCTGCCAAGGGGAAACCTCTTCGACCTCCTCCCCAGACTCCTCTCGCCCTCAGAGGAACCATAGCTCCGCATACTGGCCTCTTCCAGCGCTCTCTCCCACTGGCAGTCCATTGCCAGATCCTCTCGCTGTGATGAAGGGGCGCTTCTCTCCCAGGGCACGGACTCACTCGTTTCCATGGGAGTCTGTTGCGACATCTGGCCGGGCCTCCTACTCTCTGGCTTGTCTCCCACGGTCGAGTACTCGGATACGGAGAAACTGTCCTCCTTCTGGTACTCCGTTTCTTCCGCGTATTCTGAGGGAGGGGGCGATCGTCCTCATAATACTCACCCTCGTACTCCTGCGCGTACTCGGAGGGAGAAGGACTGTCATAACCTCCCTTCTGGCACTCCGTGTCTTCCGCGTATTCTGAGGGAGGGGGGCGATCGTCCGCGCTCCACTCACCCTCATACTCTGTCGCGTACTCAGAGGGAGGAGGACTGTCATAACCCCCCTTTTGGTACTCCGTGTCTTCCGCGTATTCTGAGGGAGGGGGCGATCGTCCATGCGCTCCACTCACCCTCATACTCTGTCGCGTACTCGGAGGGAGGGGGCTTTCCTCTTCACCCAGGTAGCGCACTGTGCTCTTAGAGCACACTGACGGGGAGAGGCCTCGTCCTCTTCGTAGTCTGTCTCTCCGTCCTCGCTCTCAGGGGGAGCGAGCTCTATCAACCCGGAGGCAATCATAATCTCGGGTACCTCCTCTGCCCTGGGAACGGGGTCCTCCCTCGGCTGGCGGGTTCGCTCCGCCCATGCTTCCTCCGCGAGGTAGCGGTAGGCTTTTAAGGGTAGGCGGATACGTGCGTCCCAAGCGGCCTCCGAGAGGAGGCGGTAATTAACCTGCCAACCCCTCTTCTTCCGCCTCGAGGGGGGGTATTTCCGCAGATAGGCGGCTATTCTTTTTCTCCTCGCTCTTATCCATCTCCAGGTCTGCGAGGAGTGGACTCGAGGAAGGCAGGGGACGGTCCCGGTTCGAGAGGGTATGCCGGTGCCCCCCCTACGCGCCCCATGCGTGCTGGCTCTCCTTCCCCTCTCACGGTGTCCTGGCATCATGCGGCTCGTCTTTCTGTCACGGTGGAGTGGAATTCTAATGCACTAATAAATAGACGACCGTGATAGAAGGGATGCACTTTTCTTCTCTTTTATTTTCTCTTAACGTCAGCGTTTACATGTAACAAACACACACTCCGACTCCACATTTACGACTCAACAAAGACGAGCACGGGACACTGCGCAAGCACACATTAAATAGACAAACCACGCTAACCCTTCGTGACGACGAGACAAGCTACAGGTGCGACTCATGAACACACTCATCCCGACACACACACCCACGGAAATACACATAAGGACATCGACAACATAAACACACGCCCACAGGGAGGGATCCGGGGCTGATCGTGACAGTATGTATGTATGTATGGAGTGTGATTGCAAGTGTGTTCACACTGAAGGAATATTCAAAAAGAGTTCGATCAGAACTCTGTGAGGGAAGTGTCCTCTGAGTACAGATTACAAAATACCTACTGTTGTAATCATACACAGCAATATAATGTTGGGTTTGCTTTTGAGAGCTTTCAAGTGCAGCTACGCATGAGAACAAAAACTTCAACGAGTACTGGGTTAAACTTTAGCTATGAAGGCAGCTGAAAGTGTGTCTATCTGGGTTGCTATCATCAGTATGTAAGCACTGTAGCTAGAAGAAGGTACTATTCTATAGAAAGTTACACCCAAAAATGTATTTGCTATGCTTTAAATTTAGCCTTTTTGGCTGTATTTCCATATATCCATACATGTAACATAACCTTACATTAGTAAGTGTGTCAATGCGACCCAAATAAACATTAGTTAGATGTAATGATTGTGAATGAGCCAGCCGATCAGTCTCTCCCTACCAGCCCCACTCCCTCAGCAGTGCGAAACGAACGCTCCACCACACCTGAGTACTAACACCTGGCTCTTGTTATCTGTATGTCAGCTCAGCTATTGTAACATGCCAAAAAGCCCTATTCTGATGGGATTCGTTTTACATGGGGAGGTGGAGTAATATAATTTTACTACAGGACATCTGTAAAATTTATGACCGATTCGCTTGGGATAAGAAGTCTAAATGACTGAGATGGGAGTGGCTCAGTTTGCACACTGCCATCACCTCCAAAAAAGGTATAGGGTGAAAACCAATCTTATAACTCACTTATAGAAATAATCAGGGGCGTCTCCACATTACACCAGATGTTGCTGTGGAGCAGTGCCCGTCATGATAAATATTTCAATGTAACAATTAAAATATATAAATTTTCTTCAAAAGTAATGTTGTGCCTTTATTACATATGACAATGGTATGCATTCCAAGCATCTTCGGCACAAGCCAGTTGTAACGCCGTGAGCGGCGTCGATGCAAATGGCGGACACGAACGCTGAAGAGAGCGAGCTTTATTAAAGGGCATTCCAGAAGAAGGGTCGTACAGGCAGGCTTGGGTCAAATCTGTGAGAGAGTCCGACATAGAAACAAAACCAAGACGTAGCGACATACTGAACACAATGAACAAACTAAAGCTTTAGACAGAATGAAACACCGAAGCACAATCGCAAAACAAGCTGTAGAAACATGGGATTACCAAGTACATGGGCTGTAAGCAAAACGTACACAAAGTCACAAAATCACAAAATGAACAGCAATATACCAGACCAAACTTAGGCTATAAATACACCATAGCAAACAAGAAACACCTGAAACACATTAACGAGGGGAAGGGTTACAAAACACAAGGCGGGACTATGAAACACACATTGCTATCAAAACAAAACATACATGATTGACAGGAGGAGGAGGGGCTAATCATGACACCCGTACATCTTCTAGCAGTCTTTGTTTGATTAGCCTGGGGTCGGTCCGTCAGCATTTGTCTACCAATTGATCAATTGAAAACACTATACGCATGTTCAGCACATTGTTTACATCGGTATTTACACTGGTAAGCAGCTAGCCATAATGCTAATGTAACCAAGGATCCCCAAGTATTGCAAAGGAAATACTATGAATCAAGTCGACAATTTAATAAATGCTAAATGTAGTACTGTGCCATCAGAGCAAAAGTTGGAGATTAAATGTTTGGGACAACACCAACCAGAGGAATTCTCCATATTTCAGTCTGGAAAGGCTCCATCAATCCATAGTCTCCCAAGAGGAAAACATGGCTAACTTCATATGTAGCTAAAAATCACTCTTCTGCTTTCCTTGCCTGCTCTTTGGTGGAGAAAATACGTGGACTACCTTAACACGACTAGACAAACACGAAAACAGTGGTTCTCATGTTGAAAATGCTGTTAGACTAGACTTGCTTGGAAAGTCTAATTTCGCAGCTCAAATTGATACTTGTAGACATGCTATTGAGCTCCACTGTTACGCGTTCCCCTCCCCCTTTTCTCTCTCTAACACATTTATACTGAGGTCTAGGCCCTAGGAGGAGCAGCAACACAGATGTCATGAATGTGTCAAATCAAAGCGAAAAAGAAAACAAATGTACACACGAGACAATAATCGGAGCATTACCAGTCAGAGATAATTTACATCATTTTAATAACTCTTTTCCTATAAAACACATCCTGGGCGAGAGCGGCACCCAAGAAAAGAAACAAACAAAACCCACAATAAAAAACTAAACTTTATCCTTTTTTAAACTTTATACTTTATCCTTATCAACATTATTAATTATTCACAATCAGAAAATTAATCCAGGGGATTTAAATACCACCGAATTCAACAATCTAGCCTCTAAAGTTGCTTTAGGCTGCAGGAACACTTCCTCAGTCACCTCTTCCTTTTCAGAATCACACCTAGGGTCAACTACAGAAGTTATAGCCACACTTGATGCACCCATTAGTATTTCACCATTTTCTGTGTTTTGTTCAACAAAGGGTTTCAACATATTTATATGACATACTCGCGTCTTATGACGATGATCCGGAGTGTTGACAACATAGTTGCAGTCACTTAATTTCTCCTTGATCACATAAGGACCAGTGAACCTAGAAGACATGAAACCAGAAACGGGTAAAAGCACCAACACTTTATCACCAGTTACAAAAGTACGAGAAACAGCTCTTCGGTCAAATAAACATTTCATTTTCCCTTGTGACTTACCTAAACGATACACATGATACCATCTGTCTCGAAATGTACTAACATAGTCCAGTATATTCTTACCCTCAGAATCCGGCGTCACCTGAAAAGATTCTTTCAAAAGTTTCAATGGTTCTTGAAACGAATTCTGCGGGACTAGACTGCAACGACTCTTGTTCTGCTTCCCTAGCCACAAACAACACAACTGGCACACCCTCATCCCACTCTTGTTCGTTCTTGAAACAATATTTCTGCAACATCGCTTTCAAGGACTGATGGAATCGTTCCAAGGTGCCCTGCGAATTTTAATGACTATACATTCTCTAAACATATGTGTAGACATGAAAAACAAAACATGTCTTCACAGGATTTGTACGAATAGTGGGAATTAGCCACCTTTAGTGCCCACAGCACCTCTGCGGTAAGGGCTTCATTTCTGGACACAGATCTTGAAAGGGTACTTTATTTGCTGGTGAACGAGAGGGAAGCACCGAGGGTGGCAGAGGCTGTCGCGTTGGTCGGCGGGGTTAAAAAGCCGCTAATGGGGTTGAGGGTTGACTCTCGCACCACAGCAGCATCCTGGTGTTTAGCCCCTTTAGCATGGCTAGTTAGCGCTGCCTCGAAAATGTTCGAAATGTGAAGCAAATTTCCATAACTTTTCCAAAACTTTTGGGTATTTTTATTTTTCCAAAACTTATCCAGGCCTGGAAATTGCTATTTTCAAATTCCATAACTTTTCCAGGTATTTAATGACTGTACGAACCCTGCTCTTTGTTCTTTGACCCATACAATCAACTATCACCCGTTCAAATGGTTTCCCGATAATTGGAATAGGATATAATGGCGCGGGAGGAATAACCTGATTTGGCTTACCACAAGATCGACAATACACAATAACGTCCTTTCGCAAGCCAGGACAGAAGAAGTGTCTAAAAATCCGTGCGTACATTTTCCTAATGCCCAAATGACCAGACCAAGGATGGTCATGGGCAATCTTCAATGCCACAGGTGTTTCTAAATCCTTAGATCCAGAGCTGGATACCGAGTCCTGAAACAAAAAAGGATTATAAGAACCCAGAGGGATAACAGGAGCAGACAAAACATTCTTCACAAAACCAACCCCCTCAGATGGCTTCAGTTTCTCTCGTCGTTCCTGCTTACATTTCAAAACTAAACACTCTGATGCTATATGACCTAATTTGTGACAATAAAAGCATTCCTTTGGGGTTTCCCAAACAGCCCTCATGGGTTTGGGAGACGTGCTACTCAATTCCGACACTTTTTCAGACTTATTTCAAGAACCCAAACTACTTTTATGAGTTAGAATACATTCATCAGCTAATACAGCAGCTTGCAATAGAGTTGTTACCTTACATTCATTTAACTATACTACAAGGCGATCGGGTAGACAATTTTTAAAATCTTCCAACAGCATCAACTCTCTAAAAGCCTCCTTGTCCATTGCCTTTTCCCGATAGGCTTCGGGTACAAGTTCATAAACTCGCAGTATAGCGGTTTTAACGACATCATAAGCCATACTATCGGATAATGATAAAGAGGAACAAACTGAGCTTTTCCAATGAGTTTGCACTAGAATAATAAAGTCCAATATTCTGAGGCCAGTGTATCAACATAGCGATACATCCAAAAATGCCAAAATGCGTGTCTACTTCCATTTCCCTAAATGGTGGAACTAAAGCTATATGTTTAGCAACAGCAAATCCTGGACATATGTCCTTGGGTAACCCCTTTGGGCCAGAAAGAATTTGAGATGCAGGAACAGGCTCGAACAAGTTTTGCAGAGAGGAAACTGGTATGGTCGTGAGGTTGTGAGACGGACTCCTTCGCCCTCAGTTCCAATTCCCGCAATCTAATCTCCTTTTCTATTTCCATCTCGAGCTCCAGTCGTCGCATAGACAACTTCAGCTCCATATCTACCCACCGTTGCTCTGCTCTCCTCACATTCCGATTCCCATCTCAGTAAAGGATCTCTTATTCGCAGATCATCTCTTAACCCAGATGACTCCACACACTCTGGATCAAAATGCAGTAAGGTTGGTACTCCAAATGAATCCGCAACCATAACTGCTCTGTCCACCACAGACACAGGAGTTTTTTCCCCCTCCAAGGATACACCTGAACTCAAAGACACAAAATGCGAAGCCTAGTGCAACATATCATCCTTCCTACAAGTGTCCAACATATCTAAAGAAGGTTCATTCAAAAATACTGACAGATCAAATGGTTGGGCCATCTTAACAACTTCGCTTCATGTACAAATAACCAAACATTCAACCTACAGGTTCTTCTAAAAAAATTAGCATATTGTGATAAAGTTCATTATTTTCTGTAATGTACTGATAAACATTAGACTTTCATATATTTTAGATTCATTACACACAACTGAAGTAGGTCAAACCTTTTATTGTTTTAATATTGATGATTTTGGCAAAAAAGTAAAAAAACAAAAATTAGCATATTTCATCCGACCAATAAAAGAAAAGTGTTTTTAATACAAAAAAGTTAACCTTCAAATAATTATGTTCAGTTATGCACTCAATACTTGGTCGGGAATCCTTTTGCAGAAATGACTGCTTCAATGCGGCGTGGCATGGAGGCAATCTGCCTGTGGCACTGCTGAGGTGTTATGGAGGCCCTGGACGCTTCGATAGCGGCCTTAAGCTCATCCAGAGTGTTGGATCTCAATTTTCTCTTCACAATATCCCACAGATTCTCTATGGGGTTCAGGTCAGGAGAGTTGGCAGGCCAATTGAGCACAGTAATACCATGGTCAGTAAACCATTTACCAGTGGTTTTGGCACTGTGAGCAGGTGCCAGGTCATGCTGAAAAATGAAATCTTCATCTCCATAAAGCTTTTCAGCAGATGGAAGCATGAAGTGCTTCAAAATCTCCTGATAGCTAGCTGCATTGACCCTGCCCTTGATAAAACACAGTGGACCAACACCAGCAGCTGACATGGCACCCAAGACCATCACTGACTGTGGGTACTTGACACTAGACTTCAGACATTTTGGCATTTCCTTCTCCCCAGTCTTCCTCCAGACTCTGGCACCTTGATTTCCGAATGACATGCAAAATTTGCTTACAGTCCAGTGCTGCTTCTCTGTAGCCCAGGTCAGGCGCTTCTGCAGTTGTTTCTGGTTCAAAAGTGGCTTGACCTGGGGAATGCGGCACCTGTAGCCCATTTCCTGCACACGCCTGTGCACGGTGGCTCTGGATGTTTCTACTCCAGACTCAGTCCACTGCTTCCGCAGGTCCCCCAAGGTCTAGAATTGGCCCTTCTCCACAATCTTCCTCAGGGTTCGGTCACTTCTTCTCGTTGTGCAGCGTTTTCTGCCACACTTTTTCCTTCCCACAGACTTCCCACTGAGGTGCCTTGATACAGCACTTTGGGAACAGCCTATTCATTCAGAAATTTCTTTCTGTGTCTTCTGGACAGCAGTCAGATCGGCAGTCTTACCCATGATTGCGGTTTTGAGTAATGAACCAGGCTGGAAGTTTTTAAAAGCCTCGGGAAACTTTTGCAGGTGTTTAGAGTTAATTCGTTGATTCAGATGATTAGGTTAATAGCTCGTTTAGAGAACCTTTTCATGAAATGCTAATTTTGTGAGATAGGACTTTGGGTTTTCATGAGCTGTATGCCAAAATCATCAGTATTAAAACAATAAAAGACCTGAAATATTTCAGTTGGTGTGCAATGAATCTAAAATATATGAAAGTTAAATTTTTATCAGTACATTACAGAAAATAATTAACTTTATCACAATATGCTATTTTTTTTAGAATGACCTGTATATATACCTCCTCACAAATACGTATCCTGGACGAGCCCCCATTTGTTACGGCAGCAAGACAACTGTGGTGATTGTGTCAAATCGAAGCGTAAAAGAAAACAAATGTACACATGAGACAATCGGAGCACTACCAGTTAGAGCCAATTTACATCATTTTAATAACTCTTTTCCTATAAAACTCATCCTGTGCAAATTTCAGGGAGAAAACTGGGTGAGAGCAGCACCCAAGTAAAGAACCAAACAAAACCGAACAATAAAAAAACTAACCTATCCTACCTCTAACCCTCTAACAGAACAAACCAAAAATCTCCTAACTAACCTTCCTTATAAAATAACAAAAATATATAAATGGTGCCCGCCTCTTTCCTAGTGAAGCTTAATGAAGACGCTCCAGCTCCGGTGTTCATCCATCAGTAATCACATTGGGCAGTGGTGTTCAAAATACAACTATTATGAGAATGTAATCAACAATTGTAACATCAGACCCGTGACATCCACAATCAGCAAACAGAAGAGAACAGGTATGTTCTTGGTAGAATAAGATGCAATTGTGTTTTGATTCATTGAACAAGCAGATCTGTGTGTAGGTTCATCAGAGTTGGATACTGCCCAGAGTTTATTGTGCCCCACCAAGGTCGCCACTGGTAATAATTTAATATAAGTTTACAATGTGCAGACTACATGTTCATACAGGAATGTTCAAAAGCTTTAGGCAGGTGTGGCAAAATCCTGCAAAGTAAGAACACTTTCAAAAATAGAAGTGTTAAAAGTTTTAAAAGTGAATGAACAAAAGAGAAATCTGAATCAAATCAATATTTGGACTTACCAGAATTTGCCTTCAAAAAGGTTTCAATTCTTCTAGCTACACTTGAACAGGGATTTTGTAGAACTGTAGTTATGCCATTAACTGACACAGAAACATTTGTGTAGGAGGTTTAAAAATTGGTGAGGAACATCCAAACTGCTAAAAATGTGACGCTGTTGAGCATAGTTTCATGTCACTCGTCAGACACCACGGCAAGACTGAGCAAGAACACACAAGAACACACAACGTATTTGTCACGATCCGCCCTGCTCCCCTTGTCATTTCGTGTCTGTTTGTTTTGTTAGCCATGTGCTTCCTAGTCCCGCCTTGTGTTGTGTATTCCCTGCCCCTCGTTATCGTATTCAGGTGTCTTGTATTAGTCCTGTTCTATTTAAACCCTGTGTTGTGTCTGGAATGTGGCCGGTTATTTTGTCTAGTCATTTGTCTAGCTGTCCGTCTTATCTTTGAAGTGTATTCTGTCTCCGTGTTCCGGTCGTGGTTCAGCCCTGTGTGTTATTTTATGTTCTAGTCCTTAGTTCTGTTTAACCTGTTACTTCTGTTTAATATGTCTATGCGTGTCGGTTATGTTTCTATGTTGGACTCCCTTAATGTTATGACCCAAGCCAGCCCTTACAACTCTGATTATGGATTGCCCTCTCATAATAAATCTCGCTCTTCTCAGCGTTTGTGTCCGCCTCGCTACTCTCCGCCGCTCCCGGCGTTACAGTAGTTTTACTGCATGAGCAAGGTTGCTCCCAGGCAAAGATTTCATTGCAGACAGGGAGTTTCAAAGTTTGCTTTGCAAGTCAAAATCTAAAAGCTTATCACTTGACATAACTTTCTGACCCTTCCCTCTTCTCTTCCAAGACTTCAAAGTGTTATAAATTCCACACATTGGGTCTGCATCAGTTTTAAACATTTACCAAGACAACCAGTCTTCCTCATCCCATAGAGATTCATTCATAGATTGTTTCTCTTTCCCTCAGATTTACAAAGTAACAACTTGACATTTAAACCTACTTTGATGTCAAAGGTAATCAGCCAATAATGTATGTAACTTAATTTAATCTTCAAGATAGTGATAATTGTCCATTGTTTCTTAATTTTTATCATTAATGTGCATTACACATCCTAATCAATTCATGTGTGTTGCTGACCTGATGTTTATTGTAAACAAATGATTAACTGCTCCTAGCTCCTATGTTTCTGTACTAATTAGACAAAATGTAAGTCAGTAGTTTATGATCAAGAAAGCAGAAAAGGAATTAAATTGAATATCCGATTTCCTCCCCCATCCTGGGATGCAACGCCTTTGATGCAAAGTTTATTCTAAAACCATGAGGTAGAAACAGGCAAGAAATATTTGATTATTCTCCTTTGTAATGGACCTTACTAGAATGTCCTACATTTATTCTTTTCCATCATGAAACAAAAGCTATTAAATATGCAAGATCCAAGGTATGCCTTTTGTATATACCTGATAAAGGTTCGTCAGTGTTGAGATGAGAGCAGTTGAGTTGAGACTACATTTCACAATGACGTAACTAAAGCTGCTAGAAGTGTCCAGCTCATCTTCTGGATTTGAATGTTGTGCGTCATTTCAACACTTGCTTTGCCATAGACTCAAATGACTAGTCATATGTGCCAAGCATGACAAAACTAAATGAAATGTAACCCCAAGTACCACCATAATTATGAAAAACTGACTAAATTACTTTCTAGTGTTGAGCGTCCTGTGGGCCCTGTTTGAAACAGCCTACTACATACTAATGATGTACTGATTGGGCCCCAAATAAGTATGCAGTATGTGACCAATATGGATTCTTCCAGTACATGAAATATCCCTGGATGATGTACTACTTCCACAAAATATTCAAGTAGCTATCTTCATCGTGTACTGCATCCCGTCATGCAATGCAGGCATTTTTGACATCCAATTGATAAAAAAACAAACCATGGCAGACGCCAATGCAGAGAGAGATAGCGAGCATACATGTATACTTTTATATAAATATACTAGAAATCAACCGCTCACTTGTATTGCTTACTCTTTTAAAATAAGAAAATCCAGATAGCTAGCTAATAATAATCTGTTATCCATTTAGCAAGTTAAATAGTGTTATCTTAGCAGCCTCTAAAGTAAATTTCCTACCAGAGGCTATTGTCAGGATAATTATCAATATTTATGATCAATAGAATATTTCATTGTAAACATTTATTAGGTATTACTACAGTAAATTGACAATTGCTTATTGGTAGTTACAGACCATATTACCAAGACACGTATAGCCCGGCAAGCTTCTTGTAGCTGATGCAGGAATCACACCTATTGGCAAGTCGGTGAGCTATGCGACTAAGCTGAAGGATTGTGGAAGAGCTATCAAAATTGCTAGGAGCTGTACATGTGCTGAAGTGGTTTGCCATTGAAAAAGTGGCAACAAAAAAATTATAACTTCTCCTAATTTCTGGGTAGAAGGTGCACACGTTATGTAGCTATTTGTTATAGTTCACCTTTGGGTACTTATCCTTTTACAAATTAAATTAAACGTGTAAGTCTGTAAAGAATATCTGTTAGCCAAAGAGTCCCCATGTATGACTAGCATAAATTGTGATGTCCTCGTTTTTTCACGGTGTTGTGACGTGCAGTCAGTCAATAAATGCTTGCAACATCTGTCGAAGAATATTGCAAGCTTTTTTGCTTTAAATGTTCTGAATCAATATCAAATAAAGGTCATGGTGATTTTTTCAAATATTGAAACCAACTATATGCAATACATATGCAAAACTGTATTTAAAAGACCATGGAAACACTTTGGGGAGGAATTTTCTTTACACACACTCAGTTTGAACTTTGCGATTCATTTTGTTTAAAAAAGAATTGTTCTTTATTTATTCATACTAAATATTTATTGACAAGCAATGTTTTGTAACACCCACTGGCAGAAAAGAGAATCAGTCTTGAAATGCAGGATTGACAACAGTATTACATAGATACAAGCAAAATTGATTTAAACTGTCTTGCACAGTTGTAAGTTGTAAGTAGTAAAAGCAGTCAAATGACAGGCTCTCTGCGCTTTTAGGTATAAGTATGTTAATGAGGTGTGGTTCCTCTAGTGTTACTGCTGTAACGGAGCTCTCGTCCGTTCCATGCTGTGAGCTAATGTAATGGTCAGAAACACAAGACAACCTCAAAGTTTTAAAGACTCTTTTATTGGTACCCACAGGGCTGCAGTGGCCAACACCAGTTTGTACTTTTCAGGACTCTGTAAAACAAATAAACAGCTGTGATTATCTTGCACTATTCAGGGTGGCCAACTGATGGTGTAGAGGATTGCTGTATTCCTGAATGTTTGTCCATGCATATTTAACTGGTTATTCTGGGTTTTGAAATGGGTTCAACTTACCTGTTTGTTCCAGCATGCTGACAGCCTCATGCAGGTCAAAGGACCTGAGCCCAGGGGGTTGGTGGGTTATGTAGTCTTGAGGTTGTTACAAGTGGAATGTGCCATTTCCCATGTTTAAGCCGGGGGGAGGACCTGCTTTCATGGTTCGGAAAAGAGGTGAAGGTTCCAGCATGAATGTTTTAATATTAAATGTTTTATATTCAAATGAAGATATTGATTAAATAAAAAATAAATGTAATTAGAATTTGTACATTTTAAAACTTACCTGCAAACTTACCTGTGGTTGGTTGAGTCCAATGAGCAAAGGGGTTTGTAAAAGGCAGAACTCGGTGATTGGAACGAGGGCTGGCTTGGGGTGCAGATGGGTTTTAGGTCCGAATTGATACGTGTAGATTGAGTTGATTCGTTTATTTGAATTTGGGTTTTGTGTTTGTTTTTTTTTGTGTTTGTTTTCCTTTATTGATTAAGTATTGGTGGGTTTTTGAAGGCACGCATCACTGGGGACTTAATAAACCGGTGCATTGGAACTTCCAGAGTATGTTCTCAGTTTTTCAATCTCCACTCCGCTATCCTGCAACACTGCTTATTTTATAGAAGATAAAAGGCTAAGGCTTTAGCTAATTAGAATGATGACCCATCCCAGAGGGAAATTGACAAAGAAGGAAATTTACACAGAAGTTAAATTAAATTTCTCAGTGTAATGCTGGAAACATATTGGAATACAAACATTCACAGACCTTAAATGAGAGTGGTTTGTCATGCAGATTGTATCCATGGAACAGTCCAGGGGTCAAAACCAGAGAGGCTGCAAAAGTACAGAAACAGGATCCAAATACATAAACAAAAACAGTCCAGGTTTTTTTTTATCAGCAGACAAAACTCGGCCAAAGTGCAAAGGGGCTAATCCAAAACACAGAATGGAGAGACAATCCCGATTGAACCATAGATAATATGCAGAGAAAATAAGAGAAAATAACGCTTCTTCTAGCTAATGTTAGCTTTTCTACCCCTGAAGTGTAAACGTCTAGTCAATATGCTAATCAGTTATGTTTGCAGGCTCAGACATATATATTTGGATACCTACAAACTCTGAGGAAGGCCCCCTCGCGTCCCCCTCATGTCAAGTGTATCATAGCGAAACTAAAGCAAAACTAAAATGTTGCATGCACATCCATAAAAAACACATATTCACCTGCCACCCCCACCCACTGTCGCATGCACATACATAGAAACCACATAGCCAAGCCCGCCACCACCACTGAGAGAACAGTGGTGGAGAATCAGGTGTAACTGTCAAAAATGGTCATGGACTTCAGGTAGGAGGGCCCCTTATCAAAAATGTGCTTAGGCCCCCAGGATAGTCTGAACTGGTTCAGTACACACTCCATGGTTCACCACTCACTTCACAAGTGATTAGCAACTGATTTGATTTTGACATGTTGATTCTGTGTGAGCCTTTGGTACCTTGCCTTTAAACCAGCCAATCAGAGCAGAGCTTATCAAGGACTTAAGGATTTAAAAAAATAAGGGTTGTAAAAAAAAAAACAGATTATTTAATTCTAAAGTCAAATGATAGGGTTGTAAATGGGCTTTTTAAACCACATCTGGGCATGTTTTAAATAAAAAACAAAGTCACATATGTTCTCTGTAGACATCAGTGAACAATTTAAAAATATTGAATGAATGCACTACGGGACTTTTAATCAGCAACCCTCCACCAGCTCATTGCACAGCATTGCACTTCTCTATGTCCTCATGCTCTGCTGTTGTATTCCTCAATCTGGTTAATTCCTGTTATGCCTGTGTTTTATTGTAGCCTTTTATTAAGCCTAGTATTTTAAAGTGGTGTGTGCCTGCATAATTTTATTTTGTATTCCTGTTGTATAGTTTACTGCCTCCTCTCCTATTTTTCAGTAGCATATGATTGTTTGCATTCCAGTCTATTCTGTGTTGTTATCCATTAAACCTGCGAAACAGTGATTGTTATAGGAGCTGTACATACGCAAGTGTGAGAAAATGCATTCCTCATTTGCGGGGCTGTAGTCAGGCTACGTTTGTTGTCATAGGGCCACTGCTTCCCAATAGCCATACCCCCAGAACAGTACAGCCACAACAGTTACAAGAGTACATTACACTAACAGGATAACATTAAATGCCACAATAATAATCTGTCCATCTATTTTCATGAACTAGCTAACAAACCATGGCTGGCTTAGTGTGCGACCAACTCTAGCACTTCATCTGAAATCGTACTTCCATACTACACAGTATGTGAAAGCAGTACATGTGAACGGGTAGTGTGTCTGAGCACATGGCATTCATTAAACAGTAAGCGAAAAAAGTCCCCGGATGACATTTTGTCAGACATTTTGAAGTATGCGACTGCAGCACACTGTCCTATTCCCTAATTCTACTGGAGCAGAGGAGACATTCAAAACTGAGAATAAAAAAAGTGCCAGAAATCAGGGAATCGGCTCTTAACTAGTGCATGTAAAATTTAAAAATGTTAATATTATGGTTATATCCAACAACCAAGTGACCGAAATACAGATACCATGAAAGGAGTTTCCTACCCAGCATGTCCAGGCTCTCTCTTAGAGATATTGTGAGGAGTTTGGTCATCCAGGAGAGACTTGGAGTAGAGCCGCTGCTCCTCCACGTAGAGAGGAGCCAGTTGAGGTGGTTGGGGCATCTGGACATGCTGGAGACACGCTCGGCTGTGCTGGGAACGCCTCTGTATCCCCACAGAAGAGCTGGAAGAGGTGGCTGGGGAGAGGGAAACCTGGGCCTCCTTGCTTAGGCTACTGCCCCCATGACCTGGATAAGCAGATGTTAATGGATGGATGGATGGACAATAACCAAGTAATAAGTTAACAACTTAATAGTAAAATAAATAATAAACAATAATTTGATGCCTACTGAGCCCTGCTGGTGACATCCCTGCTTTATAAAATGAAGGCGTGGCTACAATTTATTAAGGTGTGGGATAGAGATCCTAAGGAGTAAAAAGGAGTTAGTAAGACTCAGGGAACAGAAGACCAGGGAACATTTTAATGAATTGTGGAAATAATATTATCGAGGCATTCTGATCACATGCAAAAGTGCAACAGCTAGGTTTTTATGGAAAATGGAGAGTGGTGTCAATTTTAAACTTGGTAAGAATTATGCTGATTATACCGTACAAACAGTGTAACATGGCATAATTCTAATCAAGAGATTCTCATACTGAAAGCACATGGCCTCAGACCGAACAGTACTTGACAGAAATGACATTAAATGGAAAGGCACTGGAGGCTATATGTCAAGTTATCCAATTGCACTGTCATACCGGGACTCATACTAGTGACCCAGCCTTACTACTGCACTGCAAATAGATATAGGGAAAGTCTAGTGTAGTATGTCCAAATTTATTACCACCAATAAAACACTGCTTATTGCAGATTCCCTTTTTAGTAATGAGTTAGATCACTGCGGTGCGTATTGTTGTTTACGTTACAGAGGATAAAGGTTCTCTGCAACTGCTCCCTTCCTTTTTCCACAATTACCCAAAACTGTTCCATACTCTTAATTATCTGATTCCCACACCTTAATAAGTCACTTTTTATTAAGAAGGGACAAGAAGGCTCCGTACATTTACATTTACATTTACGGCATTTAGCAGACGCCCTTGTCCAGAGCGACTTACAAAAAGTGCTCCGTAGATGCCTATTATGTGCTCAGTGTATTATAATGAGCGAACGCAGTCGGTGTTCTGACTAGTTGTGCTGCTGTGCTGAAAAAGCTACTGTAACGAGAATCAATAGCAAATTTGTGCTACTCTGTCAAAAATGGTCCCTTACGGGTTTCCATTTCAAGTTGTGAATCTTATTATTTTACATCGCTAATTTATTTATACTTAAAATACGAAAATAACTTGGATTTAGCTGCTGAGAACTCTGTTTTTCATGATAATGATTTTAAGGGCTGTAAAAATGCTGCAAGACATTTTGGACTTTTGTGTGATGTTTGCTTTGCGCTATGTGAAGTAAAGTGTTTTATGGAATTTTCACTTGTCTCAGCGCAATTGAAATGTTTTCATCATGAAGTTCAAAAGTCATGGGTCGTTCAACTGTAACGGTAAAGTCACACATGCTTGTAAGACAGTGGACATAGTGCGTCCGAGGTAGTATTCGTACTGCATGCTTGCGTACTGAAAGAACCTACCCAGCTGGCACGTGACCAACCTTCAACACTGAAATGTGGTTGAAATAATGTCAGTTGTTGAGTCAACATTGAATAAACTTTGAAAACGCGTTAAACGTTATAAAAAATGTTGAAACAAAGTTGAAATGCCCATTAAGTGTCTTAAAAAGCAAGATGTTGAAACCACGTGGAGGTTTCAAAATCGAAACATAATTCAATATGAATCATCGTGATCCATGACGTTGATTCAACGGTGAATAAACGTTGAAATGCCAGCTGAGTAGTGCTTTACCGGTTGAAGTGCATACTGACTAGTTTTAATATTTCGGATGCAGTTCGGATGTGGATAAGATTCTAGGGCTATGTTCACATTACCAACCTGAAGTGATTCAAATCACAAATGAGCATGTGGTATTCATTAAACAGTAAGTGAAAAGTCCAGATGATATACAGACATATAGGAGACATTTTGAAGTATGTGACCACAACATACTGTCCTATCCCTATCCTACTGGAGCAATAGAGACATTTGAAACAATTTAAAAAGTGTCAGAAATCAGGGAATCGGCAGTTAACCAGTGCACGTAAGATACAACAAATATGTGCTTTACCGGTTGAAAAGTGCATACTGACTAGTGTGCGTCCTGTTTTAGTATGCCATTTCGGATGCAAGTCTTTAAGGATATGTTCACATTACCAACCTCAAACCCTAGATGGCTTTTCAGTCACACCTAAATTTACCGCAAAAAGCTTAGGTGTCACTATTGATTTGGATCTTTCATTTGACACACACATATGCAATGTCAAAAAGGGTTCCTTTTTCCATTTTCCATTTACGTAATATTTACTTTCGTTAGCAGATGCAGAGAAGCTTGTCCACGCTTTTGTCTCATCAAGATTAAACTACTGTAATGGTCTTTGTCATGATTGCGAGAGGACGAGGATGCAGAGTCGAGCTACTTTTCATGGGCAGTTTTATTTACAATTAACATAGATTAGCGCTATGCGCTTCAAACACGTAACACCCTTGTAAGGCGACTCAAAACAAAGACGAGCACGGGACACTGCGCAAGCACACATTAAATAGACGAACGACACTATCCCCTTGTGATGACGAGAAGAGCCACAGATGAGACTGAGGAACACACCCACACCGACACACCCACGGAACTACACATAAGGACATAGACGACATAAACACACGCCCAAAGGGAGGGGTCCGGGAGCTGTAGCATGACAGGTCTTTTTATTGGATGCTCTAAACAGTCCGTAAAGAAACTCCAACTTGTACAGAATGCTGCAGATAGAGTCCTAACTAGGGCTAGTTTCCGGTTAAATATCGAAATAATTTAATTTAAGGCATTAAATGGTCTTTCTCCACAATATCTGAGTGAACTCATTGCATACTACGGTATATCCCTTCTCGCCTGCTGCGCTCTCAAAGTGCATAACTACAGCCAAAGGTGGAGCCTTCTCCTTTAAAGCCGCTCAGTTATGGTCTTCCATCTCCAATCTGAGATTCTGAGACAGTTCCAATCTTAAGACTCACCGATTTAATCAAGCCTTCAGGTGATATTCTACATGTGAATGTGTGGAGCTCGGAGGCCCCCAGTCATTGAGTCTTCTGGTAATCTGAGATGTTGATGCTGTCATCCAGCCATGTCATGTGTTCACTCTAGTTGTGATAATGACTTGGGTGGAAAGCAATGGCTCAGAAAGCCCTCTTGACTGTGGTTACCTCCAGGCCCCTCCCTTTAGTTATGCTGCTATAGATAAGCCTGCCAGAGCCACATGCTAATCACTGGCACGTGTGCTATATGTATGGTTGTTTAAATTGATGTACCTAACCTGTATATTGTATCCTGGTTACCAACATTTACATTGGAGGGACTGTGACTGGTCGGCCTGGAATTAGAACTATAACTGGAATTATAAAACTATATTACTTTGTACATTCTGTATACTGCATACTGCACTCAATACATACTGGATACTGCATACTTGTCCTCGTGGTAGTATGGAGTAAAGAATGTAACAAAAGCAAACCATACTACAGGGTCTTGCGAACGTATAATAATAATAATCTTTATTTGTATAGCACCTTTCATGCATACATGCAACTCAAAGTGCTCTGGCTATTTATTTTCTGACTAGATTAGCACTTCTTTTGAAGTTCCAAAATATCCAACTGTTTCTAATTTTTTAGAGAGAAGGCAGAGGAGAAATACTGAAATACCTATCAGAACAGCTTCAATTATGGATTTCATTTTGGAATAGAAGTAATTTTAATACAAAACACCTACTTAGCAATTTTAGACAGCTAAGAAAAGCCTAGCATACATTTAGCACTACATGGCTAAATACCAGTAGCCTACAAAATAACAGATTTTTATAGTATTTTCCGATCAACTCGTTCTTGTCCAACATTGAAATTCAGCGCTTACAAACAGAAAACAAAATGAATGAAACAAATGAACATTGCTTATGTACTGCATATATATGTAGGCTGATCCCAGAGCTCAGGAGAGACACCCACTTCCAGACACACACCCACAGCGACACTCCCCCACTCACAGTCACCCACCTACTAACAGTCCATCTCATCTACAGCTCACCTGTTTCTCATTTATCTTGCCCTTTATAAGCCCACACATACTGACGTTCAGTGCTGTGCATTCCTTGAGCCTGTCCTGAGCGAGCCAGCCAGCCCGTTTTTGCACCCTGAACGGCTCATCGATGCTTTTTCTACACTTTTTCTAGTATAGTGACTATTTAAGTACTCAGCGAGACATAACTGCAGCACTTTGCGCCTTCTTTGCATAAAGATAAAGATGCAACAGCCCTATTCTCACCTCCTGCTGCTTCTGTTGGTTCACAGTTGGTTTCAGTATTGCAAAAATACCTGATTCAGAACATACACTATATTGCCAAAAGTATTCGCTCACCCATCCAAATGATCAGAATCAGGTGTTCCAATCACTTCCATGGCCACAGGTGTATAAAATTAAGCATGTAGGCATGTAGACTGTTTTTACAAACATTTGTGAAAGAATGGATCACTCTCAGGAGCTCAGTGAATTCCAACATGGAACTGTGATAGGATGCCACCTGTGCAACAGATCCAGTCGTGACATTTCCTGGCTTCTAAAAATTCCACAGTCAACTGTCAGCGGTATTATAAGAAAATGGAAGTGTTTGGGAACGACGTCAACTCAGCCACGAAGTGGCCACGTAAACTGATGGAGCGGGGTCAGTGGATGCTGAAGCGCATAGTGCGAAGAGGTCGCCAGCTTTCTGCAGTCAATCATTACAGACATCCAAACTTTATGTGCCCTTCAGATTAGCTTAAGAACAGTGCGCAGAGAACTATGGAACCCTATCGATTAGAAAGGGGATGTCACTTAAGCTCATATGTGAGTCAAGGAAGGTGAGCGAATACTTTTGGCAATATAGTGTAGGTCTGTCTAGCCCCTTTTTAGGGGTGCTGGGACTTAATTTAGAGGTGCTTGAGCAATAAGAGTAAAAAGTAAAAATAAGAGTAAAAAGTCATTATTGCAATGGATGTTTGTCTCTAATAAGATGAAAAATGTTAACACCATAGACAATATTTGATTCAATCTTAAATTTAAAACAACAAAAATTCCAGGCGCTATGAACATGCACACACACACACATGCTAGTATGACTGTGGTGTAGTGGATACAGTAAGTAATGCAGATGATTTCTTTATCACCAAGATATTACAAACTTTAACAGCAGTCCTCTTTTTGCTGCACTTAACCACCAATCATTCGCTATTCGATATGTACTATGGAGTCATTACAAAATGTACCTAGTTACATGCAGGTTTAATAGATAACAATACAAGGATACAGAGTGGGAATGAAAGCTGGTACTGAAACACATGGAAGGACACAGTAAACTGTAAAACAGAATTACAAAATACAAAACAAAAGTATACAAAAACACACACCACTTTTATAATTATTCACAGGACAACATTAAATACTACAGGTGTACTTGCAGGAGAAGGACATGGTGTTTTAACAGGTTTTTGTTTTTCCTCTTTATTCAGTAATGCCACTTCTTCAAATTTTCAAATCGAATCATTTTCTCTCACTTCTTTACATGCTTAAGCTGAGTGGTGAATGGGCAGTGTTTTCTGTATTTTTTCCAGTGACATCATACTGCACACTGCTGACCACTCATTGATTTACTTTAACTTTTACTCTGTTTGCCATGTTGACGTTACCAATATGGTAAACGCTCTAAGCTAACTTCATGTCTCCTAGTTCTCTGAGAGGACGTCAGTGTAACGCGAGGTTCACGGACAGAATGCAGAGAATACTTGCGTATATTGAGACACGTTTATTTACATTTAACAGGCTAGCTTTTTGTAGCCAGCACAAGACAATCACACACTCAGAACAAAGACAAGCACAGGACACTGCGTATTTGCACATTAAATAGACAAACTACACGAAACCCATGTGAAAACGAGACAAGCCACAGGTGAGACCGATGAATACACTCACATCCCATCACTCCCACGGAAGTACATACATGGTCAGACCTAGACGCAGACAACGCAAACACATGCCCAAAGGGAGGGGTCCGGGAGCATCACCGTGACAGAGCCCCCCACCAAGGGCAACCACCGCAACAACACGTTAGACAAAACAGGGACTTGCATAAACACACACAGAGGAACATTCAACACCAACGGTACAAGAGGGAAAAATGGATTGGGGAGGAACACGGGGACAGACAAAAACACAGGCACCGATACGAATGAGACCATCGGTCTCAACGCCGGGAACCCCGCAATCGGCGGGGTCTGCAGTCCTGGGGTTGCGAATGTGGCACCCGGTGGTTTTCCCTTTGTTCCCCCACCGGGATCTCTAGGCTGTGCTCCGCCCCTAGGGGTTTGCGCAGTTCCTTTTTTCGCCACAGGAGAGCCCTTTGTACTCTTGGGCTTGGAAGACGCTCTCGTCCTCCAGGACGAAGTTGCTGAGAGACACGCCCCTTGGCTGGGCACAGTCGAGGAGCTCACGGCTCCTCCCGCTCGGACCTCCATCTCCTCCTCTTCTGAGGAGTGGTAACTCCTCATGTTGACATCCCCAGGGCTCTCCACTGGGCACTCCATGCGCTCCTCCGACAGCGTGGAGTAGCGACTTTCAGCCCGGTAGGGCTGCTCTCCTCGACCCTCCAGCTTCTCAGAGGAGTGTTCTGAGGGCATCAGGCTGTCGCTATCCTCCTCCCCGTAATCGTTTGCCTCCTCTGTGCACATGGACGAGGAAGGGCTTGCCCCTGCCCTGTAACACTCGGTCTCTTCCGAGTATACCGACGGGGGAGGGCTTGGTTCCTTCCCGTAGTACTAGGGGGTCTCCGAGCGTACCGGCCGCGAGTCGTCTTCCTCCTGCCCCCCGTGACACTCGGGGGTCTCCGAGTACACCGACGGAGAGGGACTGGCTTCCCCGTAACACTCGTTATCCTCTGAGTACACCGATGGAGGAGGGCTGGCATCCCCATGGCATTCGGTAGCCTCCGAGCACACCGATGGAGGGGGGCTGGCTTCCCCGTGGCATTCGGTAGCCTCCGAGCACACCGATGGTGGGGGGCTGGCTTCCCCGTAGTACTCGGTAGCCTCTGAGTACACCGATGGCGAGGGGCTGGCTTCCCCGTAGTACTCGGTAGCCTCTGAGTATACCGATGGAGGGGGGCTGGCTTCCCCGTAGTACTCGGTAGCCTCTGAGTACACCGACGGAGGGGGGCTGGCCTCATCGGACTCCTCTTCCCCGAATTCATATTCGGGGGGGGGTATGGCGCATGGTCCAGGCGCCCAAGCATATCGGGCTCAACGTGTCGTGGGACACTCCATCAGGCAGGGGGGAGGAGTCCCTCACTGACTGGTCGGGTTGGCCGCGCACCGCCTGGTCCGCTAGCTCACGGTAAAAGCCCTTCAGCCCTCTCTCCTCCTCATCCCACGCACTTTGGATGATCCGGTCATGCAACTCCTCCGCAGTGGCCACATCGTCCTCAGTGCAGAGGAAGAAGCCTCCGCTCTCCCTCTGTGTCGTGGGAATCCTACCTTCGGTCATGCGGGACGGCCGGGGAGAGGGTGCGCGCTGGCGCTTACCCTTCTTCTTTCCTCCCTTGGCCTTCTTTCTGTCCCGCACATACCCTGGCATTCTGTTGCACGGCTCATCTTTCTGTAACGCGAGGTTCACGGACAGAATGCAGAGAATACTTGCGTATATTGAGACACGTTTATTTACATTTAACAGGCTAGCTTTTTGTAGCCAGCACAAGACAATCACACACTCAGAACAAAGACGAGCACAGGACACTGCGTATTTGCACATTAAATAGACAAACTACACGAAACCCATGTGAAAACGAGACAAGCCACAGGTGAGACCGATGAACACACTCACATCCCATCACTCCCACGGAAGTACATACATGGTCAGACCTAGACGCAGACAACGCAAACACACGCCCAAAGGGAGGGGTCCGGGAGCGTCACCGTGACAGTCAGCCCTGATCTGCAACCCAACATCTCATAGTTTTGTATTCACTCCTTTAACACTAGCAAATAACCACATTGTTTCTTTGGTCATCAAATTAAAGTTGATCTTCAGAAATGATTGAGGTGTTGTTGTAGTGCCTACATTATCAGATGCTGATAGTATTCCATACTCGCTGCACTTCCATAGGTGAGTAGGCTTATTGCAGATAACCCACATTCCATATTAAAGAGAATTCAGATGAAGAAACATCTCATTTGGCTTTGGCAGTTTCAGGTTCTCATCGACAGTCAACATGAGGCCACATTATTGCCCATCCTCCTAACCACCTGCAGGTAATTCAATAAATTATTATACCCTTGCTCATTCTTCATGGTCACTGAAATTAGATAGCCTTCATCCTGCCCTTAGGTCATCTAACAGGAGATCAGAAACTCTCCTTTTTGGTTCTTGAGGTAAATAAATTGGTTTTGGCTGTTCTGGGTTCTACCACCCATGGAAATTGTTGCTGTCTGATTACTCAGACACACCTCTTATGATGATTGTGTGTTTTTGATTGACATGTATGCTCAGCTTTGCATTGTGTATGATTTGGTTTCCTGGAGCTTTATGAAAGGTGCATTGTGGAGCATTATGAAAGATGAGCGTTACCTGTCTCCTTCCACAAAATGTCCATGGTGAAATTATTTTTGTGTTTAAGTTCAACTGTGGAATTACATGGATGGTATTATATGCTGTATGTGCAAATGAGCTAACGTAATTCTAACATCTCTTCAACCGATGAGCAAAAAAATATTAACTTGTGTTTGAAACCCTTCTCCAGGTCCCTCCTCAGTACTGTTTTCAGTTTGGGCAATGCTGGAGTGATGCAACATTTCATAGTTTATACACTTATTAAATCAATGACTGGGTATAATGATGATTAGATTGTTATGGAGCTGGTTGCAACATTCTTTGGAAGGTGGAGGCTAAATGCTAACAAAACTCAGTCAAGGGATCTCAGTGCTCCCTCCCAACTAAAAACGCATCCAAACTGTAGACATGCACCTTCCATGTCAGCATTGTTTGCATTGCATTCCAGCATCCCTGTACAAATCCTACAGCTTCACATCTGCAGAATATAAAGATGCAGGTCTGCAGGAATGGGAAAGACTAGTCACATATTTCATTTTAATCCTTACTGGAAATAGTCCTGTATCTTATGGAGTATGTTCTAAATAATTTGATCTGATGCATGTAATGGAGAAAATAATACCTGCACATTCATTTTATGTGAGTTAATACAGGTTGTTGCACATGTTTCAGAAAGTACTGGGTTCATGTTAATTGAAGCTCAGTACTGCAAGATATGCAAATATACAAAGAACTCAGCCTGTATTGAGGTTATAAGATGCTTGAAACTAATTTTTAAAACAGACATAATCACTTCAGTGCTGAAACAGGCTGACAGGAATAGTAAACACACTGATTAAAATCTCATTTGACTTTGCCTTCACTTTCTTTCTATAGTTTCCAGACGTTCAGTTTCATTAGGAATCATAATTTGCAAAACGAAACACTACTGGCCCACATGTCTAATTGGCTTCTTATGGCTGAGCTTAGTGTATGCTTAATCAGAAAGAAATTTGCGTGATATATTGGTTATCAGCTGAAAGTAATCATTGTGTCCTGACTTCATTATAGGTCCTGTATATATCAAATCTGAGATAATCAATTGTAACCTCCTTCAAACACCAGTAGAATATTTTCTCTAAAGACTTTGAATTTTTGTCTTGAATTTTGTTTTGGCTTTGAATTTCATACCACCAGACTCATTAACCTAACCTATTTGATTATGGATAAAAACATATGAACCAATCTTCTTCAGTCTGACTATATTAGTTATTACTCAGTAATACTTTTATGGGACTCTGTGCCATAAATCTCTATTATATTGGGTTTGTTCCAGTTCTTGAACTGAGGTAAAATGATGTGTGCATTCCATGAAGGAATACTGACCCCTTCTGAAACAAATGTATTGTTGAATATAGAGTAAAAATACAACATCCACTGATAGATCTCATTATTGATAACTTTACCCTAGTGCAAGTCTAGGTAAGAACAAAGTCGTGTATATGTACAGTGTAAACTATGTTACTAATTGGCTTAATTATTGCTAAAATGAAACATCATTGTCATGTTGTACATGTTGCACAAAACACTACCATAGTTAACAACAATGTTATGAGATAAAATGTTAAAATACCTATGTGTATGACAGTAGGCATACAAGAGAAGTGTGATACCATGGCAATATAGACATTTTTCTTTCTCTTGGGAAAGAATAAAGACACTTCAGAATTCAAGTTTCTGGAAATATTTGAAGTAGCACAATACTGACATCTACTGGGCATTGTCGATTTTTTCGAGATTTAATTAAGATTACTGGTATCAAAACAGTGGTGCTGTGGATGGGAAAAACAAGTCCAGACAAATGACACATAAAGGAGTTATTAGAGGTAATCAGGTGATTAAACCAGGTGGTCACCATAATTCTTTGGATAATAAATCCAGAGGTTTTTTTTTTATTCTACCTGAATTAATTTTAGTAGTGTACTATCCTTTTTTCTTATTTATTTGCTAACCTACAGATAACTCCAATGGCATTTGGTATGGGTAGATACAGTGATGGATATATAAATGTTATGGAAGGGTAAAATGGCACTTAGATCTTCCAAAAATGGCAGAGCTGAATGACTTGTTGAAAGTAAATTAAAAAAAAAAACTTTATTTCTCACTTTGGCTACTGGGCCTTCTAGAGAAGCCTTCATGTGGAGTCTTCTCGTTGTTTATGGTGAGTAACAGAGATACCACCAGTGAGCCCTGAGGGTTTGCTTAGAGTTGGGATCAGCTGAGGAAAGGAGGCCATTCATGGTTTTTAGGGAGGGTTCAATGCAGCATTGGAAGTCATGCACAAAAGCAACCTCACATTCATAAACATTACACTGAGATATTGTGTTGCTATAACACAGAAGTTATGGTGTTGTTTTCTGTAACTTATCTTGCTTTTGACACTGTAACCAGCCAAATGTCAAATGCCATTTCCAGCTATGATCTTTCTCCTCCATTAGCTAACCTTGTCATATCTAACATACGCTCACTCTTTCAGCCTGACATTCATTGAGCTGTTTCCCACAGTATTGATGACTGTTGTGATCATATTGCCTATTTGATGAATGTGATTGTAATTGGATACAAACCAATATCATGGGCAGACACCCACTGGGGAGCCATCAGTCTGATTTGGCTGCATACTGTTCCTCTCAGGTGGGCAAGTCTGTAACAACACAATCTACACTGCACTGTGGAGAATGTCAGGCTTGATGGAGAGGAATATCCGTTGAACTTACATGACTAGCCAGCATTTTTTGTGCCACTTTTATAGTCGTATGGTTTTCATTTTATATTATGCTTCAAGTTTACTAAGAATGTATTACTTTGCATAATTCTGCTCACATCACAGGAAAAACAATCTTAATAACCCTCATACGATAAAATGTCACTTATTATGACATCATTGCTAAACACAGTTTAGCAAGTGTGTGTGTGTGTATGTGTGTGTATGCAAGTTCAAGTGTCCATTTTTCAGTTGTAGTTCCTGGTTCCTGCACAGAGTTGAATGCTAGAGGTGAAGGATATTTTCTGCCAAACCTGTCCAGCATCTGTCAAACAGGATATTTCACTGATGTATTCATATGAGGAAAAGAAAATAACAGCTGAGCCTTGGCTGCATACTTAAACAGAAAGTTAAATGGTCTAAAATAGTGTACATTACATTCTCTATGACTACATATTTTGTAATGCAAATGGTTCTAAGAAATCCAGTGTGGCATTATTCGTAGATGTTTTCAACATTTCTTTGGTGTTGTAGAAAGATTTGCTACTGCACTTTCCAGTGAACATACTTAACTTTACTATATACTTTACTTTGTCATATTCATCATATACTAAGAAAAACAGAATGAAGAGACAGTCCTTTAGCCCGAATGTGCTTGGGACAGGCATGCAGATCCACCTGATCTGGCTTCAAGTGGCTTCAAGCTGGAAGTGGCTTCAATTTCAGTATAAGCAGCTTAATCAGACTTTCTTGTAGGATATCAGTTGTTTACATTTTTATTTTGACTTGAAACTTACTGATTGTTGCTGTTCTCTCAATTAAAAAAATAAAGGTACAGCATCATTTGGACTTGCTACCTGGAACACTCTGCTCTTCCTTCAATTAGTTGTGTCGTCATTATAATTAAAATGCACTTAAATATCAAGGTTGAAGTTTAAATTCCAGATTGGGTGACCAAAAAATTCTAGGTACTGACAGATTACATAAATTTGAGCCCGCTAGGCATGTCCTTGTGTTGTCCCTGTTAGGAGAGGGAACCTTGCTCTTCATGTATTAGGAAACAGCATTAACCTTCACACTATCCAAAAAATTGTGTTGGTTTCCATCTTCCTTTCAAACCTCATACTTTAAACCATAAATACCCCGTTTCTCCCAAATTAATGTTCTGAGTAAAACTACTAAAGAGTCATTAAATTTACTATTAACAAACCAATGCATTAAACTAATGCAATAAGCCCTTGCAGATTTCTATTAGCATGTATACTGTGACATTAACACTAGCTATTTTTTAAATCATTTAATTAGAATGTTTGATATAAAGAGTATATCTTGTAATATGTCTAGCAGAATGACTGAACATATTTTACTGAAAGGAAAATTAATGATACCATGCATTACTATTATCTAGTCTAGCACACTACACATCTACAACTAATATCTTGTGGCAACTTGCTCCTTGTTCAAGTGATGTTCTATATTCTTCACTCTGAAATGTTAAGTTAAATAAAGAATAAAACAAAAAAATAATAAATTAATTAAATTATTAATCTTTCCAACTTACAAACTTGAATGACAAGCTTTATCCTAAAAATGAGAAACATTTAGTTATGTTTACAGCATTTAGCTGCAAAGCAAATTACAATAATAGCTGAATCCATTTCAGGCAATTGAGAGTTGAGGGCCTTGCTCAGGGGCCCAACAGTGGTAACATGGCTTGAACTAGCAAATCTAATAACTGGGTTTAGGGGGTTGGTAGGAATTCCCTGATTTCAATATAGCAGTGAAAATGTATTTACAATATTAATGTCAAGCAATCTATGTGGCAATGAATGTTCAAAAATTACATTTTATCATTGTGCTCTGATTTTTTTTTTGGCTGAAATGATACTCCAGCATAATAACAAACATGAATCCCACTTTAAATCCTCATTTTTGGTCAGTTTGGCAGAAAAACAAATTGCACATTTTTTGTTTTGAAAATGTTATTTGTAACTCGTCTAACCCATTTTAAACCTGTGAAAAGGCTGCAGAATACGTTTGTTTCACTAATGCTGCCTTAAGAGAGTTCACGCCCCTTTTTTGAACATAGTTATTGTAATTCAGGAGTGGTCAGCTACTTTGGAATGAAGGTCATGACTGCAAACACTAGACCGCCTCCTGGTGGTACATGTCTGAAGGTGTCACAGTATTGACAAGTAGAGATGGTAGATAGCTACAGAAGGACATGCTGAGAATAAGTGAGTGATAATGAAATATTAAGATGGGTGATTTTCCGAGGTATTTTCATCCTCTCACTATTTCACCCTGTCAGACAGCATTAATAATCAGACTGCACTGACATTCACATTACTTTTAAGATATGTTATCATTTAAAATTATAATTATGAACAGTTTATACTAAGACATTTTATTCCTTGTGTGAACAGAAAAAAATATCTACAGCGAACCAACCTCTGGACATCTGGTTATCAGAACAAAACTACTACAAAACCAGCTTTACAGTAGTATGCGGTCGCTCTTGGGTGGTGTATGCTCTGTCCTTTTGACTGGCGTCTCTCTGTGCAAGCAGCCATCTGCTGAAAAAACAGCCATACGTGGGCTGGAATAACAAGCGGCGCAGTAGCACCCGTGACGTGAGGTGAGTGCCCAAGCGTCCGCTGCAGGAGTCTGTGGAAAGCCGTGCCATTGCCATTCACACGGCGCACGCGCCGCATTGACATCAGCGTGCGCCGCCGTAATGCATCTTCAATGAGACGTGCCCCCGTTAATCTTAATGAAGGCGCGGACAGCGGCAAAATGCAGAGACTCCCAGCATGAAATGGCTAACACCTGTGTAGACGCACCAGAGAGGAGGAACGCACGTAATTAGGGGCTTCTTGCACACCCAGGTGAACGTGAGTGGCTTTGTGAAGAAAATGTCCTACATTTGCTGTGGTACTGGTCTGATTTCCTAATGTTGCTGTTTTCAGATGGGGTTTGTGCCTTGGAGGTGACACAGAGGTGACCATGAATGATTCATGTCATGGAGGACGCTTTATGAATGTCAGCCACTGTTCCCTCCGGCTGCTCAAAGGAAGACTAGACCATCTTCTCTCTGATACACAGGAATACCTCAGAGAGTCAACAGAACACACACGAAAAATAACTCTTAAAGCTCACAATAAAGGAATTCAAAGGCCAATCTTGTCAAATACCTTAGCAATCTAATTTAGCAGAAAATACAGGAGACATTAGAACAAACTAGTGATTCTCCAAATGAATGAATCAGCACTGACGACAGTGGCTTCCCATTACACATTTATAAGACAAATGTCATAGTTTCCTGTTTCTGCATCTGTATGTAAAATAACACTTTAGACTTGGATGACCTGCAGCCCCTGCAAGTCTTCCACCACGACAGCCATTTCCCGGACTCCCTGTTTTCCCTGCTTTGATAGGGACAGTCTGTGAGAAAAGGTTAGCAATTCCCTGGAGCCCAAGCCCAGGCAAGACAGTCTTATCGTTTCAAAGATACCGCCACTAATCTGTCAGTGTCGCCTTTTCTCCACATCACGTTCTCATGTGTTACTATATCTTCATGAGTCACTGTTGTCACCTTTTCCTGTTTTTCTATCGCTCCAACTCTGTCTGCCTCTCTCTGCTTGTTTCTCTCTCTATCTCTTTCTCTCTCTGTCTCTGTCCATCTGTCTCTCCCTGGGATTCTCTCTAATAGTGCAGCATCTGCAGAGTACAACAGGGGCAGCTATTTCTTCAGGTATATGACTGTAGATCAAGTTGTAAGGTTAAGGTTCATGTGCATCAGGTTGTAAAAGTTCAGTTGGCAAAGGGCATGTTGCTACTGGCTCTGGTTGCAGTGACTCTAGTAGTAGTAGTAGTAGTCGTAGTAGAAGTGGTCCTGGTGGTGATAGCTTGGGTTATACTGGCTGTGGTGGTTTGGTCCTGTGGGGGGAGGGGGGTGTGCCGTTATGGAAGGTAGAGCTGTTACTCACTTGCTACTCATTTGTCATCATCTGCAGGTTCTCACATTCATATATCTTAGAAATTTTTAACCCTTCTTTTTAACAATTTCTTTACTTTAAGACAGTATCGGGGGACACTGTGCTGTGAAGTAGCCAAAAAACCTTGACAATGTAATGATGATTCACTTATTTACTGCCCATGAAGTATAATTGCAATAGATGTGCTGTTTTAGTCTCATTATAAATCATTAAAGGAATGTGGTAATATTTGCTGGGATCCATTCATGTACCACAGCCTGGAGGAAGATGCCATACAAAACCAAACATGCTGAACTACAGAAGGTCACACTGACACAAAAACACAGATCAGTGTTTTAAAAGCAGACTCACACTGCCAGATTAAATTATAACATGTTGTTATATATGTTGGATGAATCACTGATTTTTCAAAGGCAGTTGTGTAACTTATGTAAACCACTATCAAATAATTTTTTCCATTCCATTTGTGCTCTGTTACTCAATAAAACTATAAACCTAAAATATTAATCTAAATACTTCTAAATACAGTAGATTAATCTATATCTATCTAAATAGAATTAAAATCTTTAAATCTAGGCTTATGAGTCTCCTTTTTAATAATGCCTTCAAGTTACTGCATGCGAAGTTGTAGAGCCTGGGGCCCCCAGTTACAGAGTCTTCCGGTAAGATGTTGATGCTGTCATACAGCCACGTATATATATAGTATATGGATTTTTAATTTGATGTTTACATATTTGATTTGCATTTTGAATCCTGCTTACATGTTTCTATAAAGACAATGCCATTAAGCACCTAGAAAATGCTCTGGCTTGCCAGTGGATGTACCGATGCTGCCACCTACCTGATGCCCAACATCCACATTGGAGGGACTGCTAACCCTAGAAATAGAACTATAAACATGGACTGCTACTAGCTGGGCCGCCAAATGGAGGTTGGGTTCCCTTTTCAGTCTTGGTCCTCCCAAGGTGTCTTGCTAAACCCTGTCTAGGGAGTTTTCCTTGCCACTGTCGCCCCTGGCTTTCTTATTAGGGATCTGGACCCATGTGTTTGTAAAGCTGCTTTGTGGCAACATATGTTGTAAATTGACTTTGGCTTTTTACCACTTATCATGTTGTAAACAGATCTGTCCCGTACACAGGTACTATTGTACACCATACAGTATACAGGTTAGAGGCAGGAGTGTGAATAATGTTGTGTGGCTTTGTGAGGGAATGGCAAGAGAAGAGTGTGCTGGTTTGGAACTGATATACCTCTTCAAAGCTCTTACTAAACCACTTGCACTTCACCATAAGATCAGGCCTTTACAGCATGAAGCCTGAAACGTTTCACATTGATTTCACAAACTGAACAGGCTACGATGTACAGATAAGTGCAGTGAAGGCAAAGTGCTTTGTGATTGGATTTTTAAAGATCCATCACATGATCCGTCACATCTGCAGAAGCCAATGGAATATCTGAAAAATCAAGCCAAATTAAAATGCTGTTGTATTACTGCTGAACTACAACAAGTTCAATCCTCACTCACTTCTGAAGTTTTGGAAAAACTGGTTCATTCAAACTGTTATGAGATGACCACTGAGAACTGCAGTAATGAATTAACCGGAGATGAGGTATCGGATCCTACCTGCACATCCTCCATAAAGTCTGCTCATATGTTCTCCTAATTCATCTTAAAACAGAATGACGGTTTTCTCTATACATGAAAATCTGCACAAGGGGAGGTGTTGAACTATGTGTCATCCCTCCAATCAGGAAAAATGCCCCAGGGAACCATCATTTGGGAAATGCTGATACAGTGATTCATGAGACCTGACTCTCAAGTGACACCTGTGCTGTGCACTGGAGCCATCTCTTTACTCTTCATGCTTTGGGCAGTTAGGGACAACTTATCCAGATGCACCACAAGCTCATATAATGGACTTTGAAGGGTTTCACATATAAACATGTATGTATAACAACTATTACTTAGTTGCATTTAATCAAAAAGTTATTATAAATGATTTCATGATACAATATGCATCATGATACTGGAATTTTTATATGATATAATACAATGTCTGTTATACAAACACATCCTACTAAGGTAAATGTTACCAAATTATTATTGTTATTATTGTTGTTGTTGATGATGTTAATAATAATAATAATAATAATATTAATAATAAAAAAAATGCATTAATAAATAATAAATAACAATCAATGTTGATATAAACACAATAAATTCAAAGTATGGATATAAAAAATATTAAGTAAAGTTTTCAAAAAGTTGAATACATCTGTTTCACACTGAGTAAACAATATAAACATCCATAAATATCAATACATCCATTACTATATCAATTCATGTATTGGTAAGGTTTTGTTCTCAGGTCTATATTGTGTACATATCCCTAGCTGTTTCTCAGCATGAAAAGATGTTCTAGTGTGTGATGTATTCCATAACAATGGTAATGTTACACATATTTCACAATCTCCCTGTTTCACTGCAGCTCTAGTCTTCAGTGATGGAGTGCTGTGTCATGCACCTACTATTTCTCTTGTAATAAATATTGTGTGGTACTGGCCTCTCTATTTTTGTTGCACATACACTAATAAGAGGTATTGTGTCATATCTCATATTTTGTATTATTACTAATTATTACAAATTGAAATTATCATTGAAATTATTGCCTGACTCATGTAAACCCAGTGTTTACCATTGTGTGATTACCCAAGTGATTATTGACATTGGAATCATTGGAATGGATTAATATTAACTGAAATTTATAGTAAACTTTAAACATCTTGAAATTTGTTTCACCACCAATAGTTTCAGACTTTGTTGTACATTCCTGTCTGAAAAGTGTTTAAATATCAAAGATTTAAAATTGAGAAGAAAACTTTCACAGAATAGGAGCTTTTGGTATCGTGACTTGGGGACATTTTCGCAAAAATGTGCAAGACGTAAATCCAGATCATCTAACAGTATCTGAAAACCCCCACATACCAGAACAATAACTATTGAGCAGTTTCATGTCTTAGATATCACATATGTTTTATAAGTGAATCCAAGACTGGTCATTTTTTACAGATAATGATGTTCAGGGATTAATAAGCAGATAAGAATAACCCTAAATAGATAAAGAAATGTGGCAAAATCTGGTAAATTAGTACATGTCTATGAAGAGTTTAAAGGTCATTGATTTTTCTAGTAGTAGTTCTAGTAACAAAGGCAACTACTTACGTAAAATCCTGAGGACATTTTGGCACTCATCCAGTTTAAATCAAGATGTCATGAAACTAGTTAAGATCACATATCAAATGCAAATTTATAAGTGGTTTCACAAAGCAGCTTTACAGAAATCATATATAGAGAGAGAATCTATGTCCAGGCTCCTAATGAGCAAGCCAAAGCAACAGTGACAAGGAAAGACTTTCTTGGAGCATGATGAAAAAGGGGAGGCCATGTCACTCTGGTTGACTCTGGTTGGCCAACTAATAGCACATAATGAATAAATCAGCTTTTAACTTTAACTTGCTAGGAAACTAACAAATATTTGGCAGTGGAACATGTGTTATTCAGTGAGAAACAGTTCAGAGTCAGCACTGTAAACAACTAAATGTAGTTTAACAGGAGAGCCAGTTCTGGTGGTGATGAGGTTTTCAGGAAAGCCTACATGGCATTCAGGAACAGTTATTGATCTCTGGATTAATCAGCAAGCTGGAGATAAAGCTGGTCAGGCTCATCCGAATAGCAGACATGCAGGAACTCTCTTTCAGGGTTGAGAATCAGAAATGACCAGAGAGGTAGTTGTCCAGCTTACACAGTCTTAGTGCTATGTTGTTCAGGCACGTTACACCCAGGAGAACCTTCCTTTTAAATTTTGCTTCGACCTGCTGGAATGATCTCTGTGCAGGCTGTTACATTGCTTTATTTAGTTGTATGTGCAGTTCATGTATGTGTAATTCAACTAATAAACAAAATGAATGAATATTACAAACACAAAAGTCACATGGAGTGGAAAATAAAATCTTATAAATGGAGAGACATTAAAGTTCGTGCTCTATACATGTGTCAAATACTTCCAACTTAATTTTAAGAAGCTAAAGAAAATCATAACAACAAAATCATAACAACTTTTAATGTGAAATAGGGGAATTTATTTTTAAAATACAACATAGAGAATTTGCATTATTTATCTTCTTACGTTAGTGTACCCTAATAAAACCTGTGTTACACGTTATGCAGATTGAACTGTAAAAATGCTGCTGCTTTACAACACTTTTAATATTTTTTTAGTTTACCATTTCTTATTTTTCGATCACCCACCTTAACTTTGAATAAAAGCTCCCAGTAATCACTCTAGCTACAAAGGCCAAAGTACCTCTGTGTAACAGTGTTACAATGTGGAAGGTAGTGATGTTAGCTCATGTGGTAAGGGAAGGCCTGCATTTCCCTTGGGGAGTGCTTTTTCTTCTGGTACCTGCTGGTTGGTCAGCTGTAATGCAGCCCTAAGTTTCCTATTTGTATGCAATCTGCTACACCTAATGTGTTTGACAGAAGCCTGCTAGCAGAACAGATTTGCTGTTGTGAAGTCTTGCATCTCATCTGCCCGGATACTGCAGAAACCTCAGAAGTCATGTTGTGGTTCTCCAGCATAATAAAAAACAATTGCTGCCCAGAGACCCTTGAAAATTATGTCTAGTATGGCTACCTTTGGTAGAATACAGATCCTTTGGACTGCACACTGCAAGAAATGGCACAAAATATTTGATTGTGAAAGAAGATCAAACAATATGTCACAACTGAAAGTGGCTTGATCATGCAAAAGGAGTAAGTAGTGTGTGTGTCTGTGTGAATGTGTGTTTGTGTGTGTGTCTATGTGTGTGTCAGTGAGAGAGATCTCCATGGCAGTGTCATAAAAAAGCACCTTGGGCACACAGATGCCCTCAGATTACAAATGAACAGAGAGAGAGAGAGAGAGAGTAAGACTGTCAGTGCCATGGGCAGAGCCTCTCTCTGAAATAGTACTTGAATCTGCTGGCCTCGAGTGAGTTTCCCGAAAGCACTGTGGTGCTAAGTGCATCATAAACTCCTCCTTAAAATGATTAATAAAAGTATCAGCATTCCCTGAAACCCCTAACATCTAACATTGTACGTTATGTAAGTTATTTAACCAGCCTCTGTCATTAATCATAAGGTGCTTTGTAAATTTGTTACAGCCTGATTTACTTCTGAAAAGAGAAGTTCTGTGTTTACTACGTAACCTTGAAATGTTCACTGTTTACTTGAAATTATGCTTTTGTTGCTTTTAGTATTTGTTACATTTTTAGCAGTTTTACTGCAATATTGTGTATATGATAATGATATTATTTTTGTGTAGTACCATGGTTTAGTCTGTCTAGTGTTTATCATACGTGTCTCTTTGAGAACAACATACAGTGCAAGGTTCTTCAATCACACCAGACCCTGTGTGATATTGCATGAGACTGTTGTATAATACATAATGTAGCGTTGCCTATACATTTGAATCTTAGTTTATTTTCCGTTGCTCCATCAGGAGCTGGGGCTCAGAAAAAAAGATTTTCTATCAAGGCCAGACATCAATTAATTTGAGTGTGGGTGTCCTATGCTACAGTAACATGGTGTATATGTTTAAGTGATTTTGTTTGTGAGTAATTCAATGGTCTGTTAATTAGTGTGATGTGTTCTTCCAGACTGTGCTCACTATTGGAACCCACATAGTAAATGATGGATTTATACATTTTGAGCAGAATGTTTTTTAAGATTTAGTAGTCTAGAGGTTGTTTTTGACCTTGCAACTGACCTACAAGTGGGCAATGGAAAATCCGCTCTTGCACGCATGTGTTCAGGAAAAAAAAGGCTAAAAAAAATAAACCTCTGCAGACAGAGCGACATGACTGTGCTTGATGAGTCACATCATAATAAGGGAAATGAGTCAATATGCTTTATTCTGCAACATTCACTATAGAGCATTCAAACACTAGTATGTTTGAAAGCAGCCATGTCCTTACCCTGTGCTGAGAGGCGGAGAGGCCACAACCCTGAGTTAAGGGTTGGTGAGGGGAGACACTCCATGTCGGACTGTAAAGTAGCATCACATTCATCACTGAACCATGCATGCATGACAGGTTTAAAGTAAACATACACTAACCAGAACCAACAGAATGACCAGCAGAGGGAGTAAGAGAGGGAGGAGATGGACAGAGAGAGAGAGAGAGAGAGAGAGGTATAATGAATATGGTCATGATGTATGTGCCATGTTTGATGCTCAGTTTCCTTACTGTACACTTGTTGTATAGTGAGTCTCACTGTCAAATACATTACTGGGTTCTTCTGGCTGTGTGCTTAGATGCCATGGATGCATGAACAGAAAGGTCACCCAGCAAGGCAGTCGCAATCCAGTGGCCTTTAGTGAAATTCTGAAGGCATGAATTAGTGTGAGTGAGGCCTGCCTAGCTTTATCAGCAGAATATAGTCCTTGGGAATTATGACTAATCCAATCTGACACAAAACAAACACTGACTGCTATCTTGGCATGACATAACGTGATGGTTATCTCTGATTGACTAACACAGACATCATTCATAATATTTTCCCAGAGACAGGATATACATAAAATAAACACTTCTTACCCTTTTCAGATAATTATACACCCTAATTGAGTTAATAAATTTGACTTTTTAAATTACATTTTGTGTAAATTATTAAAGTGTAGGTTTTAGTCAGTGATGATGGGCAGTCAAGAAGACCTATGGCCTTGCTTAATTAAGTTCTGATGTCCCAACACTAGTCCCATAGTTGCTACAGCATCTTTCACTGAACTTTAGAATACCCCAAGGACATTCTGAGAAATTCAGTTTTTCAAAGTTTGCAGTCAGTTTAATAGGGGTTTCAGAAATGTCAGCATGCCACTGTAGACCTGGTCTTCCGGATGCTGTCACCACACTGAAGGGCTAAAGCTTTACAAAAATATGTATGTCACATGTGTATTGATGTAGTGATGTGAAGCATTCTCGCATTAATGTAAATCTTTCAGAGGGACTTCAAAGACGCAGCTGGGTGACAGTCAAATTGCAGAAGACCATTGGCTACGGGCTGTGTAATTTTCGTTCAACACAACCCAATAGCAGAGAGAGAGAGAGAGAGAGAGAGAGAGAGAGAGAGAGAGAGAGAGGGAGAGAGACTTTCAATTCAAATGTATTCAGCTCAATTTCAAATCTACCGGTCTGGAGCTCCGACAATGTTTCATGCGGGATAGCCTATGCTCTAAGGTTTTATAATTAGTCTTTTCCCCCTGGTGAATTTCTGACGTTGCTTGCACGCGTGTGGTGTTAATTAGGCTGTTCCATTTGCGGATACTGCATTCATTCTGTATCAAAGACAATGGTCGGATAATATCACTTATGGGCTTATGCGTTTTGACGTTTGAGGTCCTCTACGGGATTTTAGATCCTTTACATCGTCTCGTGTTTTCTCTTTTGCGGAGGTAAGCTGCTAGAACCTGCTCTTACATTTTTGTTTTGCTGTTACCTGCAATGTCTACGAAAACTGCAATTTTTCTTTACAGATTTCTCACGGGTTCGTACATCGGTGTTTGTCGCCAGTTTATGGGTTGTGAAAATCGAACAGCATTTATGAATGCAACGAATCTGGAAATTCACTTGTTAAGCTTTCGCTGTTCAGACGAAGTGCTATGACATTCGAACGTTGTTCCTACTAGTCGCAGGACAGTGCAGTACCGTAGAGGTGAGCAGGTAGGCTATAGGCTATGTGCAGGGCTACAAATCACAGGAGAGCTTGCTGCTTTAATTTTGCATTTTAAATGTAAGGTTAGAAATGGTCTAGGCGAGGTTTCCAGAATGTTTACAACTTTCATGTTCATCTATGTGACAAAACACTTTTATAGTAGCCAAGGGTAGAGGAGCTAATCGGGACAAGACGGCTTATAAATAACTGTTTACCCATACCAAAGCTAAGAAAGAGAGAGGAAATATATATGGCAGATGATATATGGCAGATGATATATGGCATAATATATATGGCATATGAAACAAATGTTAAATGTTTAATCAAAGTAAATGTTTAAATTTGTCTTGACTTCATGTCAAACTACCCCAGTATTTAGCCAGCAAACCACACGGTGGTATTCAGCATGCCACTTGCAATCCAGAGACAATTCTAGGAGGTTTAGAGGTTTATCCACTCTTAATATTGTTTGTACAGTATTAAGTATCTGTCCTCACCTGTCCATTTGATGTATGGATTAAGGATTAAATTGACATGTTATTAATGGATACCAAGTCATACAAAATCTTAAAAGAAGTAAAAAGTGTAGGAATGAAGGTTTGTGCTTCAAAATGATAATTATAGCATTCTCAGATAAAATGAATAGTGAGTGATATCAGTATAGCCAATGGTGAAATCTTGCATGCACACTTGCTGAGTATTATTTGGATATATTTAATCCCCCACATTATTTTTTGTTAGAATTTTGTTAGAATTTCTGTTAGAATTGAGTCCCATAGTGGGAAGTCATGGGTTATCTTAACTCACTAAATTAAAACTTCATTCCTCAAAACATGTTCCAGACCAATTCACACTGTGAGCAGCCCATGGAAGCTTTCACGCTATGCTCTCCTTTAATCTACTCAGTAGATTCACAAGCCAATACTGTGACATGCTCTAAAAGTCAAAACAACATATGAGTAAGCTTTAATGTCAACATTATTTTACCAAGATTCTATCTATAAGTGATTTGTGTGTTTGTGTAATATTGCCCATGCTTTTCTCATGAATTCAAAGTCTTTCAGTTTACAAAGCATTTACCAAAGAAGTCATACGTAATTGCAGAATAATTTTTAAAAAAGAAAATACCTTCCGGACAAAATGTCATGTGCATTTTTGCCACCCCTATGCTTTACCTTGACATCCTTATGCTTCTTTATGCTTTGGAAATCATATGGAAAAAACTTTCCATGTTTCATAGGAGCTTAATGATTGTTTACTGACAATAATTTGATCCTTTTGCTCATATTCACTACGGTCATTGAAAAAAAAAGTAAAATCTGTTATTCATGCAACTATGGCAATTTGCAGGCTACTTCCTGCCCTGTAAGCTTGGGTTTTTTTTGTGCAAATTGAGTTTTATGGATAATTGACACTGTGGTCAGAGTTGACCATTGGCTGTCAGTATAGATGGGAGGGGTTTATGACAGAGAGCAGCACAGGGATACATGGAGACCTTACTAAGATGGCTGGTGCTGGAACTGGGGTGACATGGGAAAACTAATTAAAACGCTTTTTAGATTTAGGTTCTGGGGCATGCAATCCTGCTGACCACCCGATACTTCTCCAAAGCCAGTGAGGAGGAAAATGGATTATCCCAGAAAATGAAATTACCTGAAGAGGTTGATACAGTTTGACATTATCCAACTGAAATGGGCTTTGGAATGACACCTTTAAATATTAACTCAGCTCACTCGATTCAGGTTGGAATAGCCTTCAATGAAATGTTAATCTTTCTCTTCTGATTTAGACATTTTACCAATGGGCGTAAGAATCATCATTTTACTTGCTGTACTCAACAATTTAAAGAACAGATGTGTATTCTAAAAGCAGTTCTTTATCTGTTACTAGTTTAATGGTGTTAGCTTGTGTTGTTTGCTGTATTTCGAACCATTTCAACTAGCTCTAATTCACCTCGACGCACCTCTGAGGTGTAGCTCTGAAGGGACACAGTTACAGAAATCAATAGGAGCAGAAGTTGCTAGCAGTGCCATGTGTAGCTGGGGCCCACAGACAGCCGTGTTAATGGGTGGGAGCATTAACAGACGAGGGCAGAAGGATGCTGCCTGATTTATACAGGAGACCTTTTTCATTAGAGACAGCACACTTCACTCGGCAAGAAAAAGTACCCCCTCTACCCCCACCCCCCCCTTTAAAACTGAATTCATTTTTATTGGTGGAAAAACAGAACTCTCTAGCTGATCATAATTCCAGATCCATGATTCTATGATCCTGTTTTATATTTGATATGACGTCATGCTTGACAATAGGTTGTGTAATTTCCTCTTTTTTCATTTCTTTATTATTTTTAACAAATGGAAGATTCTATCATGCCAAATAGGGGACATAAATGTACTATAAGTTCCATCCAATGACCACCTAGAGTCCTCCCACAGTTAAAGCTTCATGAAGAGGACTGATGGTGTAGACATTTTCAGGGGCAGATGGAGATGTGAAAGGGCAGAAAACAGGATTTACAGAACAAACTCCTTTTTCAAAAAAGGCCTGAGTATGTTTCTGCCCAGCGGAGCACAGTGGAAATAATTATTTCAACCTGCCTCCTCTCTGTTCTCTTCCCCTCTATGTCTTCCACAGAATGATCATTCTGACTGGAATTAACTCAGGGTAGTGACTGTGGCAGCGAGGGCCAGAGGACGCCATCACTTGCACTGTCCACACAAGGGCAAAAGACTTCAAGACCACATCCTGACATGGGGAGGAACAAAGGCACCAGTCCAATTGGTGAACCAGCTGTCTGTCAACCTGACGTGTGCTGCCTGGAGTAAGACAACTGAGTCTTTTTTTTCTGGATTACTGGGCTTTTAGCAACACTCTAGGACGGGACCATGTCCAGGTCAAATGACCACGCATGGCTACCAGCTGCTTTCTTTGGGCTGCACCTGAAGGTGTTGCTTTGGATCTGCATTCTGCTTTTGGAATTTACATTGGTTAACTCTCAGCCAGTCCAATACACTACAGTCACAACAAACTACGGGAAACTGCGTGGGTTCAGATCGGCGCTGCCTAGTGAGATTCTGGGCCCAGTGGACCAGTACTTGGGTGTACCTTACGCCATGCCCCCTACAGGAGAGAGGAGGTTCCAGGCACCCGAGCCACCCATCTCCTGGCCTGGCATTAGAAACTCCACCCAGTTTGCACCTGTGTGTCCACAGTACCTAGAGGACAGGTTTCTGCTCAGTGACATGCTGCCTGCTTGGTTCACAGCCAACTTGGACACTGTGGCCACCTACGTGCAGGTCCAGAATGAGGACTGCCTCTACCTGAACATCTACGTGCCAACGGAAGAAGGTAAACCACTTCTGTCTGTGTCAATACCTGCTGTATGTTGATTATTGTGATTGGTTTGCTAACTCACATTTCCAGTGAATTCCATTAAAGACATAACATCAGTAACACAATTTCATAGTATATACTACACTAAACCAGATAAAAAGTCAGGGGTAAGAATTCAAATTACAAATTATTGAGCAGAAATGTTTTATTTTAGGGAATCAACACATACAAATTACAAGAATTCACATAAACTGAAGCAATAAAGCATGACTGTAATTATGCATCAAAATTAAGTGTCAAATTAAGCGATAAAATTAAAAGTGATTACATTCAGTGGCTGCTTCATGGTAGGATTTGTGACATCATCTAGGATGGCTCAGTCACTACATCAAATATGTTAATTTTTATATGATCCTTAAACAACGATGTCTGATGAAATGAATACAATGATATGGAGAAATAAAAAAATTATTTATTTGACCCAGAGTTCACAGAGTTGGCACATTTTCACTCCCAGAACATTCCAATGCCAGAGGCCAGCGGGGCTGCCCGCTATCCTATAACCTAGCCTGCTGTTCATTCCGGTTCTAAATATCATGATTAATAGCATATTGTTCCTTTCTGTCCTTTTCTCTCATTTTATTTTTGCCATTTGTTACATGGATACATGCTATTTTTAACACGTTTTAAACCAAGCGCTCAGACATTTTCAGCAATGTCACACAGTACTTTCCAGTAGCCACTTGCCAGTTTAAGATTAAGTCACAAAGACATTACAAAATTGCCCTTTCTTCATGTCGTACACTCACTACAGGTCGTACATGGTGCTACTTTAGGAATAACAAACACTTTCCATCTGACTTGCTTAGTGTCCATTGTATAGCACTCCATATTTACTGTCATAACTAGCATTTTCTTTGCTAAATATTGAATGAAAATGAAAGTTTTTTTATGGAAATTTAATTTACTTGTTCTTCTAAGAGGGGTGGACTAGTTTGTCAAGTATTGAAAAGCACAGAGTACAGTTAAAATGTTTCTGGGTTAAACTGGACTGAGGTTAGCTATGGTGCTGGTACAGAAAGTTTTTTTTTTCCCTGTATTTAATTAAGAGAAGAGAATCAAGAGAAGGACAATACTTGCAAAGGACTGATAAACAGTGTCCTGTGACAAGCTGATGAGTAAAATGAGGTACAATTAATAAGGCACTTTAACGAAGGGCATTTCAAGACGTGCATGATTTAGACTTACAGTTTTAGTGTCATTTTAGTGTGTTTGGAAAAATTTACCTAAAGTACATTAAGGTAGTATAAAAGAAATAGCAATATGGAAACTTCTCACTAGCATCATAAATGGATAGACCAGGTTATATTACATATAGAAGGTGCACGGTGTACTTTTCCAAATGGATTTGTGCCAAAGATGTGATAATGAATGAGTACAAATCAAAAACAGAAAAATTATAATGTGCATACAACCTCAACTACTTTGAATATGTTGCTATACATGGGCTTATCAGGTGTCAGGTGTAAATACAAAAAGTGCAATAATTCTAAAGCAATATTTCTCATTTTATGTTTAAAGCTATCAGCCTTAGTGCACATGGAAACTAGCAAATCTTCGAAGGATGCTGCCTTGATACATATTAAACTCTAACTGATTCACACTGAACTCTGAGGTGACCTGCCAATGTAAATATTAAAGGTTTTGTTAGTGAGAGTATTACAAATACAGCAATGATCATTGGGCTATTTTCATATCTCTAATATGACAACAAACAGGGTTTTCAAAGCTGAGGGACATGTTAACTGCTCAGACAGACAGATGTACAGATTAATTATGTGCATGAAAGGCATTTAAAAGAATGTAATAGCTGGTATTGGTATAATAGAGGTAGGGAAAATAGCCACCATTTTAGTTTGTAGTAAAGTATAATGAATGTATGTAGTGAATAAGACTTCAGAGGTATACTTTTTGGCAAGTGATGAGAATATATCATGTTCTTGTTCTAAGGCAAAAGCACTAAAAACCTCTGATTTTTATGAGTACTTGTCCCAGATCACTCCTAGTTGAGATTGTCAAATTCTCCTAGTTGTCATTTCTTCTCATATTAGTCCTGTAGATTGCAAGGGATTTTTAAAAATCTTTCTTTTCCTTTCTTCTCTCAGATGAAGTTTAGATTTAATTTTCCCCTCAGCATTTCTTGTTTCAGTCTCTGTAATTTTGCCAGGTGAATGTGCAGATTTCATTAATGGGTAAATGTGAAGAGTGAGACTCCTATGCCACTAACGGAACTGTAGAGACAAAGGGCTCATTCAAGCTGGATATTATGCCATTATTCCTATGAAATACAGGGATGTTGTCATGATCCCATTAGTGCTTTCCATTTAATGAGTATTTATATTTTACTGCAGACAAAGGATGTGCAATTAGTTCCCAGAGGGAAGGGATTTATCTGTGTCTGTGCAGACTACTGCAGAATTGGAATTCTCTCGCAGTGAATTCATCAGAAAGCATTGCATGTCCCAGAGGGATGTTACCAGATCACATACTAAACATAGTCTATAGCAAACTCAAGAGCAAACAATTGGTTATGAATTTAAGCAGTGGCCCTGCAAAGAAGCAGCCATGCCAAGTATTTTTGGCTGATCCCTTCTCACAAAAATGGAGGCACTGTAACATTTGCTAATGGTCCATTTTCATAAAGGTGGAAAGAAATAACCTTGTGTCTGTTTCTGTATTTATGGGCAGTTTACGGCCAGGAGGCTAAGTCACTCTGTATTCTGTGAGTCAGAATGGTGAATATTTCATTCTGTGTCATACTGTATGTTGTCACTGCCTTGAGGATATGTCATTAACGTTATTGTGGAGGCGGTGTCTTTTACTAGTTTATTATACATAATTTGCCACTTGCTGTCCAGCATGGCATAGAAGGAACATGCAAATTAAGCTAGTGTACTTTCTGTGACTCTACTGTTTTCCCTTAATGCACTACAGTGACTTGGACAGGAAGGTTTAAAGCCTGTGATTCACCAGGCCACTAACAGCATACTCATGAATATGGGCAGGGTGAACATGACCAACATGGCGGCACACTCGTCAGAAACCTCAATTCCCCACTACAATGCACATTTGCATAGTTGTTCCATTTGTCTCTTCAAATGCTTGATTTGGCTTTAGCAGGTATGCCACTACACAGAATGCAATCACAGCCAGCTTTCATGATCAAGCAACGGTTAACATGGGGTTGATTGGACTCCTGAAGTGGTTTAAAAAATGCTGGTGATTCCACAGACCCAAAACCCAGCTGTGTCGTCCAGCTCCAGAGGCCCACAGGAAAGCCAGCTGCTTGGATTCCCAGTGGGGTGGATTGGACAGTAGGGTCACCGCTACACTAAGTGTTTGAGCATGCACACAGTTCACTGCAGTCTTGTCCACGTCCTGGTCCTCAAGTATGTGCACTGTTTATTTATGTGGTTTTTTTAAACAACTAACCCAACAGTTAATTAACAGGCACCTCAATGAGTTTAAAATGGGTGTAACACCAGGGAACATGCCACAATGTGCACTGCACTACTGCTTCAAGCCCAGGATGAGGGGACAAAACCGATGTAGTAGCTAGGGCTGCACAATATTTCATTAAATAATCATTACTGTAATGTTGGTCTTTGCAAGACTGATAATGCAGACAGTTGCGATATGAAAATTACACCTTTAAATTTTTATTGTGTGCTGGAACAATGGTATCCAAAGTCAGATGGTCCCAATGAGTGTTCTGGGGGGTCGGGGTGGGGGTGTTCATGAATCAAGGTATTTACACAGACCAAAAAACAACAACAACTGTTAACATAATAATTATATTATTACATGTATTCATAATAATTCATAAACAATGCTGGTCAGTCTTTTACCATGTGACATCAAGGGTTTGCTGGCCAGGTGCATTTTAACATATTGGAACTCATATATCAACTGAAATATATAGTAATATATGGTAATGTAGAATTTTGTTTACAACATGCAGCCCTTTTCCTGAGGGGCAACATTGTGGAGTTTTCACCCTGCCTGACTGCTGGCACACTCGTGCAGTCTGGACCAGGATTCTGACTCAAGAATAGATTGCACTAACCCAAATTTAGCATTTTACAAGTATCCATCTCTTTGAAGTTCAAATACCTGTCAAACTTATTAACTCTGATCTGCCTTAGTGACCAGGTCTATGTAGTTATTAGTTTAAATTATTAAACAGCTTACACTACGTCACAAGACCATGTGTTATTTATTTCCAATTGCTTTTGTGTAAAATATAAAACATGTAAAAACATCTATATGCTTCTGTGAGTAAGCACCCATGATCTCCTTAAGTTTATCAACATGAGCATCAAGAATGTGGATTTTGAATTATTTTTTTTTTAGTATTTTTCAAATCCTGATTTATGACTTGCACACTTTCTAGTAAGAAGTTCCACTGTCTGAGCCTAGACGTCAGAAATTAAGCATTAGACCAAGGTCTCTGATCAGATCATTGAGGTCTTTTTGATTGGGGTAGTCTAGCTTTCTCTCCTCAGCTGTATCTATGAAGTCGTAATCTTGATCTGTCTTCCTTGCTGTCGCCGTCTGACTTGCTGCTCTCTGCTGAAGATGGTGGATCTCTCTCAGGAGGAGAGGGTACCAGGAGCTCAGGGCAGTGTGGGACCAGGTTATGTGACGGGGGAATATTCTTGCCAGTTCATCATATGGAAGGGTTCACCATGCAGAAGTAGCAACTGCTTGATCGGTCATTGGGTTTGTACCAAATTTCATGGCTTTTCTCCTCTGAACCAGCCATCAAGAGTTTTCTTGCAGTGCTCACATGTGAAATGAGGTACCTACAGTTTGTCTTGATCCCCGACAGGCATGCCAAAGTATGTTTGTAAGCGTTGCACATCTTAGTAGATGATTTCACGGAGTACTTTTTTGCTCTTGTCTTGATAAATTGGCCACAGACTTAGCAAAATGCATCTACAGGATGCATGCAGCCTCTTGATGCCATCTAAATTAAATATAGCTATGAATCCACTATCCACTTACTCATCTGTAACAAACTGAAATGGTTGTTTTAATGGTATTTATACTGCTATGTATGCTACTGCACAGTTCTAAAAAATAGGTCCAAAGAATTAAGAATATACACAGAACAAGGAAAAAATCTAGATTGTTATATATTATTATTTATTGTTGTTGTTGTTAAGCAATATGTTATGCTAAATGATTAATAATTATAATCTTAGTAATTATAAAATGGGGAAACGGTGTGGGTTCATATGTATTTATAACATACAATATATACAGTGAATGAATGAAGCATTGCAGTTATAGGCTTTTCAGCATTTGAGTTTCAAGGGTGCTTTGCTCCTTTGATTACTTGTAAACAGACCTTGTAGAATAACAAACACACTACTTTGAATCTTTGAATCTACATTTATTTTTTAAGCATAGTGTGAAACATGCCTTGCCCTTCTTCAATTGTGAAGAGACGCTCTATGGTTTTAGAGCAGCACAGCACTGTGGATGCCAGTAGAACATGCCAGTTGCCTGAAGAAATGTGTTCTGGTGCTCCAACTGCTTTGTTCTCATTATCATTCTCCATACAAGGGAATGAGGATATGGTCCTCAGCTCAGGATGGGATTGCCCCAAGCCCTAAATGCACCAAACAGGAAACATTTATTCATTCATTCATTATCCGTACCGCTTATTCCCGCTAGTCGGGGTCACGGGGGGGCTGGAGCCAATCCCAGCATCTCCGGGCGAAGGCAGGGTACACCATGGGCAGTTCGCCAGTCCACCACATGGCCAACACGCACACACACACTCACACCTACGGGCAATCCAGAGTGACCAATCAACCTAGGATGCATGTCTTTGGACTGTGGGAGGAAACCGAGTACCCGGAGAAAACCCACGCAGGCACAGGGAGAACATGCAAACTCCACACAGAGCAGCCCAGACCGAGAATTGAACCCAGACCGCCTTGCTGTGAGGCGACAGTGCTAACCACCACACCACCATGCCGCCCCAGGAAACGTTTAGTCCTATGGAATAAATCTTAATATACAATAAGGTTGATGTAAATTAATGTAAAAAGTTTTTATGTGTTTAAAGAGTGCTAGGCATGTTTTAGAGGTTATTAGCCAACACACACAGTATGTATGATAACCCTAGATACTCTCTAAACCTGGAAGTGAAAACTTTTTAAATGTTACAGGATCATTCTTTATATCTGTATTGCTGAACATGATTGACCCCGACTAGCGGGATAAAGTGGTAAAGTTAATGGATGGATGGATGGTTAATGGTTAATGCATTAATTACCTATATTAAAAAAGATCTCAAACCTCTGCATGTATACTAAGAACTCGTGTTGGATGACCATTTGTAACAGGCTCCCCTCGCTAGTAGCCTCTTTCAGGCAGCAGTGGTGTTTCACATGGACACTTGCTTAAATCTTCTTTCTGTTACACAAATCTATGTGTTGGTTATATGCCAAGACCCACCCAGGTGGTGTGTGTTGGGCCTCATTCACCGTATCATGCCTGTGCTATTATAATATGTTGTTCCTTTAATCAAGTTCTTTATGTTAACATTTCCAGTTGTTAGTCATTGAAGTTAACTTGGCTTTCTGGAGTTGTGGTTAGTGCATGTGTAACATGGAGCGAGAATCACAATCGCTGAGTACAGCGAGATTTATTAGGTGCAAATCAAAATCATCGTCATTCAAATGGTCCAGGGTTGTATAGCCAACATGTAATACAAGGCAAGACATATCAACACAATAAATACATGGAAATACCAAATTACCAAATATGAAGTAATACCCTAACAACGGGGATGTAAAGAAACAATGACCAACAAACAAGAACTGAAAACCAGGGGTATAAATATGTATTTGTATGTATTAAATACACACAGGCTAACAAGGGGAATAAACCAGACACCCATGAAACGAAGGCAGACAGAATTACAAATGATAATGCATGGAAATGAAACAACACAGTGGCAATGGAAGATGTTAACAATGACATTACTGACAGCTGGGGGCGGGGCCAGGCTTGACAACATGTTTTTGAATTGTTTCATTAGTTTCATTAAACTCTTCAGTTGGAGCCTTGTCTTTGCTTTCCTTTATTTTCCTACACATTCTATGCCCATGACACCATTATTTTAATCTTTGCACACAAAAATCCTTATACTATAAATTTTATCTTGTGCCCACATGCAACTTGTACATCTATCTTGATATTTCGATTAATATACTGTAAACTATATTGTTATGTTCTTGGCTTGTGCTTTATTTCCTGTTGGAGCAACTGTGTCCAGTGGGTGCTATAACTGTTGAGCTCTTTCTATGATACTGAAGATTTTGAAATTACCTTTCTATTCCTTTGTCCAACAGACATCCATGAAGGTGAGGGACTCAAGCCAGTCATGGTATACATTCATGGCGGCTCTTACGTGGAAGGCACGGGCAACCTGATTGACGGCAGCATCCTTGCTAGCTACGGCAATGTCATCGTGGTCACTGTCAACTATCGCCTGGGAGTTTTAGGCAAGATCTTTTAACCTTCATCTTACTTCAAATACTGCAATAACAAAAGGAGATCAGATTCAATCTAATGACTATTCTCATTCTCACGTTTACAAGATTGAATTGCTTAATTTTAAACAATGAAAATACACTGTAAACCAAATTTACCACATAATAGGTATATCAACCTGTACCTACATCTCTCTTATATGTGCATTATACCTTATAGATGCAAGCTTTTAATTACTAACAATTAATCAGATAACTTCCAGCCTGTTCATCACTGGTCAGTTTCTTACCACTGCTGACTAAATAGTACTTAGGTGGCAGACAATTATTAAGTCAGCAGTAACATGACAGTTGTGCGGTCGTTGGCACTGAGATAGCATACATTTGTTAGGCATAGCGTTTTATTTTTACAAACATCAGTGTCACTGCTGGCTTGAGAGTGGTCTGCCACCCAAAAATATCCAAGCAACTAAAGCTCTGTGGTCAGACCATTCATGAAAGGATTAAGGATGACAAACTGAGACTGTGCATGGCAACAGCTGGGTTAGAGGTTCTAACTGTGCACCTACTAAGTAGGTGTTTCTAATAATGTGACAGGTGAGTGCATCTCTGGGGTCGTTTTCTAATTAAATCATGGAATTAAGGAGGATACTGACTCAAAGTCAGATCTCTTTAGAATGTAAATTTTGTTTGTTCCTGGAGGATTTTTAATCTTTTTTGAATGAATGAAATATGGTTGTCTCCTTCACCACGCTGACACGTATCACTGGTATATATCTGCGGTAGCGGAAACTTGAATTTGTACGATTTCCTCAGGGGAAATCCATAACTGTGTTTGAGAAAAAAAAGATATTAAAGCATATTAAAACGCAAATAAGGTTCATAAAAGGTATGCACATTTGAATTGCCATGAATTGCCATACCACCTACAGTTCTTATCTTATGACAAAAAAAATTGTGTTTGAAAGAATCTTAAATGTAACTGAGCAAAAGCAGCATTACAATGTGGCGTAATGTACTGATGCACACCATAAGATAGCAACACTAATGAACTGAGGCACACCATAGGATAGCATGCTAATTTACTGAGGCACACTATAAGATAGCAACACTCATTTACTGAGGCACACCATAGGATAGCTTGCTAATTTACTGAGGCACACCGTAAGATAGCAACACTAATTTACTGAGGCACACCATAAGATAGCAACACTAATTTACTGAGGCACACCATAGGATAGCATGCTAATTTACTGAGGCACCTCCACACCTCAGCATTATAGTGCTTGGTATCATCCTTTATAAGCATTCCATGATCTCCAACATGTAATAATCAAATATGTAATGAAACAGTAACCAACTAGCATGACTGCATATCTATCTTCATGGCAATCAAAAGCGTTTAACAATTTAGCTCAGATCACAGTAAAATTATAGGGCCTTAATCCATCTGAGGTGATACGATTGAGCTATCATACATAATCCAGAATCTTTAAATGAGGTTTTGGGGATGGACTTTGCTGGGTTCTGAGGTTGCATGGGTCAGTGGCTCATGAGAAGATTGAAGGAAAAAACACAAGCATACTGGAATAAATTGTCTGGGTGAAAGTGCTACATCACAAAAGGGGATTTCAATTAACCTTTATCAAGGGCGTCCAGGGAGGGGTGATTTATGCAGGGTGGGTGAAGGTTATAGAGTTCTCATTTTATTTGGGTGCTTGGCACAACAACTTCCTTGGAATTACCAACATGATCAGCCATGGAGCCTCTCTCAGCATAAAATGTACTAGTAAGGAGTGGATCATGTGGATAGCCCTTCAGCCTACTACATCAAGTCACATCACTCGTGATCACATGGATTAGTAAGAAAGTCATTAAACATGATTTGCATGAGTACTAAACCAGGTTATTAGGATCAAAAAAGCAAAGTTTGCTTTGCTACCTTTGATAAATATTTAATGTACTCATAAAATTGATTATAACAATATCTTTTATCTATGTATCTTTGCCTATTTTCTAGAAGTCTTTATCAAAATATTAGCAGGGAACAAGGGGAAGGAAGCTATTCAGCACAGCTATAGAGAGTTGCCATCTGGTGAGATGCCATCATCCGGCATAATTGATCATACAGTCACATCTTTAAGAGGCAGATTTATCAAACTAGGCACAAGTCACCACTGCAGCAGTGTAAATTACTACCACTGCACCTCCCTGATTTAGCCTCGAATTTATTAAGGGTCGTTATGCAAATGAGGAGTGCTGCAGCCAATTTGCGACACTGCTGTTAAGAAGTGTCAAACCTTATTTTAAAGCCAAAAATACAGAAATACATTAAGTGGAAATATATACATCATTTAACTACAAGCCAGAACCATGTAAGCAACCATCTGTAGAAAATATTGTGAAGAACATTTATAATTTTTGTATATGAATGTTAATGCACAGTGATTCTTGACAAGCGAGTAGCATATGACTACTGTAGTGTCTATTGTCAATAATGGGTATAAGTACAGCCAATAATAAGGACTGGCTTTAAATACAAATTCAAAACTATATTTGCAGTTGTGATTTTCTAAAGATAATATCACGGTCAGCCCCGGATCCCTCCCTGTGGGCGTGTTTTCCTGTTGTCGATGTCCTTATGTGTATTTCCGTGGGTGTGTGTGAATGTGAGTGTGTTCATTCGTCGCACCTGTAGCTTGTCTCGTCTTCACAAGGGGTTAGTGTGGGGCGTCTATTTAATGTGTGCTTGCGCAGTGTCCCGTGCTCGTATTTGTTTGAGTCACCGTGTGTGTGTGTGGGTCCGTTTATGTCTTGCACACTGCGCTGAATATAATTCAAAATAAATATACGTTTGTCTGTCAACGCCTGCGATTCCGGCCTCTTTCTGAAAACGCCTCGCTCAGCGTGACAGAAAGACGAGCCTAAGAGAAAGATGCCGGGCTACGTTAAAGACAGGAAGAAAGGGGAGGCATCAACGCGCCCCCCTGCCCAGGCAGTCCCGTGTAGCCAGGGGTAGGACCTCCACGAGCGAGGAGGAGGTCCGGGGTGCCTACCTCTGTAGTGACTCGGAGGAGGCAGCAGCAGAGGTACTGCATGATTACCTGATCCGGTGTGGGCGCGAGGCCAAGGACCAAGCGATGGGACGGTTTTACCGCGAGCTAGCGGACCGGACCATGGCCGAGAGGCTGGGCCACAGGTCGGGGAACACCCCCCCCCCTGAAAGAGGACACAGGCGAAGTGGGAAGCGGAGCCGGGCTCTGGGTGGCCACCGGTGAGGTGAAACAAACACCCCCGGAATACGAGTTTGGGGAAGACGACTCCGAGGAGGAGGAGAGGGCTTCCCCCTCTGAGTGCTCCCAGAGCACGGAGCGTTACAAGGGGGTCTACGACAGCTCTCCCCCCGCCGAGTACGAGACGGAATCTGAGTGCGCGCATGAAGAGGTAGACTCCGAGGAAGAGGAGAGGGGTCCCCCCTCCGAGTGCTCCCAGAGCACGGAGCGTTACGTGGGGGACTACGACAGCTCTCCCTCCGCCAAGTACGAGACGGAGTCTGAGTCCGCGTATAAAGAGGAAGACTCCGAGGAAGAGGAGAGGGGTCCCCCCTCTGAGTATTCCAGGAACACGGAGCATTACGGGAGGGACTATGACGGACCCTCCTCCTCCGAGTTCGAGACAGAGTCCGAGAGCCAGGAGGAGGAGGACTACCGTCCCCCCTCCTCAGCACACACGGACTCCGGAGTGTCCGGGGGGGAGGGAGTGCCTCTGCCGCTGTCAGAAGGCGAGGAGATGGACTGCCGGGAGGACAGCGAAGTTAAGGATGCCAGCATGAGAAGCGCCTGCTCCTCAAGAGGGGAGATGAGCCTGGGAGAGGAGCCGGAGAACGTTCCTTCCTCGGGTGGGGGATGGTCGGAGCGGGGATCCTCAGGTTGCCCGTCACGCAATGGCCAGCGACCTCCGGTAGTGCCCCGGAGTTTAGGGGCGGAGCCTAGATGTGTTCCCTCCTCGCGGGGAGCGTGGATAGAGCAGGAAGCCCCTAGGCGTAATCCATGCAAGGGCCAGCGAGCTCCGGTAGCGCCACGGAGGAAGGCAGACCGCGCCACCCAGTGCCAGGAGCCGGCGCAAGCCCTTACTCCTTCCGCGGCGGGGAGAAGAGCCCCGGGTGCCGCGACAGCAGGAGTGGGCAGACCGGCAACATAGATCAGGCCCCCAGCATTTGGGGGAAAACAGGCAGGGATGCCTGGTCCCTTACTCCCGCAGCTTCCTCCCTTTCTCCCTCAGCTTCCCATACCAGTGTTGGTGTCGGTCCCAGTGTTTATCCCAAATCCCCTTCTCCCTCTTGTGCCTATGTTGATCTGTGTGCCTGTGTGTGTTTTTGTATCCGTGCCGTGGCTGTCATTGTCTAACGTGTTTTCCCCTGTCTTCCCAGGGAGGTTGGTCTGAGGTACTTGACAGGGCTGCCCCCCCCCGGGGGTCGACGACACCCGGAGTCAAAAGTTCCCGGCGACCACGGGACTGCCCTTAGGGGTGGCTCCGTGGCGTTACAACTACGCTGGGCCTCCGGGGCGGAGTTGCCCCTTGGGGGAGGGCTATGTCACGGTCAGCCCCGGATCCCTCCCTGTGGGCGTGTGTTCCTGTTGTCGATATCCTTATGTGTATTTCCGTGGGTGTGTGTGAATGTGAGTGTGTTCATTCGTCGCACCTGTAGCTTGTCTCGTCTTCACAAGGGGTTAGTGTGGGGCGTCTATTTAATGTGTGCTTGCGCAGTGTCCCGTGCTCGTCTTTGTTTGAGTCACCGTGTGTGTGTGTGGGTCCGTTTATGTCTTGCGCGTCTGCGCTGAATATAATTCAAAATAAATATACGTTTGTCTGTCAACGCCTGCGATTCCGGCCTCTTTCTGAAAACGCCTCGCTCAGCGTGACAGATAAAGAAAATGTAATCTCTGGATACTATAAATCAACATGTCACTCTTCTTTCACTGAAACTACTATACCTGTATTCGATATGCAAAAATGTTTTGCCAGATATAGTGACAAAGTTCAACTGGGCAGAGGTTTCATATGCTCATTGTTCACTGCTTATATGCCCTTTTTTAAGTTCCTTTACTAAAGCTGCTCCTGCACACCAAAGAAAAATGGCATACGATCATATTGTTAATGTCATCTATATGTATAGAATCAGTGTAATTCCAGTACCACTGATCTAAACCTTGTGATAATGCAAGAGTATGATTACTAAAGATATACATTATTTGTAGGAAATGGGATACTTTAAATATTTCAACATCAACCTTCAATTTGCTTTGTGGAAAATTTGTAGCATTATAGGAATCTCAACTATTTAAAGAGCAAACAATTGTTCACTTGTTTTGCAGGGTTTCTAAGCACAGGAGACCAAGCTGCTAAGGGAAACTATGGGCTGTTGGACCAGATCCAGGCTCTCAGATGGGTAAAGGAGAACATTCAGGCTTTCAGTGGAGACCCTCGGAGAGTGACTATATTTGGCTCTGGAGCCGGAGCTTCATGTGTCAGTCTGCTCACCCTGTCACACTACTCAGAAGGTAAACTACTGTTAACCCATGCTAGGAAGCTTTAGAGTTGGGACAATACTAAAGAACTTTACACCACATTTGAATCACACCACATTTGTTGTTTAGATGTGAACATTTTAATAGAGGTTATGATTTTGCCAAAAGAGATTCACTTGGTTTGTTTATCTGTGCTCCAGATCTTTTCCAAAAAGCCATCATTCAAAGTGGCACAGCCCTGTCCAGTTGGGCAGTGAACTACCAGCCAGCCAAATACACACATATGCTGGCTGAAAAGGTGGGCTGCAATGAGGACGACTCAGCTGAGCTGGTCCAGTGCCTCCAGAACAAGAATTACAAGGAGCTCATTGAGCAGAGCGTCACACCTGCCAAGTATCATATTGCCTTCGGGCCTGTGATTGATGGAGATGTCATCCCTGATGACCCACAGATCCTGATGGAGCAAGGGGAATTTCTCAACTATGACATCATGCTGGGAGTTAACCAGGGTGAAGGGTACAAGTTTGTGGATGGCATTGTGGACAGTGAGGATGGGGTTGCTGGAAGCGACTTTGAGTTTGCCGTGTCAGATTTTGTCGATAACTTGTATGGCTACCCAGAAGGGAAGGACACACTGAGGGAAACTATAAAGTTTATGTACACGGACTGGGCTGACAAGGAAAATCCAGAAACGCGGCGCAAAACTCTGGTTGCACTTTTCACAGACCACCAATGGGTGGCGCCTGCTGTGGCCACAGCAGATCTACACGCTCAGTACGGCTCACCCACATACTTCTATGCATTTTACCACCACTGCCAGAGTGAAATGAAGCCTGCCTGGGCAGATTCTGCCCACGGAGATGAACTGCCATATGTTTTTGGCATACCCATGATTGGCCCTACTGATCTCTTTAGTTGCAACTTCTCTAAGAATGATGTCATGTTAAGTGCAGTGGTTATGACCTATTGGACTAACTTTGCCAAAACTGGGTGAGTGAGCTATTTTTACAGACTGTAAAGGGCAGCATTGAACTAATGGCCTATAGACCTGACTGACAGTACTGCAGTGATTTGTCATTCATGCATGAATTAAAGATTTTGACCTAAAGCATTTTTCTTTTTGTAAAACCTTTGTGCATGCATATCACTTAATATTTCAGGCTTACCCCCAGTAAAGTTTCTTTGTTGTACATTTCAGAGACCCAAATCAGCCAGTACCCCAGGATACAAAATTCATCCACACAAAACCAAATCGCTTTGAAGAGGTTGCCTGGTCCAAATACAATCCTAAAGACCAGCTTTACCTGCACATTGGTCTAAAGCCACGTGTGAGAGACCACTACAGAGCCACTAAGGTCGCCTTCTGGTTGGAGCTGGTGCCGCACCTACACAACATCAATGAACTTTTTCAGTATGTATCCTCGACCACCAAGATCCCGCCTCAGGACACTACTCCTTTCTCATACACCAAGCGCTTGTCCAACAAACACTGGCCATCCACCACCCGGCACCCACCTGTCCCTCCGGCCAACACGAAGCAGGTGCCGGACCAGCAGAAGACGATAGGGCTGGAGGACGGCACCGTCATCATCGAGGCCAGGGACTACTCCACCGAGCTGAGTGTCACCATTGCTGTGGGTGCTTCACTGCTCTTCCTGAACATCTTGGCCTTTGCTGCCCTCTATTACAAGAAGGACAAGCACCGGTTGGAGTCGAGCCGCCGGCCGAGTCCTCCGAGGAACTTGGCGACTGCGGTGACACGGGTGCCAAGTGAGGAGCTGATGTCTCTGCAGATGAAACAGCTGGATCGTGAGCATGATTACGAATGCGAGTCTCTGCAGGGTCATGACATGCTGCGACTCACCTGCCCTCCAGACTACGCCCTCACGCTGCGCCGCTCCCCAGATGACGTCCCGCTCATGACACCCAACACCGTCACCATGATTCCCAACTCTCTGACGGGGATGCAGCCCTCGTACCATCCCTATAGCACATACGCCAACAGCACCCCCAGCAATACAGCCCTCCCTCACGGACACTCCACCACCAGAGTATAATTCAGCAATGAGGACTGGGCTCTACAAGTGACAAATTATTTAAGTCAAAGAGAGCGCACCCAGGTATTTGGATACAAATGCTCTAGGTGTTATTTTGCTACTGACTCTATGAATAATGCGATGTCATGATAGATTAACCTATATAATGTGAACAGTGAATGTAATGATTTTCAAATTTATGGTGCAGCAAGTGGAGCTCGACAAAACTAAACATTGTTTAAGTAAAGAACTCTTCTTCAGTCTCTAGTATAATATTTTGTGTTTGAAGACCCACAGTTTGCATCCTGATCTCTTTGGTTAGATTGCAGGGAAGCTAAGTGGTGAGGAGACCGCTATAATGCTTTCAGTGCTAATAGAAACTTCAGTGCTATTCAGTAATGTCTACAGTTCTTATTATCTGCTTCTTACTAAAACTCTAAGGACAAAACACAATCAATAGCAGTGTCATTTGCAATTTCCCTGGATATAATGATTGAGATTATTCTCATCTTTTACTGAAAAATGTACATACAGCATAAAATTTCTGGTTTGTTCTTTGTAATAGTGAATGATTACTGTTTGTTGTTTCTCATGTCTAAACATGATGCCTCTTTCATGCAGGCACATTCTGTGATTTGCACATTTAACTCAAGATCAAACAAGAGACACTAAAATCATAGTTCTGTTCCAGAGCTATGACCTCACACATCTTAAATCCGGGCAAAGAGATCAGAGTGCAGTGTAAATATCTGTGCCATGTATTGAGCGCTTGTACTGTAAATCTTAAGAGCTTAGCTCCTAAGGGTAATTGCCTTCAACTGGCAGCAATCCCATTTCTCAGTGCAAATAGTGTTATTTTAGAGTGATGTATATAGCATACGAAAAAACGCAAAAAAGAAAAAGATACAGCTCTTAGTGATGTTCTGCTTGTTTTTTATCAGTTTGCTTCATGTGCAGAGTTATGACTGTACTGTGGCAAGGCTGTTCTTTCCCATTCTATACATACAGCTGGTGTTTTCAGTTTTACTTTCACACCTTATGTGCAAATGGTAAGCGTTAATGGACCTCAAAATAGTTTTCATAATTTAAAAAAAATAAATAAAAACTGAGAAATTATTTGTAAGAATGTCAAACTTCGCCAGTCCTCAGGAAGTCTCAACAGATAGCAATCATTTATTTACTGACTATAAATTCTAGTGGAAACAAGATAGCAGCATTTCCTAATCCAGAAGTGTTTCCATGTCCAGCAGTGTTTTCATGTCCAGCAGTGTTCCCATGTCCAGCAGTGTTTTCTAGTCCAGCAGTGTTTTCTAGTCCAGCTAATTTTTATTGCCATCCCTATTTGTAATTCATGATATTGCCATATGTTCTATTTAGGCTTGGTCATAATTATAGTTCCAAAATATAGTACAGTATATGTTTATATAAACTCCAAGAATTCCAACATCCCTAAGCAAATTCATTTACAGAGAAGTTGACACGTGATGGTTGTTCACCATTTTACCAACTTTAATTGGGCAAAGCATCACTGAGATGTTTTCAAAATCAGATTTCTTTTTCAGGCAGTGTGTTGGTGTCACACAACACTTGTCCTTTTAATCTTGTGTATCTACTCTGAAATTCTTGAATTCTACCAGAGCAGGCTCAGATTCACAAAAGCATCAGTGTAAAACTCACCATAACTGATAGGGGATCTGAAGTGACACACTTAATTGTAAGAATATTGGTGATTTGTGATTTGGGAAAATGTAAGATTGATTTTTTTTTCCTGAAGTGATATTTGTATATATTTATTCCTCTAATATTTTAGGCTTAGGTTTGCTCTCCATACAACCATTTTTTTATTTATTTACAAAACAAAAATATATATTACTTTTTTCTGCAGTGAGGTGTCAGAAAGCTGTTACTTTAAGAGGAATGCTGATTAGATATGAACTCCTTGTTGAAGTTATTTGTTAAGAAATAACTTGTAAGCTGGTGTCTGAAGCTTTCTGTCAACCACAGGGCCAGCAGGGTAAACTCTCATTATTTTTGAAAGGTTTGCTTTTGGCTCAACATGTATGAGACTTTTTTGCTGTTGTTTCTAAAATAAAGGATCATAGATTTTAGTTATTGGCATTTTGTTTACTGCTATCTAATTTCCATAATAGCTGCAAAAACATTGGTTTCAGATGAGGAACTGGCAGCCTCAGTACAGGAACTGCATGGAGGCCCATTTGCAGCCATCTTTGCTCAGACACATTTTTCTGTCACCTTATAAACACTCAATGGTGTTGGAAAGCCACTGCCAGTTATGCCTACTTTAGGATGTATCACTGAGCCACCTTTAAACATGTATTCTGGCACTGAATTCTTGCTGTAGAAATGAGCCATGGGAAACAGACTGTGCTTAGTTGGTCCTATCAAACCACGCACAATATATATACACGATATTAACTCCTTGCTGCAAAACTCAACACAAGAACTCCATAGCAGGATGCTTTATAAAAGAATTGATAACTCACTATAAATCTACAATGTTGCCTATAATGTCTGTAATACTGATAAATCAAAATTATTAAGTTTGTACTTGTAGTTTGATTCCCTTGGCCCTGGTTGCTTAGCATTCACGCTCACAAATTTACAACCAAACCAAAACAAGAAATAAAAGTTATCTATGACATTAGTATATGAGCTTAATGCACTTATTATATATACGTTATGTATACCTGGTAGAATTTTTACGATCACAATGAGAGGTGGTAAAATTTATTAAGGAATCAAAACAGCAATTTTTTTTGCAGCAAAGAAATTTGGAGCAAAGAGAAGACAACGGTTGTTTCCGATGACTGTACCGAACTGTAATGGAAAACATTTTTTTTAACTCTGTTCTGTCACAATATATTTTGTTTTGTATATTGTTACATCAGGTCCTGTGTTTGGTTTGTTTAGATGCTTTTGGTTCATATTGTGTTCTTGCTTCAAGCAAACTACACCAGAATTCATTTAGAAACGGTCAGAGACCCACTCACTCAGGCGGTGTTGGTCCATTTGGTGTGACCAGAATTCGAAAGGAAGCATTCACACTTACTCAAATGAACCGCAAAAACAGAGTAGACGTACTAGGGTTTGTTTTAATCGAACCAAAGCTCCTGAGTCCGAATGCATACTTAATAATGATGGGAGTTGAAATGCCTCATCATCATTATAAATGTTTTCCAACAGAGTTGAAGTTAACAGTACCGATGGTTCAGTATTTAACTCTCTATCTTTTTGGAAGCAGGGAAACTCACTGTAACAGAATTAAAGGCAGCAACAATTTCTAATGGCTTTGAGCCCTGTGAGCATCCCACCTTGCAAGGGACTCCATATCAGCATTGCATCATAAAAATACCAAATGGGCCTGAAACAGGAGGCTCAACATCTAATTTTCTGTATCTTATATCGATTTCAGACTCTGTTCTCAAAGCAAGTTGCAAATTCTAATTAAAGCGGTTTTAATTTGTCTGGGTCTGGTGTCCATAAAGAAGAGATCACTACGTGAAGGTGGAGAGAACACACACTCACAAACACAAACAAAGCACACACATACAGACGTGCACTAAACTCTCTGAGCTTTCTTCTTCTTCCTGCCACATCTACTTTATGCCACAAAACTGACAGAAATGACAGTTGCACATAGGCTTTCTTTGTAATGTGAGTGGTGCTTGTTTACATCTGAGCAAGCTGAGATGGTTTTGTATAGGAGTGTGAAGGACATTATCTGATGCCTATAGCATTGACTTCTGGGGCAAGTGCTGTAGGGAGAATACACACAGAAATCCATTACTCGTTCTACTGATTGTGTATGTATTCATGCTTAAAGTGCCTTCTTCAGTACATTTCATCTTCAACTTAATGCAGAACTCACTGATGGGGAACATGCAGGGATCATTGTGTAGGTATTTTAAACACTTTAGTTGTAGACTTCTCCTTATCTCAGCATAGTAATGATCAGCACTTTTCTATGGATCATCTGTCTAGCAGTAGGTGGAGTCACACATGTACAGGTTCAGATCATTTGCACTGGCCAAGGGAAAAGATGCATTAACCAAAAAATGTTTATTCAGTTAAAGTATATTTTAAATCTGGTAGATGTTTGATTTTTTTCCTTGTTTTTAATTCTCATGTATGAAACATCATTTAGTGTAGCATTAAGCATAGTGCCACTCGGAGTGGAAGATGCATTTTTGCTCAGATATACATGCACAAGAAATCTAGCTAGCTGCATTTCAGTTTAGCAAAATGGACAAGCAAGCAGTTATACCAGTGACATTTGGAGATAATCTCATTCATGTACTGTGTTGTGGCAAACCAGCCCATTTTGGGATAGATTTAGAGATGAGAGTTTGGCAAAAGCCATGTAATTTCATGTGTGTTCTTGCTTGAAATATTGTAATTGTAAGTAGCATGAATGTGATTGTAGCTATATAATAATAATCATTTACTGTGATTGTTTACATAGCTGTGTAATGTTAAGCCAGCTCACACTGTGCAATCAACGGGACCATTATGCTGTGGCCAACACCAATCACAAATCAGCAAAGAATTCTTCAGTCAAGACGTAAAATGAATGGTCTATAAAATCTGATTTAGTACCTCTTAGGTCAAAGACTTTTCATCTGGCAGTGTAAAAAACTTTGCTCCAAAATCTTACAGTGTGATCACCGCTATGATGTGTGTGTATCAAAAATAGTGAGCACCCTGGAGTTATGTAGAACTACAAATAAATGGCAGCATGGCAAAAGGACAACAAAGTAAGCTTAAGTCAGGCTCAAAAGAAAAGAGTTTTTATTGAATTGAATTGTCAGAGAAGGAAAACACATTTTTAATGTGTCTTTTTGGTAGAATGAAGACACATATGAAGGATAAAAACAGAATATTTTTTATTTCCAACCACCATGAGTTTATTGCTAGAAATGCATCTCCCACTTTTAATGAACTTCCAAAGTCGACTTCGTAGGCAGGATTCAGCAGACTTTGCTTGTGTAACACAGATGTGAGGACATTAATGAAAGATGAATCTTAATCCACTGATCTATAATATACAACTGGAATGCTAATGAAGTAATACTCTTGAAGCCCCATTACCTCCATATTGCCATAAAAGATGCCCAACATATAATGTCAGTGATAGTTACCTTGTTTAAAATCCAATTACTTTCGACATCACTCGTCCAATACCCCCTTATTTTAAAATATGTCTAAACCATCTAAAAACTACAAGGTCATGTAATTAGTTTAGTGGTGGAATTTATTACATTAATATATTTTGTATTTAGTTGAAAATGTGAGAAAATAGACAAGATAGAAAAGCTGAAAAGATGCTTTCATGGCTTTCCCTGACTTACCATCAGTGACTCGCCACTACCCATTCACTTAAAGATCTTTGGTGGAAATGTGCATTCATGAGGATCTTAAGACATCTTTGCAGTAGCCAGCATTGCAGCTAGATAACCACCTAACTAGCTACATTAGACGAGCCTGACTCAAACCTTGAGGATTTCTTCACATCCAGTCCTCTCTGACTGGCCTGTGTGAAATCATTGATAAATTAGAAGTCAAAAGTAAATGTGTAACTTCGACACCTATTACAATGTGATAGGTGCACAAAATACAACTACACTACACAAAATACAACTACACAAGGCATGTGCCTCTAAATATGTATTTACTGAAGTCAAATGTAAAGCTATGTGCTGAGTTTGTGGAGAACAAATAGATGTGTTTAATGGTTACAATTTGAATCGCCATGACAAGAATAAATGCAGAAATTTAAGAACTAAAGTCAAGAACTAGACTGGTGCAGAGTCGCAGGATTTTTTACAGAGCTCCACTCATCCAGAGATGCAGCAGTCAGGACCAACTTTGTAATATCCCAAAAAACTGCACAAAACAGTACGCCATTCTCTGATGGGGAGTTTGTGGAAGAATGTTTGGTGGACTTCGCAGTGCTAATTTGTCCTGAGAAAAATAGAAGCGCTTGCAAATGTGTCCCTCTCCAGGCGAATCATAACGAGACGGGTCGAGGGGCATTTGGAGCTTCAGCTGCAACACAATGGAGATACTTGTAACTTTTTTCCCTTGACTCTGGACGAGAGCTGTTGTCCACAATACAGCCCAGTTTCTGATCTTTATACATGGGGTAACGGAAAACTTTGAGATGGTGGAGGCAGCTATGTGGTTGATGTGATGGTAGTTTTTAAAAAAACATTGCAAACTTTCTAAAAATCTTTCTAAACTGAACAACCATTTAAGTTAATTAAATAATGATATAATTCTGTCCTCCACACTTTCATTGTATCATTGCAATGTTTCATTTACTGATTTTATTGAAAGGATATCATATATACTATATTATATATACTGTATAGTGTATCCCTCTGATATACTATCAAGTTGTCTTTATCTCGGTCAAACTAAAGATGAGACAGACCAACTTAACATCAACTATAACCAAAAAATATCCATACCAGGATACTCGAATGCCAACCCTAGGGTTAAAACCAATAAGACCAATAAGAGAGCCTTTATCCAGAACTCACTGGAGCACTGGAGGATGACACTTGAAGCCAACTCAAAGATAATTTCCCAGGTGACAATAAAGTGTGATACCTATCAAGGAGAGGCTGTGTCCTTTCTGCATAGCACTGAATCCTCTCAACCAGATCAAAAATAAGAGTGACCATGGCTACGGATTCAAGAGTGGCACTACCATCAGCTGCCCCCGTGCACAATGTTGGGCATCAAATTGTATGCCACTGGGACAATGCGACATTGGCTCATTTACACACCTGACCAGGATCTATAAGAATGACATTCAAGCTGGAGAAGTGTGGCTGACTAACAGTAAAGAAACTGAAAAGTGATCAGGACAGAGGGAAATGTAGCAGGGATTATATACAAATACACATACAATGCATATGACCTGGACACCTCTAATCCAAGAGGAACCATGGAAAGCAATAGAGATTCAAGCAGGCTAAGAACCTGTAGGACCTCTAGATACAGCAGATAAACAAGTAGTGCCCAACCAACCAGACGTGATAGTAGATGAGATGTAGAAAACAGTAGTGGTAAGAGATCTGTCAGTACCAATTGATGGAAACATCCAAAAAATGGAATACGAAAAATACTAGGGACCAAAACATAAATTATCCAGCAATTGGGCAGGGAATTAAAAATGTTCTGGAACATGTAGAGGGTATTGCCGTGACATTACAAACAATGTTGCCAACTTAACGACTTGACTCTGAACGACTTCAGACTCTCTAGCGACTTTTTTTTTTAAAGCGACTAGCGACAAATCTTTTCTACTTTTTGTGGTGTTATTGGAGACTTTTGGAGACTCACATGCTCTTCAGATACTGTCTTTGGCGAGCAGCAGGTGCTGCCGTGAGCCCCGTCTCACAGTCAGAGCAGACCCACACCGCTCTACATCCACACTGCAAATGAACTTTTCACTCTTTGTGAAAAGTTACACCACAAGCCCGGATATGGACGGTTGAACGTAGAATAGCAGTTCCTGCTAACTGTTACTCTTAAGCTAACATTTAACAACACAGCAAAAAACTCATTTATGCAATTTGCGTAAAAATATTTATACAAAGCATTAAAGTCATGAAGTTATTTTGAGAAGTGATTTCAAAGGCAACAGAAGTTGTTAATTTGTTCAGAGTTCATTTGTAGTTCTAACATATTCAGGGTGTTTTTACTCATTTTTGTCTCCCCAACGTTATTCCTGTACAGCTTCAAAAACGTATTATGCAAAAATATATTATGCAAATTAGGCATCATTTAGCGACTTCTAGGACAGCCAATAGCTACTTTCCTTACTGGGGAGTTGGCAACACTGCTCACAATTGGCAAGAATCACTGCAGTTACACCCACTGAGTGACATCATTATTGTAAGGTTGAATGCAATAGAAACACAACAACGTCTAAAATATGAAAGACCTGTTGTGCAATTTATTGTACAAATAGATTCAGCAGAAATTCTGAGCTATCTTTCTATCCGAGATGTTCAAAAGTCACAAAATATAAGTCCAAGTCAAGTCACGAGTCTTTAGGCTGGTGTCTATGTCAAGTCACGAGTCAGTACCAGGATAAGCTTAGGGATAGGAGATGGAAAATAACTATTTTATATATTATATATGGTAGTAGCTCCATTGTTCACCATCTCCCATTATCGGCCACTTCCACGTCTTGCGTATTTTCTGTGTCTCTTATCGCCAATACCGTAAAAAAAAATTTGCATGCTCAAAACTGTAGAACGTATCACTTATTTCTGTTATACTTAATGTAATATAATTATACTTAATTATACTCAATACTAATACATCCACTACGCTAATCAGGGCTAGTACGTGAGCTCTAATGATGGCTAACTTAAACTACCCAAACATATCTGGGTGTGGTTTCAGGTGCCTTTTGTGGTGTTTCCCACATTCTTTACATGTTAAGGTTAGGGCTAGTTCAGTTATGTCCAAGGATTTTAAACTCCTTACAGCCAAAGGCTCCACCTACAGTACTCCTGCCATAGCAATGGCAACCTCGTTTATTTACATTTGACATTTCTCTCCGATTTCCCACTCGCGATAAATGATGTTGTGATATGTGACAAGAAAAGGGGCTGCGTCCCAAATTGAAACAAATGTAAAGAATAATGGTGAATACACAAAAAAAGTATTTGTCTGGAAAGTATATCTGGATAACAGACTGACTCTTATTTTTCATGAGTCATTTTGGTTTCTACACATCTCTGCTTTCTACTTTTCTAAAGCTAAAAGCTACACAGATATATAACAATTTTGTGTGAATGGCAGTGTTAGCTATGAAAGCAGACCTAGCTAGCTTACAATCTCCAACTGAAAATTGTAATAAAGTAAAAATATTGTACAAAAGGATTAAACAGATGCAGGCAGATGAAACAATGTTTTATTGAAGTGTCTTAAGCAGCAGGTTTTCCAGGCAGGCTAACCATTCTCTTCCTCTTAAGTAGATCTATAGCTCTGAACTGCTAAATGAAAAGTACCCCCTACTGGTTCTGGCAGGGTACATTTTAACAATATATTACAAAACCTGTCTATACAGGTTACATCCAGAAAATCAACTGATGTCATTGTCATCTCATTTTCACCAACAAATCCTGCTTTATATGACAAGTGTTAAGGCTTTTGTAGGCATTGCTTAGTGTACTTTAGAAAATCAACATCAGGTACATAATATTGTCAGGACTTGTCTCAATTCTCTGGTCATTTGGATTACTCACTGTCAAGTAAAGCTGCCTTTAATTTAAGCACATAATTGGTTGTTTGATTCCTGGTTGCAGAATGTTTCAGAATGTTTGCCACTCATTCCGAATGAGGAGGCATATTCCAATAGAGAAGTGACAATGAACCAAGAATAGATGCAACAGTGCTCCACCTAATACAGCAGCGTTCAAAATAGAACTAGTGTCAGTATGATGACTGCAGTATAATGAGGGATTGCAACCATAATGGGATTGCAAAACATTTTTTATAATAATAAAAATAACATGATTTATAATCTGATTATGCTAGGACCAAAGAAACCAAAGTTACCAATTGGCCAGTTGGATTTTTAGAAAGAAGGTTACACACAAATAAGTATTATCAAATGTAATGATAAAATAAATCCCAACACAGTTTAGTTTATGAATGGAAATGTAGTTTATTTCTAATCTTATTTCTGTAGAAAGTCTCACTAGTAGAGCGACTACAAACACACATAGCTCACCACTGTCATATACCAGTATTTTCCTTCTTAGAGCAGCATTTGAGCATGTGCTTCCAAAGACCTCAGATGACAGTTGAACTGCAAATGATGAAACTAGCCTTAAAACAAATGATCATAGTCAGTCTTAATGAAATAAGGTACAAAAAAATCATACAACAAAAATTTTTTATAACCATAAAAACAAGGTAATAATCATAAATAATCAAACAAAACAAATATATTCAAATCTACTACAGTATTATATTAAATATTAATAAATTGTATTTTTTTAAATCAAATTTAAGAGGTAACAGATCTTGTTCCATCATTTTCCAGTCCAAATTATGCCCTGGGTAACCAAGGTTGTCCCGGTGGTGTTAGGTGCGGTTGGGGCTGTGATCCCTAAGATGGAGGAGTGGGTCCAACTGATCTCAGGAATGACATCAATCTTTTTTTTGAAGAGTGCAATCCTCGTACCAGTGAAAACACTGAGCCATACCCTCAACCTCAGAGAGTTCTGGTAGAAGAATAGCAAGTAGAATGTGAAGAAGGGTGAGACAGGATTGTTTTATTTTTACTGATTCGCCTGATAAAGCCTGTCCAGCTACGACATTAACACTTTTTTCATTTAGCGTTTCCACTGTTAAAATCATACAATAGCATAGCAGTTGCCTCATTGTCATCTGTTGTGTTTGTTTTGAATTAATGTCCCTTTATTTAATGAAAAAATCATTTGATTCTGTGATTTCTAACCAATTGGTCAGTCACAGTCATTGCTGATGAGGTAATCTGTGAACTAAGGACTAACGAGCAGATAAAAGGACAAAATATTGTTAGATTCCATCATTATGTCTGTCATTTGTTATGTTTTAAGATAAATAAAAATCTGTGCAGGCCTGGCCTAAGTTATACACAAAAATAGTATATTGTTGCCTATTGATGAGGAGTCATCACTGTTCTCCCATTAATAAAGTAATTATACAGGTGGCTTGCATGCAAGTAATATGTAAGTGACATTAGCTAATAGGCTTTTGGGAAATGGCTTAGGCTAGTATTCTAGTAGATCCTCAATTCTCAGGACAACACAAGCCGCCCGCTATGAGTAGGCATATTCATATTTTCATGTAAATTCACTTTCACGTTACAGCCCCGAACCCCTCCCTTCGGGTGTGTGTATATGTAGTCTGCGTCTATATATGTACTTCCTGTGGGTGTGGTTGTGTGTGGTGGTGTTCAACCATTTTGTTAGTCTAATGTTTTTCACATGGTGCTCATTATGTGTATATATTGTCAAAGTCAAAGTCAAATTTATTTATAAATAAAATTTATTTTATAAATAAAATTGAATTGAATTGAAAGGACTACTCAAAATATGTGTCATCTTTGGAAATGTTTAAGCATCTCAGATGTCATACTGTTGACACTTTAAAAATAATCTGTAATGGATAAGAAGTCTGGCTTCTCTATTTGTCTTTTTTTAAAGGTTGAGATGTGATCAACAAACAAAGTGTCACTCACAATCAACCATGTCATAAAATAAATAGATGAATTGAATTATTTACAATTAAACATTTCTGTTCAAATTAGGTTTCCGAATTCAAATTAGGTCTGCTATACTAATCTGTTGGTATGGTTATGGCTATGCAATGGGGCAATGTTCTTTTAGAGTCAGTTAAAAAATTATTTAAAGTGATGTCGATATAGACTTAATATATGACCCTCTATAATGGTAGAGACTAACACTGTGTTTCTCCATCATGCTCTCTCTCACTCTTTTACACACACACTACCTATTCAATAAGGGTTCTAAAAAGAAAAAAATCTTTTCCATTTGAAACAAAAAAAAGTATTATAGCCAGGCGATTCAGTCAAGGCTAGATGACTCGTGACTGCTTTTCATTCACTAGATTTTCATTTTTCCCTATGTATTTATTCTTTACATTCTTTCTGTGAAACACTGAACCCTGGTTTGTTTTACAGATACAGAATGACAAGGACATTTAAGAACATTAACATGCTATAAGTGCATATCACAAACAGGCATATGTTTGGGGGGGTGTGTGTGTATGTGTGTGTTTGTGTCTGTGCTAAGAAAAGGAACCATTCACTCAAAATAATACTTAAAACAAGGTAAAAGATACATATTTACTATTTACTTAGTACTAGGGTCTTATCAATCATACATTTTTGGTAAAAGTAGATCTGAAGACCAGTATATTTTTCCATGTATTTCTGTGTTCATTTTTGACTTACGGTTAGCTAAAATATTAAATTGTGTACACCTACAATGGCACTTCAAAGGATTATTGTGTTTGCTTGTGTGTGTGTGTGCGTGTGTGTGTGTGTGTGTGTGTGTAACACAATGCCTGAAATATTTTTTCTCAGTCTTTAGATGAATATCCACCTTTGCAATAGTAAATCAGAAAAATAACAGAACCAGATCAATACTTTTACAGCTGAAACTGACATGACAGTTTATCTACAGACCTTCACTCCACCGCTATTTCCATTTCTAAACTATCAGAGTAAAAATTAGCTTGGCCACAAAGGTCAGTCCATTCACCTCTAATGACAGTATGCCAGTCAAACACACTTTACTATTCCTCCCACAACTGAAACCCATCAGCACAATTCGTCATATGTTTGCTTATCAAAGATCACAGCCAAGATTTCCTTTTACATCATACTGTTTAATCTTTTTAAAAGGTTTTGGAGGTTCAAGGTGTCACGGTAGGCCAGGCCAGCCCCACAGGGGAGCCGCCAACTTCACATTCCATAACACAACCACTCCCCCTTTCTAATTCACCTGCTTACTCCATAATCACCGCCACCTGTCTCTCATCAGTCTCACACCCTACTTTAGCCCACAGGTCCAGCACACCAGTACTGTGCATTCCTTGAGCATACATACTGACTGCAGCGTCTTCCGCTGCCTTCCTCCCTACTGCCAAGTTACGGACATTGCGCCTTAAGCGCCTGTATCTCTTGCCTAGCGCTGTGTGCGTGTGGCTTTAGTTTGCTTCACTTTGAGTGTGATTGTTATTGCTGTGCTATGGAGATTAAAGATTCCACGGCACCATATTCCATGTCTGCTGCTTCTGTCACCCCGTTACACAAGGATCAACCAGTGTTCCTTAGTGATACAGACAACTTTAGTTAAAGTAACCAACACCCATTGAGAGGAAAGACACACCTTTTTGTGAGTGACTGTGTTCCAAATTGCTACTTGGTTTCATTTTCTTTACTGTCGGGTTTGTTAGTTTCAGTGTTCATAATCAGTAATGAACATGGGAGGTCAAATGTATGAGTCATTAAAACAGCTGTAGTTGCATTCTCAGATTTACTTACAATGAACACCAATTAGTACAAAATTTATACTAGAGAAAAAAAATCTGATGTGGTCTTGCCAGGTATTCTGGACCTATTCCCCTTAAAGGTAAAACTTGATAACAATTAACATTTAAATGCTGTCAAACATGGATGCATGTTGACCTCCACCGGAATAGGTTACAAGTCTGTAACATTTACAATTCATGTGGGTTTCAGGTGAAGGAGTTTAAAACCTGCCAAAGTCATTTAGCCTGAGAAATTGCTCTCTGTCTTTCTCTGGAATATGCTTGACCTTTCTGCATATGGAACAGAACCCCATCCCAGGGTGCCCACATATGTCTCTAAAAACAAACTTGTACACAGGAATGACCTCTACACTGCACTTTGGTATCTAAAGCATCAGTAGCATTGTGTAAAATCTGGCACCCATTATGTTTCTATCTCTGCAGGTTCAGGTCAGTGGGGAGGTGTATTCTGCTTTATTTGTATGCTCAATACATGTTCAGAACAGGGATACAAATGATATCATATTTCATGTTCAGTGCGGTTTGTCAGTTATGCAGTTAAATATTGGAATGATGGAATAGCTCACAGGATCTGGTTGATCCCTTTCCATCTCTGGACGAGGCATTAAAACTGTTGTCGGATTCCTTGAAGATGAGTGCATATCTGAGAAATTGTCTATTAAATTGATGAGACTGGAGTGTTTTTGCTTTACCTCTGAGCTCTTCTTTGATGTCTTTGAGCTTCACCCTCTGTATTCCATTTATACTCTAGCTATATATTAAATAAAAAATGACAAAGCAGAAACATAGCCTTCCTTTAGTGCACTGCCCTTGCCTCTAACTCTGATATGTTTTGGTAAGAAAAAATAGATGTATAATTATGTGGGACGCATCAGTGTCATAGATGTTTGATGACAGGAGAATTGTTTTGGACTATGACACGTAATGTGAGCCATATGTTACCCTCTCTCTTCCACCATTTCATGTGAAGAAAGCAGTGAGATCAACTATGAGGCACTATACCTCAGACTGTATCTCAGACAATACCTAAGACAATACCTCAGAATAGTGGAAGCTTTGATGTACTGTTGCCTAAAAGACGAAGCACAAAGTGAGAACACAGTCCCCTATGAAAATGTTTTAGCGTAAGTTTTCAACAAAATAATCATATAAGCTTTCATATTAATATTACACATGGGTGTTGTAAGAAAAAGTTTGCAAACCCTTTGAAAGGACCTACACTGCTTCCTTAATTATATACCTCATTAAAGGTGGTTTGATCTTGAGTTAATTCACAGTAACAAACAGTTAATTGCATGCTTAAATGAATAAAACAAGCAATTATTATATAATATTAATAATAATAATAATAATATATTAATATTGCCAATACTACAACATTCACAGTCCGAAAGTATTGAAAAAGTATTTGCAAATGACTTCACGAAAAGCTAATTGGAGTCAGATGTTCCAATCAATGAAATGGAGCTTGAAGGTGTGGGTTAGAGGTGCTCTGTCCTACAATAAAGCACCCAATGTGTAGTTAATCATAGTCTGCTTATCTCAAGAAATGTGTGTTTTGTGAAACATGCCCAGCTCAAAAGAAATTAGAGAATAAAAACTACAGAGACGCATGAACCTGATAAGGGTTAGGGTGGCTGCTCAAGGAGGTGAAAAAGAACTCTAGTGCAACAGAAAAGGATTTGCAGGAATCTCTTGAATTTGCCAGTGTCTGTTCATGTGTCCACCATAAGAAAAACATTGAACATGAAAGGTATTCTTTGAAGGACGGACAGAATGCAGTTTTCTGCAAATAAGGGGGAACAATACATTGCCAGGGATGATGAGACAAAACTTTGACCTTTTTGACAGGTCAACAATGTGAATTGAAAACGTCTTGAATATCTAAACCCCATCATAAAGCATAACGGAACAAACCTAGTGAGCTGCCTCACTGCCTGGTCATGGACCGCGTGTTATCACAGACATTTTAGTCAAAATTCTATCATTTGAGCATAAGCATTTTGGTTAAATGTGTTGTTTGAATTTTTAAGCCATTATTTGAAATATTTTTCTAGCATCCCCACCCCCAACACACACACAGCAACATTCAAGCAAGTGCCACTGAAGATTACTATTGATCTTCGCTGGCTATTGTCATGGGACACTGGCCTCCCAGCCACACCCACACACCTCCAACCACACTGCCTCATTCACACCACCCACCCCTCTCACAACCACCTAACCTTCTTAAATCACTCCATACACCTGTTATATTTTGTTTTGTTCCCTCTTTAAACCCATAGGCCCTGTCAGTCATGCTGCTCATTGCTTCAGCCTTGCTGACCGAGATGGAGTACCTGCTGTGTTGATGCTCAAACTGTGATTTAAGTGGTTGTTTTTGCTTTCTCTTTACTTCTCTTGAGTTGGACTATGGAGAATAAAGACTCGCCTCCCTTTACCCGCCTCTCAGTCAGTCTACTATTGGTGTACTTAACACTAATATGACTAGAGCTATGAAACCTTTCGTAAGGTAAACTATCCACCCACTGGTGCAGACTATATAGATGTAGTGTAGGTTGTCTGTGATTGTGACTGTCTGTGAAGTTTACATTGAGAGGACAGTCAGACTAAAATATTTAAGACAAATAAATACACCTTTTCACCTAACACTAGTCTCATTTCAACTCCTGTCTCCTCACTACTTTAGCTTGAATGCTGTTTGTTAAGAGGTTGTTACCAAACATGACAATTTCACATTCACTGTTTTGTTACAAAATGGTCTAAAATGTATTCTACGCACTATAGAGTTCTGATCAGCAGCTATGGGAAATGGTTGAAAGTTAATAATTTTAATACTGGGTTTCACATGATTTTCTGTCCTAGACTGTGAGAGATTTAAATATGCTCAGTATTGAGAATGAGTACAATTGCTCTTCATGTAGATAAACTGTCTGTTGTGACAGGCCATATTAAATGAGCAATTACCTGAGCAGAAGTGCAAGTATTTCATAGGAGTTTATAAATTTTCTCAGAACTGTGTAGTTGCTATAATTGTGCAGTATATTTACATTTTAGTTTCTTGTAATCCATCTAGAATTTCAAACATTAATAATAAGATTACTTATTTTTCGTAGTACTCAATGTAGTTTAAATGGCTTGTCTGATACTTCTGTTGAATCATTTCCCTTTCTCGAGCTTTAAGGATGTAACATGAGTATGAGTAATGTTAAACTCATAACTTATTTTTCTTTCCCTAAAAAATAAACTCTACATGGATCTGTAGCGTTATATGTTTCCAAGTACTTTCAAAGAGCATTTATCATCCCTAGGATTTTGGTGCAGTTCACTGTTCAAAATATGAACCTATCACAACCTTATTTAGATTTGGACATTAAATGACAGATAAATGTCATACAGTGAGTGTCATGTTTGGACATCAGATACATTTAATGGAGTGGTGAACTATGGTGTTGGCTAAATTCTAGGCAATACTGCTTATAGATGTGAGAATCATAATTAATCTGGTGAGTGTTCTTTTAAGTCTAGACAGACAGAGCTCAACTTTGTAAGAATATTTTCATCACTTAACTGTTTACAACAATAATTTCTAATAACCCACTGCAGTGTCACCATGTGTTCATCCAGAGGTTTGCAAATTACCAACAAGAGACAAACTTGGACAGCAGTATTAAACTATATTTTATACCAGTATTACTGAATTTAAATGGTCAGCTTATTGACTCCCACTCAGATTTTGCTGGACTGTTATACTGTTACATAAATAAAGCATTTACATACTTGCAGCAATAATGGCAAGGAGATTTACAGAATTACAATAGTTTGGTCATTTTAGTATATTATAGTATATTTCATTTTATAGTGTAGTATTAAACTTAACTGTTCTAAAATAGGACTCAGTAGTGTGGAATATACACACAATTGAGCTTTTGTTTGGGTGGTTTGACTCTTGTAACTGCCCTTTAAGGCACATATTTTTAGATTCAAATTAAATGTACTATTTTGGCTTTCACCATCAGGAATATTAAAGTTCTCCATAATAAGGCCTTTAGGAGTGTGGGAGACAACAGGACTGACTAAAAAGACTTATCTACCGAGCTGTCTCAAATCACACCAAAAGGTATTTCACACAGAAATCAATAATACAAGTTTTTAAACCAGAAATGAAAAAAATACTTTGATCTACTTGAATCCAATGAAGAAGAACTGAAGGGCATATTCAGCGATGACCAGTGGATATGCTGTTATCAGAACACATTTCATGTTTTAGCAAAACCCAATAGGCTTTCCCCAGTTCAAAACATATATTCCACCTTGTGCACATGGTGTTTTTACAATGGTGACCAACTTTGTTTTTTTTACTGGCTGAGATGTTAAACAGTGCTGTCAATAAATGTATGATAGCACTAAAGAACCTTTAAAATAAATACTTGTGTAAGACTCACCATTTATTTTTAATGCATAAATAAGCAGGAAAATGCATGTGTCATAAATATTTCCCTTTTGTATCACCAAGCTCTGATTAATATGCCTGAGGAGCAGTTATACTGTTGGACCACAAAACAATTCATCTGCATATTTGAATATTCATATTACTGAGTAACATAGTTATCAGTATGGATTATGAAAAGTCCTTTTTGTGCATATTTCAATATGGGCTTATGAATATTATATGTTTATAAAGAAAATCTGTGTATTCATTCCTCAAGGTTTACAGCAATAAAAACGAATGAAACTATAAGGTAGAACATTTCAGATGGTGTATAATTGTTAGTTAGAAGTTATATTCTGCCTTCATTAAGTAGCTTGTTATGCTGCACAGTTGTAAGATCAGTTTGGGTTAAAGGTTGCTGTTTTTATCAAGAACCAGCAGATGGAGCTCTAGAGCAGGTGTGTCTTTCCATCATTCATTCTATCTTTCTCTCTCTCTCTCTCTCTCTCTCTATATATATATATATATATATATATATATATATATATATATATATATATATATATATATATAGATAGATAGATAGATAGATAGATAGATAGATAGATAGATAGATAGATAGACAGACAGACAGAGATAGACAGACATGACCTTGTCACATTTCTGCTTGTGTTTTATAGTGGACTGGGACCCCTCCAGCCTCTGTGATTTTATTTTTTAGTTTATGTAAACTAGCGAGGCGTATAGATTTCTGTCAGCGTTGCATAGCCCTGTCTAGACCCCAGATATCTACCAGTCCAAACGTTTAGGGGTAACTTTGGACAACCCAGTATATTCCTCAAATGGCACTGTGGTGGTCCAAATTGGGTCTCCTACAATATATCTTTGGAAATTAATTCTCACTATGAACTACATTAAATCTGTACGTTTCATCATTTGCTTTGAATAGCCTACATTACAAAGGCATGTTCAGTGCTGTGATGCTCAGTTCAAGCACTGTACCAATGGCAAGTGACACAATTAAGAATCCATTATGACCACCGCACCATGAAGCAACCGTTTTATCAGTTTCACTGAAAACAATCCAAATGACATCGTAGCAACAGAGGAGCGTGGCTCAAGTGCGGGTTTATTGATAAAATGCATGTTAAATAGATATTCTCGTAGACTCGAAAGAACGAGGCATTGGTGTCAGCGGAAGTTTTAATGGACGGCATTAGCTTTAGTGGCCGGTACGTGTGGGTTTTAATAATTGAGGGAACACAGGGAACGGCTGAGAATGAATAGTAATCATTCTGTAGCGTTACTGACATGATCAGAGTGTTGTACTATTACCATACTTTAATCTGCCCTAGCATAGGTAGGCCTGCTCTTCGTGTCATTTTTCCTTGTCTTTGAATCGCTTGTAACTTTCAAATTAATCTTAGTCTTTAGTGATTCATGGCAATGTATTTGAACTGAGTTGATTTTTAAGTTGAACTGTTTGCTTTTCGTGACCAAAGAGATTAAAACGACGAAAGGTACAAATACTGGCAACGTTAACTTTCATTAACTGTTAACTGAGCTCTTTCTCTATTAACTGTTAAGCAAAATTGAGAAATGTACCCGTGGCATCGTTTAACTCCCAATTTTGTCACAAGTATCAAGGTCATTTCTTATACTGTCAAATTTATTAGTGAGTCGCAAGATCTTGGCAAGACTCCAATAGGCCTACTTCATCTGCATTTCACATTGTAATTAAGGGGAAGGCGACAGCGCAATGATTTGCATTATTATTCAGCCACGGGAGAGAAAAAATGCAAATCGAGATAATGGGTGACAGTGGCTGAGCTGGTGCGAAGACGACTTTAACGGGGTGATTTATTTTCTACTGTCTGCTCTTTCGGCTCGCTGCATTGATCAGTACACCTCGCTGTTGCGCGAGCGAGCTGTCACTGCCGCTCTCACCCAAACTTGAAAAGAAACGCCGGTGTCCGTCATCGAATGAGCGAGGCATGCTATCTATTATTGACAAATGGGAACGCGTCCGATTATCACATGACTATTATTCCCAATGAGGAGTTATTGGCTCTGTTTGAAATAACCTACTGCATATGGCATACTGCACTCAGTATATACTGGATACTGCATACTGGTCCTCGTAGTAGTATCCAGTACAGTTTCCAGTATGCGACAAAAGTAAAGCATACTACGGGGGTACGTTAACGTATAGCCACCAGAGATTAGAGCTGTCTCAAAATGTCGGACCGTATTGTAAAATAAAATGTAAAATAAAATGTAAAATGATTACAGATATGAATACAGATTATTAATTTTACAATAGCGTTGTAATGACTGGGCCGTGTGTGGAAGAGACGGATCCATTCGCAGGCTGTGCAAATTCTTATGTTTATTAATGATAGGCAGGTAGATAGTCAAATACTCATAGAAGGGTTCGGGCAACTGCCCGGCCAGGGCAAGACAGGCTTCAAGAGAGGTCGTGGGACAGGCAGGAGTCGGTACACAGAAGAACGAGAGAATAACCAGGCAAAAGTACAAAAGGGGCACAATCCAACAAATCCTAATCAGAGACAGGCACAAGGTTCGGTACACATAATATTCAATTCAATTTCAATTCAATTTTATTTATATAGCGCTTTTTACAACACATGTTGTCACAAAGCAGCTTTACAAATTGCGTGGGTCCAGATCCCTAATGAGCAAGCCAAAGGCGACAGTGGCAAGGAAAAACTCCCTAAGATGGCAGGAATTTAGGAAGAAACCTTGGGAGGACCAAGACTCAAAAGGGAACCCATCCTCCATTGGGAGGCCCGCTAGCAATGTCCACATTCACAGTTCAGGTATAGTCCAGATATAGTCCTGTAGTTATGATTCTAATTCCAGGCTGAGTAGTCACAGTCCCTTCAGAGTAGATGAGCCTCAGGTGGGAGTTGGCATCAGCACGTCCTCTTGCGATAATGGCACATCCAACCACGGCATCGGCACATCCACTGGCAAGCCAGACCATCTCCTAGATGCTTGTATGGGGTGGGTAACGGGAAAGGCTCGTCTCTCCTTGTCCCGGTATTTCTCGGGCAGCCATTGGGAAGAAGAGGGACAATTAGTTCTATATGGAATATGTTAGACAAAGTAAATGTAAGCATTTCTGGAGTGTGGCAGCGACTCCGGCAATTAAATTATTACAGCCTAGCTAAAGGGCAGAACCAGAAGGTAACACAGACTTGGGAGCATCCTGAGACACTGGCATCCATCCACTACACCGTCGACAAACTTGAGTGACCGCGTGCAGTGATAGGATGACAGCACCAGCGCCCCAGTTTTCCATAAAAACCCTTTACCCATGAACCCCTGGATCTGTTACCTTATCTAAAGGGGCACATTAATTACCAAATGCTAGATCAAACAAGTAAGTTTTCAACCTAGACTTAAAGATTGAGACTGTGGCAGAGTCCCGGACACATTCTGGAAGACTATTCCATAGTTGGGGGCTTTATAAGAAAAGGCTCTCCCCCTGCTGTTACCTTATTAATTGATGGAACTAATAAGAGGCCAGCACCTTGGGATCGTAGTGGTCGCGGGGGTTCATAATAAGAGATAAGCTCTTGGAGGTAGTCAGGAGCAAGTCCATGCAGTGCTTTATAAGTCAATAGAATAATTTTAAAATCAATACGGAATTTTACTGGGAGCCAGTGCAGGGCCGATAAGACTGGGCTGATATGTTCAAATTTCCTAGTTCTAGTTAGAACTCTGGCTGCGGCATTTTGAACTACTTGAAGTTTATTTATATTCCTATTTGAACATCCTGACAGTAACGATTTACAATAATCTAATCTGGAGCTAACAAAGGCGTGTACTAGTTTTTCTGCATCATGCTGGGATAATGCATTTCTTAACTTGGCAATGTTACGGAGATGTAGAAAAGCTATCCTGGTAGTATTATCTATGTATTTATCAAATGATAGGTCAGAGTCGAATAAGACGCCGAGATTTTTTGGCTACCGAGCCAGGAGTAATGGGGTAATCTGCAAGATTTAACATTAGATCTGGTATTTTCTGTCTTGTGGCCTTTGGGCCCAGAAGGAGAACCTCTGTTTTGTCACCATTAAGGTGGAGGAAGTTTAGCGACATCCAACATTTAATATCGCTTACGCAGGCCTCAATTTTTCCTAATCTGGATTTGTCATCAGGTTTGGCTGATATATAAAGTTGGGTGTCATCTGCATAGCAGTGAAAGTTGACACCATGTTTATTTATAACTATTCCTAATGGTAACATATATAATGTAAATAATAGTGGTCCTAGGATGGAGCCTTGCGGGACTCCATATTTCAAAGATTCCAACCCAGTTTTCTAACCTTTCTAGCAGGATCTTGTGATCTATTGTGTCGAAGGCTGCACTAAGATCGAGAAGCACTAATAGAGATACATAACCTTGATCAGAGGCAAGAAGGAGATCATTTGTTACTTTAACTAGTGCTGTTTCAGTGCTGTGGTGGGGCCTAAATCCAGATTGGAATTTTTCAAATATGTGGTTCCTGTGCAGATATAAGCATAACTGTTTGGCCACAGCTTTTTCTATGATCTTGGATATAAATGATAGGTTCGAGATGGGTCTGTAGCTAGATAGTACATTAGGATCAAGATTTGGTTTCTTGATCAGGGGTTTAATGACTGCTAGTTTACAGGATCTGGGCATGTGACCCATTGTGATGGATGAGTTAACTATATTTAAAAGAGGTTCGATTACAACTGGTAAAACCTCTTTGAGTAATTTAGAGGGAATCGAGTCTAATGTGCAAGTAGTAGAATTTAACGATGAAATTATTTTCTCCAATTCTAGTTGTGGGAGTGGATGAAAAGCTTCAAGCTTTTCTTCTAATGCTAGATTTTGTTCAATATCAGCCAATCCAGATGACAAAACAGATGAATTACCCATAAAAGGATTTATATTTAGTCTAATATTCTCTATTTTATTATCAAAGAAATCCATACATACATTACTAGTTAGGTTCCCTGGAATCTGATGTTCAGCGCTGGTTTGATTTTTTTGTAAGTTTAGAAATAGTACTGAAAAGAAATCTAGGATTATTTTTATTTTTTTCGATCAGTGAGGCTAGGTATGTTGACCGTGCTTTAGTAAGTGCCCCTTTGTTTTCAATAAGGCTATCCTTCCAGGCACAGTGGAATACTTCCAGCTTAGTAGAGCGCCAGTTCCGCTCTAATTTACGTGCTAATTGTTTTAAATTACGAGTTTGGTCGGTGTACCACGGGGCGAGCTTTTTAAGTCTGACCTTTTTATGTTTGAATGGAGCTACTATAGAGCTGATCTACAAGTATTCTCTAAGCAGTCGGTTAAACTGTCTAACTCCTCTGGATCTGTTGGCGAGTCGGCTAAAGTCGTTAAATCTGGGAGGGTTTCAGTAAACTGTGTGGCAGTTGACGAATTTATCGAGTGTTTTAAACAATTCGAGGAGACTGGCGGGTATTTAGGTTAAGATGTAGCTCGAATGAGATTAGATAGTGATCGGAGATTGCTGTGGTTTGCGGAAATTTATTTATATTAGCTACGTCGGTACCCAGCGTCAAAATCAAATCTAAAGTATGATTGTGATAATGAGTAGGTCCCGTGACATTTTGAATAATACCGACAGAGTTCAATATCGAACTAAATGCCCTTTTCAGCGGATCCTCTGCCTTCTCAAAGTGTATGTTAAAGTCTCCTACCATTATTATTTTGTCACTACGTACTGCTAAATTTGCTGCAAAATTACTGAAATCGTTTATAAAGTCTGAGTAGGGCCCTGGCGGTCTGTACACATTAGTGAGTGAGAGAGTGTCATTGTTTGTAGCCGGATTAGTTATATTAATAGATAGCATCTCAAACGAATTGGAGAGATCATAGTGTTTCTGGTGGACTTCTAAAGAATTTCTGTAGATTATGCATATTCCTCCTCCTCTGCCTAACAATCTTGGTCTATGAATATAACTGTATCCCACAGGTGTGGCCTCATTTAAAGTTAAATATTCGCCAGATCGAATCCAGGTTTCTGTGAGACATAAAATATCAATTTTCTGGTCGTTTATAATCTCGTTCACAATAGCTGCTTTAGAATTGAGCGATCGAATATTGAGTAATCCGATTTTCAGATTGGTTATATTGCTACTAATAATTGGATGCGAGGTTTGAATAGTAGTTAAAAACTTTGGACGGACTATTTTAATTTTCCTATGATTGAATTTAACGCGGGGCACAGACACAGTCTCAATCCTATAGGAACTTGGTGACGCTTTTGGCAGCGTGCAGACAGTCGGGTAAGCCGGTTTGTCTGCGGCCTGGTCGGGACTCTGGATTGTCAGCAGCTCCTAATACTACTCTGCCGACTAATTAACAGGCTATGGGCTAGACTAATAGACAGAAGAAACGCTTGGTAAAGTCGCACGGTAACATGGAGCAATACTTTGCACAGATCACAATGTTCCTAGTCCTTAAGTACAACTGGTAATCAGGACAAATCTAATCCAGGTGAGTCAGTACTCGGGCGAAGGTGCCCTCTGGCGTTGCTGAGTGGTATTCGTTGTTGGCTCCCTCTGGTGGTCTTGGCTGCCAACCGTATCCCTGACATCACCCCCCCTCCCACGGGCGGCTCCAGCCGTATGTGCAGGTCGGAGGCGAAGGCGTCCGCGGGGTCTCGGCGCCGGACGATCAGGGTGCGCGTTGTGAAAGTCTCTGACCAGAGAGGGGTCTAGAACGTCATGGGCGTCCACCCAGCTTCGCTCCTCGGGCCCGTACCCCTCCCAATCCACCAAGTACTGTAAACGACCGCCCCGCCTCCGGGAGTCTAACAGCGAATCCACCAAGTAGGCCGGCGACCCTTCCACATCAATCGGAGGCGGTGGCAGCAGCGGCGCATCACTAGGCTGGTCTGTGGGCTGTGCGGGTTTAAGCAGAGAGAGTTTTGAGCCATTTCTGACCAGGGCAGGTAGCGGCTCCACTCCTGTTGCTGCATGCTACAGTAGGGACGAAGCATCCTTCCGATCTCTTGGTTTAGTCGTTCCACCTGGCCGTTGCTCTGTGGATGGTATCCAGAGGTTAAACTGACCTGTATCCCCAGCTTCTCACAAAAGGTCCGCCATACACGGGACGTGAACTGGGGACCTCGATCGGAGACTATGTCTTCTGGTATGCCGTAAAATCTGAATACATTTGAAAAAATGGACTCGGCTGTCTCCATAGCAGTAGGGAGAGCCGTTAACGGGATGAGCCTGCAAGCTTTAGAAAAACAATCTATTATCACAAAAATGCACGTGTGTCCATGCAACCGTGGCAGGTCTGTAATAAAATCTATGGCTAAATGTGACCACGGTCGTTTGGGTATAGTGAGGGGTTCCAGCAGACCCATCTGTCGATTTCGAGGCGTCTTGCTCTGTGCACACACCGTGCAACCCTCGACGTAAGATTTCACGTCTGCTGCTACCCCTGCCCACCAGTATTTCCGGAGCACTAACTCCAACGTGCGTCTCTCCCCTGGGTGGCCCGAGACTGGAGACGTATGCACCCACTGTAATAATTCGTGTCGCAAACTACTAGGGGCATAGAGTGAGTTAGGGGGACAGGCCGTAGAGGCTGGCTCTTCCCTGTGAGCTGCCCGTATCCTCTCATCTAAGTCCCAGAGGATGGGACCCACCACCATAGAAGCCGGGAGGATAGTCTTGGTGGGGTCCTGAGTATCCGGACCGTCATGCATTCTTGAAAGGGCATCCGCCTTGGCATTCTTAGACCCTGGTCTGAACGTTAATGAAAAATTGAAACGCGTGAAAAAGAGTGCCCACCTGGCCTGCCGTGCATTTAGTCGTTTCGCTGATTTAACGTATTCCAGATTTCGATGATCTGTCAGAATCAGAAAAGGATGTGCCGCCCCCTCCAACCAGTGTCTCCACTCTTCCAACGCGGCTTTTACTGCCAGTAGCTCCTTGTTGCCCACGTCATAATTTCTCTCTGCGGCGGTGAGTTTTCGTGAGTAAAAGGCACAGGGGTGGAGCTTAGGCGGTGTACCTTGTCTCTGTGAGAGCGCTGCGCCCAGACCGGTGTCAGAGGCGTCAACCTCCACCGTGAACGGCAGCTCTGGATCAGGGTGTGCGAGGATGGGCGCTGAGCAGAATCGTCTCTTCAGTCGTTCGAACGCGTCCTGGGCTTGGGGAGACCATAACAGAGACTTAGGTGAACCCCTCAGCAGCGAGGTGAGCGGTGCGGCTACTAGGCTATAGCCCTGAATGAAACGTCTATAAAAGTTTGCAAAACCCAGGAATCTTTGTAGGTCTTTCACTGAGCGAGGGCGTGGCCACTCTCGTACTGCCCGGACTTTGTCGGAGTCCATAGCCACGCCTTGCTGACCCACCTTGTAACCCAGGAATTGCACTTCTGTACCGAAAAACACACACTTTCCCAGCTTCACATACAGGTGGTTCTCCTGGAGTAGCTGGAGAACTTCCTTAACATGCTGTACATGCTCCTCCCTGGTTCGTGAATATATCAGAATATCGTCAATGTAGACAATAACACATCTGTCCAGCAGCCGGCCTAAACACGTCATTCATAAAAGATTGAAAAACTGCTGGCGCGTTAGCCAGGCCGTATGGCATTACTAGGTATTCATAATGGCCAGAAGTTGTGATGAATGCGGTCTTCCACTCGTCCCCCTCCCGAATACGTACCAGATTGTAAGCGCTCCGTAAATCTAATTTCGTGAAGATGCGTGCTTGTCGCAGTTGTTCGATGGCGGCTGGTACTAAGGGTAAGGGGTAAGAGTGTTTAACTGTCAGAGAGTTCAGTCCTCTATAATCAATGCACGGACGTAGCCCCCCGTCCTTTTTCTCCACAAAAGAAACCCGCGGCAGCGGGGATACTGAAGGCCGAATGTACCCGTGTTTTAAAGCCTCCGCTACATACTCCTCCATTGCTCGAGTTTCTGGAAGTGATAGTGGGTATGCCCGCCTTACGGGGGGAGTAGTCCCGGGCAGAAGTTCTATCGCACAATCTGAAGGGCAGTGAGGAGGCAGTAGTGCTGCTTTAGCTTTACTAAAAACATCTGTGAACTCCTGATATTCACCCGGGAGTTTTACAGTTTCGAGATCGTGGGGCTTTCGATGCTTGTGGTGTGTATTGCCAAATTAAGGCATCATCCATAACACACCCGGCTCCACTTCAGAATTTCCCCTGTACTCCATGAGATTACTGGATCGTGTAGGGCTAACCAGGGATAACCTAACACAATGGGATGTTCTGGGGAGCGTATGACATAAAAGGAGAGCTGTTCCGTGTGAAGTACTCCTACCCTCACTATAAGAGGAAGCGTACGCTGTGTTACTGATCCAGTGCCAATAGGCTCCCCATCTATCCCCTTCACTCTCAACCCTTGTTGGCAGTTGATCAGAGGAATGGAATGATCCATAACATAGCGTTCATCAATGAAGTTGCCAGCCGCTCCGGAATCTATCAGGGCTGAAATCACAGACATACAATCACCCCACAACATCTTAACAGGGACCGTCATTCTTTTTATCGGATCATCTAACGGCACTGCTGCACTAACCTTAGAGTCGGCCTCGGTCTTATACAGGGCTGGGCATTCCATCCTGAAGTGACCGGACTCTCCACAATACAAGCATAGCCGACCACGCAAGCGCCGTTGTTTCTCTGCCATGGATAGACGGGTACGACCCACTTCCATGGGCTCAGGAGGGGGCAGCGTGTTTAGACTAGTGGTAGGAGCGTGGGAGGTAGTTGGTCTGCGTGAACTCACGAGATTGTCCAATCTTATGGACAATCGGATATACTCTCCCAAGGGGAGACCGTCACCCTTACAGACCAGCTCAGACCTGAGTGTATCGGTGAGGCTCTGCCGATAGACCGTGAGGAGGGCTTGGTCATCCCACCCACTGGCGGCGGCGAGGGTGCGGAATTTAAGTGCGTGTTCCGCTGCAGTGGATCTCCCCTGACGGAGACGTAGAAGCTGCTCTCCTGGATCCAGGCCAGATACTGGGTGATCAAACACTTCTTTAAAACACTATATATAGTCCTGATACGATCTGTCGGGGGTTTCTTGGCTCGCCACAGCGGTGGCCCATTGTAATGCCTTACCGGTGAGGAGAGAAGTGATAAACGCGATCTTCTCTGAGTCTGTCGGGTAGGCGGTGGGCTGCATTCGGAAATACAGGGAGACCTGGAGCAGAAATCCTTGGCAGTGACCTAAAGAACCGCCATACTTCTCTGGGAGAGCTACTCTAACAGGAGTGCCGACTCACTCCGGGTCCGAGACGGAGGACGAAGGCGCAGGGGTAGCTGGAGTTGAAGCTGACGGTGTGTTAGCGAGGGTCAGGCCTTGTAGGCTACGGGAAATGTTGTCCAACGAGCTAGCTAGCTGATGGAGAAGTTGTTCGTGGTTGTTTAGCCATCTTCCCTGGTTTGCTATAGCCTCCTGAATCGCCGACATACCTGCTGGATCCATTGGGGGCGAAGTATTCTGTAATGACTGGGCCGTGTGTGGAAGAGACGGATCCATTTGCAGACTGTGCAAATTCTTATGTTTATTAATGATAGGCAGGTAGATAGTCAAATACTCATAGAAGGGTTCGGGCAACTGCCCGCCAGGGCAGGACAGGCTTCAAGAGAGGTCGTGGGACAGGCAGGAGTCGGTATACAGAAGAATGAGAGAATAACCAGGCAAAAGTACAAAGGGGCACAATCCAACAAATCCTAATCAGAGACAGGCACAAGGTTCGGTACACGTAATAGACTAATAGACAGAAGAAACGCTTGGTAAAGTCGCACGGTAACATGGAGCAATACTTTGCACAGATCACAATGTTCCTAGTCCTTAAGTACAACTGGTAATCAGGACAAATCTAATCCAGGTGAGTCAGTACTCGGGCGAAGGTGCCCTCTGGCGTTGCTGAGTGGTATTCGTTGTTGGCTCCCTCTGGTGGTCTTGGCTGCCAACCGTATCCCTGACATCACCCCCCTCCCACGGGCGGCTCCAGCCGTATGTGCAGGTCGGGCGAAGGCGTCCCAGCGGGGTCTCGGCGCCGGACGATCAGGGTGCTTGGCGTTGTGACAGTCTCTGACCAGAGAGGGGTCTAGAACGTCATGGGCGTCCACCCAGCTTCGCTCCTCGGGCCCGTACCCCTCCCAATCCACCAAGTACTGTAAACGACCGCCCCGCCTCCGGGAGTCTAACAGCGAATCCACCAAGTAGGCCGGCGACCCTTCCACATCAATCGGAGGCGGTGGCAGCAGCGGCGCATCACTAGGCTGGTCTGTGGGCTGTGCGGGTTTAAGCAGAGAGAGTTTTGAGCCATTTCTGACCAGGGCAGGTAGCGGCTCCACTCCTGTTGCTGCATGCTACAGTAGGAACGAAGCATCCTTCCGATCTCTTGGTTTAGTCGTTCCACCTGGCCGTTGCTCTGTGGATGGTATCCAGAGGTTAAACTGACCTGTATCCCCAGCTTCTCACAAAAGGTCCGCCATACACGGGACGTGAACTGGGGACCTCGATCGAGACTATGTCTTCTGGTATGCCGTAAAATCTGAATACATTTGAAAAAATGGACTCGGCTGTCTCCATAGCAGTAGGGAGAGCCGTTAACGGGATGAGCCTGCAAGCTTTAGAAAAACAATCTATTATCACAAAAATGCACGTGTGTCCATGCAACCGTGGCAGGTCTGTAATAAAATCTATGGCTAAATGTGACCACGGTCGTTTGGGTATAGTGAGGGGTTCCAGCAGACCCATCTGTCGATTTCGAGGCGTCTTGCTCTGTGCACACACCGTGCAACCCTCGACGTAAGATTTCACGCCTGCTGCTACCCCGGCCCACCAGTATTTCCGGAGCACTAACTCCAACGTGCGTCTCTCCCTGGGTGGCCCGAGACTGGAGACGTATGCACCCACTGTAATAATTCGTGTCGCAAACTACTAGGGGCATAGAGTGAGTTAGGGGGACAGGCCGTAGAGGCTGGCTCTTCCCTGTGAGCTGCCCGTATCCTCTCATCTAAGTCCCAGAGGATGGGACCCACCACCATAGAAGCCGGGAGGATAGTCTTGGTGGGGTCCTGAGTATCCGGACCGTCATGCATTCTTGAAAGGGCATCCGCCTTGGCATTCTTAGACCCTGGTCTGAACGTTAATGAAAAAATTGAAACGCTGCGGAAAAAGAGTGCCCACCTGGCCTGCCGTGCATTTAGTCGTTTCGCTGATTTAACGTATTCCAGATTTCGGATGATCTGTCAGAATCAGAAAAGGATGTGCCGCCCCCTCCAACCAGTGTCTCCACTCTTCCAACGCGGCTTTTACTGCCAGTAGCTCCTTGTTGCCCACGTCATAATTTCTCTCTGCGGCGGTGAGTTTTCGTGAGTAAAAGGCACAGGGGTGGAGCTTAGGCGGTGTACCTTGTCTCTGTGAGAGCGCTGCGCCCAGACCGGTGTCAGAGGCGTCAACCTCCACCGTGAACGGCAGCTCTGGATCAGGGTGTGCGAGGATGGGCGCTGAGCAGAATCGTCTCTTCAGTCGTTCGAACGCGTCCTGGGCTTGGGGAGACCATAACAGAGACTTAGGTGAACCCCTCAGCAGCGAGGTGAGCGGTGCGGCTACTAGGCTATAGCCCTGAATGAAACGTCTATAAAAGTTTGCAAAACCCAGGAATCTTTGTAGGTCTTTCACTGAGCGAGGACGTGGCCACTCTCGTACTGCCCGGACTTTGTCGGAGTCCATAGCCACGCCTTGCTGACCCACCTTGTAACCCAGGAATTGCACTTCTGTACCGAAAAACACACACTTTCCCAGCTTCACATACAGGTGGTTCTCCTGGAGTAGCTGGAGAACTTCCTTAACATGCTGTACATGCTCCTCCCTGGTTCGTGAATATATCAGAATATCGTCAATGTAGACAATAACACATCTGTCCAGCAGCCGACGAAACACGTCATTCATAAAAGATTGAAAAACTGCTGGCGCGTTAGCCAGGCCGTATGGCATTACTAGGTATTCATAATGGCCAGAAGTTGTGATGAATGCGGTCTTCCACTCGTCCCCCTCCGAATACGTACCAGATTGTAAGCGCCCTCCGTAAATCTAATTTCGTGAAGATGCGTGCTTGTCGCAGTTGTTCGATGGCGGCTGGTACTAAGGGTAAGGGGTAAGAGTGTTTAACTGTCAGAGAGTTCAGTCCTCTATAATCAATGCACGGACGTAGCCCCCCGTCCTTTTTCTCCACAAAAAAGAAACCCGCGGCAGCGGGGGATACTGAAGGCCGAATGTACCCGTGTTTTAAAGCCTCCGCTACATACTCCTCCATTGCTCGAGTTTCTGGAAGTGATAGTGGGTATGCCCGCCTTACGGGGGGAGTAGTCCCGGGCAGAAGTTCTATCGCACAATCTGAAGGGCAGTGAGGAGGCAGTAGTGCTGCTTTAGCTTTACTAAAAACATCTGTGAACTCCTGATATTCACCCGGGAGTTTTACAGTTTCGGAGATCGTGGGGCTTTCGATGCTTGTGGTGTGTATTGCCAAATTAAGGCATCATCCATAACACACCCGGCTCCACTTCAGAATTTCCCCTGTACTCCATGAGATTACTGGATCGTGTAGGGCTAACCAGGGATAACCTAACACAATGGGATGTTCTGGGAGCGTATGACATAAAAGGAGAGCTGTTCCGTGTGAAGTACTCCTACCCTCACTATAAGAGGAAGCGTGCGCTGTGTTACTGATCCAGTGCCAATAGGCTCCCCATCTATCCCCTTCACTCTCAACCCTTGTTGGCAGTTGATCAGAGGAATGGAATGATCCATAACATAGCGTTCATCAATGAAGTTGCCAGCCGCTCCGGAATCTATCAGGGCTGAAATCACAGACATACAATCACCCCACAACATCTTAACAGGGACCGTCATTCTTTTTATCGGATCATCTAACGGCACTGCTGCACTAACCTTAGAGTCGGCCTCGGTCTTATACAGGGCTGGGCATTCCATCCTGAAGTGACCGGACTCTCCACAATACAAGCATAGCCGACCACGCAAGCGCCGTTGTTTCTCTGCCATGGATAGGCGGGTACGACCCACTTCCATGGGCTCAGGGAGGGGCAGCGTGTTTAGACTAGTGGTAGGAGCGTGGGAGGTAGTTGGTCTGCGTGAACTCACGAGATTGTCCAATCTTATGGACAATCGGATATACTCTCCCAAGGGGAGACCGTCACCCTTACAGACCAGCTCAGACCTGAGTGTATCGGTGAGGCTCTGCCGATAGACCGTGAGGAGGGCTTGGTCATCCCACCCACTGGCGGCGGCGAGGGTGCGGAATTTAAGTGCGTGTTCCGCTGCAGTGGATCTCCCCTGACGGAGACGTAGAAGCTGCTCTCCTGGATCCAGGCCAGATACTGGGTGATCAAACACTTCTTTAAAACACTATATATAGTCCTGATACGATCTGTCGGGGGTTTCTTGGCTCGCCACAGCGGTGGCCCATTGTAATGCCTTACCGGTGAGGAGAGAAGTGATAAACGCGATCTTCTCTGAGTCTGTCGGGTAGGCGGTGGGCTGCATTCGGAAATACAGGGAGACCTGGAGCAGAAATCCTTGGCAGTGACCTAAAGAACCGTCATACTTCTCTGGGAGAGCTACTCTAACAGGAGTGCGTCGACTCACTCCGGGGTCCGAGACGGAGGACGAAGGCGCAGGGGTAGCTGGAGTTGAAGCTGACGGTGTGTTAGCGAGGGTCAGGCCTTGTAGGCTACGGGAAATGTTGTCCAACGAGCTAGCTAGCTGATGGAGAAGTTGTTCGTGGTTGTTTAGCCATCTTCCCTGGTTTGCTATAGCCTCCTGAATCGCCGACATACCTGCTGGATCCATTGGGGGCGAAGTATTCTGTAATGACTGGGCCGTGTGTGGAAGAGACGGATCCATTTGCAGACTGTGCAAATTCTTATGTTTATTAATGATAGGCAGGTAGATAGTCAAATACTCATAGAAGGGTTCGGGCAACTGCCCGGCCAGGGCAGGACAGGCTTCAAGAGAGGTCGTGGGACAGGCAGGAGTCGGTATACAGAAGAATGAGAGAATAACCAGGCAAAAGTACAAAAGGGGCACAATCCAACAAATCCTAATCAGAGACAGGCACAAGGTTCGGTACACGTAATAGACTAATAGACAGAAGAAACGCTTGGTAAAGTCGCACGGTAACATGGAGCAATACTTCGCACAGATCACAATGTTCCTAGTCCTTAAGTACAACTGGTAATCAGGACAAATCTAATCCAGGTGAGTCAGTACTCGGGCGAAGGTGCCCTCTGGCGTTGCTGAGTGGTATGCGTTGTTGGCGCCCTCTGGTGGTCTTGGCTGCCAACCGTGTCCCTGACAAGCGTCTGGTAGGGAATTTAGCTAACAGGTTTCAAAGCTATATTTAGAGGCTGCTAAGATAACACTAACTAACTAGATAAATAAGGATTGATTATTACCTTCCTGTTGTTTAGTGCATTTTCTCATTTTAAAACAGTGAGCAGTAGAAAATTTATTCTCTAGCAGATATTTATGAAAAATATATTTACATTTATTCTCGCACTCTCGCTCCGCATTGTCCGCCATGTTTTTTTTTTTTTTACGGAGGGTATGAAAGTGGCCGCATTGCATGATGGGATGCAGTACACCACGAAGATAGCTCTGGTCGTGTACTGGAATATTTTGCGGAAGTAGTATGTCATCCGGGGATGTTTCGCGTACTGGAAAAAATATTTTTATTCGCATACTGCATACTGCATATTGATTTGGGGCCCAAGCAGTACGACAGTAGTATGTAGTAGGCTATTTCGAACAGAGTCTGTTTAAAATAGCCTACTACATACGGCATACTGCATACTGCACTCAGTATATACTGGATACTGCATACTGGTCCTCGTAGTAGTATGTAGTACAGTTTCCAGTATGTGACAAAAGCAAAGCATACTACGGGGTCACGTGAACGTAGCGTTGCATGATGGGATGCAGTACACCACGAAGATAGCTCTGTTTGCGTACGGGAATATTTTGCAGAAGTAGTATGTCATCCGGGGATGTTTCGCGTACTGGAAAAATTATTTTTATTCGCATACTGCATACTGCATACTGATTTGGGGCCCAAGCAGCCGCCAGTAGTATGTAGTAGGCCATTTCGAACAGAGCCCCTGTTTGTAAACGGAACACAACGCTACCGTTTAAGCATAACTTTAGAGGTTTACCTGATCTTCCTGACAAGTGGTTCATGTCTGCCCCATGGCCATTTCCAAGAGATTTTCACGATAGGCAACATTGCCTGTGCGTGAAAGAGATAAAGTGCCTACCTCGTGTGAAAGTCTTATTTTCCCCTATTTTCCCCAAAAGCATAAGTTTGAGTTTCACTGACAACAAATTAAAAATCTTAACAATACATGAAAAAATGCTGTTTATCAAACTGATGATTGTTAAAACCCAGCAAACAAACCTGTGGGCAATCAGTGCCATCATTTGTACTACTCTGCACAGTGCGAATTAATTAAATCTGGCTGTCATTCATCATTCTGCGTTGTGCTCTAAGACTTAGAGATACTCAGATGTTAATTTCCTGGCCATTTTTATATGGTATCCGATGTGGAAACAAAAAAGAAAAAAAAGAGACAGAGGAAAAAAAATGAAAAAGGTGCATCATTAAACTTGGAAGAACAGACCCACCGGCTGCTCAGCCTGGAAAGAGCTCTGGCAGGAGGTGGGGCACCGATCATAATCAGCTGCAGTGGACTGCCTGCAAAGCGCTCTAGCACGGAGATGAGTAAGACATTTAAATATCTCTTTGTATTGTAGTGTTGGAAACAAATGAAATTATATTGCCATATGTCTCATATTTATCTTGTTTTATCGTTAGTTTAACCAAAGGTCCCGATGTGTATTTCAGAACAGTATGTAAACGGTATTGTATTTGTGATAAGTATGTGCCCTCATCAGAGGACTGCGTAACTGACCTTGTAATTCAGAGAAAATGTCATTTACTCCAGCCCTGCGCTGCCCAAAGACGTTTAGACAGGGCCTCTTCTACTGCTTATACCCCATGGTTATGTGCTGTTGCATGACTGCAGTCAATCAATTTAAATGTCCATGGAAACTGCACTATAAAAAGCTCAATGTTTGGGATCAGGATGGAGCTGTTCCAGGGAGGAGATGAAGTTTTCTTGGAAGTATACTAGAATAATGTCATGTGAGATGTGCCTCCATGTATTGTTCTGAAAACAATACATGGAGGCACATCTTACATGACATTATTCTAGTATTCCTCTAATCCTCTTATCTAAGGTCCACATCTTAGTTTTCATGTAATATAATAAACACTTACTATTGCATATATGGTAAGGTGTAGATTAGAATCCTGTGTCCAGGAGGACAAGCTTTTCTTCTGTAACGGTGGGTGGACAGCAGCAGGAGGCAACGGCGCTTGATTAAAGTCTTTATTTTCCATGATTCAAAAATGGTAACAAAAAGACTCAGGCTCAAGGGCAAAACGATAACAGAAATAAAGGTAAGTATTTTAAGAGGTGCTGAAGTGTCATTCAGGGCAATAGCGACGAAGGAACAGGTAGGCAGTCTTCATGGGACGTCGGCGCAAGGAATGTGCAGCACTGAATGACACAACCTGTGGGCTTAAGAAGGGCAGTGATAAATCAGGACCAGGTGATCAGTATGATGGTGATTGTGATCTGGGGAGTGACGTGGCTGTGAGGGGTGTGGCGGTGCGTAGTGTGTGATCCTGCCGGGTTCTCCCTGGCTGGGTACGCGCCCTCTGGTGGACAACCGGCTCCCTCACCGTGACATCTTCTCTATAACAGCATCTCTATAACTGTGTGAAATACTAACCATTAAGACATTACTTAATTCTGTGTGAGAGTAAATGCCAGCCTACATTTACATTTACATTTACGGCATTTAGCAGACGCCCTTATCCAGAGCGACTTACAAAAAGTGCTTCATTGTTTTACTCAGAACAAAATCTCTAGCTAGTTAGTATAGGCTAAAATCAGGAAGAAACTTTAAGCAAAGATATTATTAGATACAGTCAGTATGGACGCCTAGATATACTCAAATATATACTGAGAAAACCCTACTTAACAGATAAAAGCAAGAAAAGTCATTACAGTCACAAATATTTAATACATGCTAGTGTAGTAAAATTTAATTTAAGTGCTCTTGAAACAGATGTGTCTTCAGTCTTCGCTTAAATATGTTACTTTGACTGCCACATGCACAATGCACAATGATGCACAACATGCAACAAGCACAATGATGGTTTTAATTGTTTATGAGTAAAATCTTCTGATTGGCCACACTAGTCCAGGACACGCAGTAATGAATGCTTGGGTATTAGAGTACAGAGGTGATGGTAAAACTATGCTCAGAACATGTCTGTAATATAATACTTAACATTTGCTGAAGATAAATACCAAATATAGTATACCATAACATCAACATCTTTAAGTTAGGTTTATTTAGTAATTCAAGGGACGCTGACTGCTGTCCAGAGTGCTGAAACTGCATTGCATAGAACTTCAGCACCTGTGTTTTGGAGAGTGCCACGACACTTAGCAGCTGGGGGAAGGTTAGGAGCAAGAAGCAGCTGCAGTCACCTCCTACTCAAAAGTACACTTTAAGAGAACCACACAAGTTGAACGGAAAGCACGGCAAACATTCATATTTCCCTTCTCTAGATTTTGCCTCCCTCAGAGATGACAGAGAATTGGAGCCAGCTGACCATAGCAGGAGGAGATGTCCAGCCTGGCTTGGTGTGAAACAGCAGTCTTGCTGCCAGAGTGTTTGATGAAAAACCCAATAGTGAATGTGGAAGGATTAATTTCACTTATGTTTGGTAGTTACTCACAGGAGGCACGTGAAGACAGGAGCAATAATTTAGGCATTATTGGATCAATGTCACACTACTGGGCATTTCATGCCTGCAGGAGGAGACACCATATAATAGTAGATAGAAAGAAACTGATTTTCAAGTTTGTTAAAAAATGACCTCTGTGTGTTCGACTAGAAAAGAAGCAGTTGTTTTGCTTCATGGCTGAATTTAATAAGGGCTCTTCTGTGCACAGACTTATCATCTTTACAACTGCCTTGACTTATAGTCAAGCTCAAAAGTAATGGATGACATCATGTTGCAGAGGAAACTTTATTGTATGTTATCTGTTCCTCCAAGATAAATGATAGAATAATTTAGAGAAGATGTTTAGGTCCTTAAGCTTGAAGTTAAGGTTTGGTAAATCATCTTTTGTTTGCTCCAGATATACTTTCAGCCTGCTAGAAATGATAACACTCACACACACACACATGCTATGGATGTATTTTCATGTCATGATAGAGTTTGGTATTAGTTTCACATTTAGTTGCTCATGCCCTTGTGTTGGATCCCAGGTCACACCCACAGTCACAGAGCACATAAAATTCAGCCTTCATTACTTCAGAACAGACACAGCCCTCAGTGATGCTAGGCCATTACAGTATCTGTGCAGCATACACCTACTGCTGCCGCAGAATGTACACACCAGTCTTGCCCAAATGCATGTTAGGACAGACCTACGGGAGAAGCAGCAGCCAGATGTTAACTGGCAGCCCGGACAAGGTCAAAGGATCACGCTTAACATTTAATGCTGTTAAGCATCACTTTGGTTTAGATAGATAGATTTCCATTCAAAGATTTCTATTCATCTGTTCAAATATCACATTTAAAGTGGGGAAATTGTGTTGAGACATCAAAAGTAGGCTGATGTGATAAAAACTTGGTAACAACAAATTCAGGGTTTTTGCTGTTTGAAATCATGATATAAGCATTACTATGACCTGTTTGCAATCAGCAATGTAAAAATATTGGGACAGATAGAACTTTATCAAAACATTTTAGTTTTCCATATTACCATCAACACTTCATTTTAGGTATAACACTATTCTCTATTAGATTGTGGATTAGATTGTGTGCATTAGATTATAATGCATTAGATTGTAAAATTGAAAAAAAAATCTTAACAAAAGAGTTCACTTCAGACCTCAGTTGCTATCTGAAATGATGTTTTGAATCCAGTTCATGCATACTTGAACTGCACTGGGGTTCTGCTCACAAAATCCAGTCAGAGAGGGAGAGAGGGAGGAATTGCAAGAGTGGGTGTTGATGAAAGCAATTCCTTTACACCGAGTCCCAGACTGTCGTTCAGGTCTTAACCTGAGGGTAGATTTGATCCAGGGTAGTAGCACAAATAAATTGGTGATTGAAAATTTGAAGTAAGAAATGAGAAATAAGAACTCAAACCTAGTGATGTGCTGCATATAAGAAAATGGTTATGAGAAAAGCGGCTATCTAATCAGCAAAATGTAATTACGTATTTAAAATGACAAAAGGTGCGTGTGTGTGTGTGTACATATTAGTTTAAACTTCCACAGCTCCATGTTCTGACTCTATACTCGGTTGTCTGAGTAATAGATTGTTGTCTATCGCTGATCTTACAAGCTAGCTATGCTGAACATTGTCTGAGGTCCTTATAGCACTGAATTCAGTGGCCTCAAGATCACAGGAAACTTGTTTTTACCTGAGATCACCTTTGTGACATGCTGTACTTGTTGTTTATTATGACAGAACCCAATAAGCTGTCTCAGTTCAGCAGCAATGTGTAGCTTGCATCAGCACTGCTGACAAACATTAATGTTCAGAGAAAATGCCTCTGATATTTTCCATTGGCATCAATGTAGGGTTCAAGATTGTTGAGTTTCATACTGATATCACTTGTTCTCTCTATCTATCTATATCTCTGCTGGAAGAGAATGCTTCATTTCAGCATTTTTTCAACAGCAAGGAAAGATTGCTGTGTGTTTTTAATACTGTTGGCTCTCAAATCTTCCACCTCAATATAGAAGAAGTGATTATATGACAATATATATTGACCTCAAACCTAACAGGAAAACTGAGTACAAGTCATCATTCTGCGTATGTGTGTGTGTTTCCAACCAATGGTGTTATTTGTATGGTGTGGCCTGAACCTTGCAGAGTACAAATCATATCTGTGTGCTCAAGCATGTTCTAATCTTTCACACTCCAACTTATAACTGGGCTTACTGCCTGCACATCTCCCTCTCTCTCTCTCTCTCTCTCTCTCTCTCTATATATATATATATATATATATATATATATATATATATATATATATATATCCATCCATCCATCTTCATCCGCTTATCCGGGGGCAGTAGCCTAAGCCCCAGCCACCTCTTCCAGCTCTTCTGGGGGGACACCAAGGCGTTCCCAGGACAGCCGAGAGATATAATCTCTCCAGCGTGTCCTGGGTATTCCCCGGGGCCTCCTCCCAGTTGGACATGCCCAGAGTGCCTCCCTAGGCAGGCGCCCAGGTGGCATCTGAACCAGATGCCCGAACCACCTCAACTGGCTCCTCTCTACGTGGAGGAGCAGCGAGTCTACTCCGAGCCCCTCCCGGATGATCGTGCTCTGTACCTTATCTCTAAGGGAGAGGCCAGACACCCTGCAGAGAAAACTTGTGACCATAGGTAAGAGTCAGAACGTAGATTGACCAGTAAATTGAGAGCTTGCCTTTTGGCTCAGCTCTCTCTTCACCACAACGGTCCGGTACAGCGACAGCAATATTGCAGCCGCAGCACTGATCCACCTGTCAATCTCTTGTTCCATCCTTCCCTCACTCGTGAACAAGAACCCGAGATACTTAAACTCCTCCACTTGAGGCAGGGACTCACTCCTGACCCAGAGAGGGCACTGCACCCTTGTCCGACTGAGTACTATGGTCTCAGTTTTAGAGGTGCTGATTCTCATCCCGGCCGTCTCGCACTCAGCTGCAAACTGATCCAGCGAGAGCTGTAGGTCTTGGCCTGATGATGCCAACAGGACCACATCATCCGCAAAAAGGAGGCATGGAATCCTGAGGCCACCAAACCGAACCCCCTCCGCCACTTGGCTACACCGAGAAATTCTGTCCATAAAAGTTATGAACAGAATTGGTGACAAAGGGCAGCCTTGGCGGAGTCCAACTCCCACCAGAAACCAGTCTGACTTACTGCCGGCCATGCAAACCAAACTCCTGCTCCGTTTGTACAGGGACTGGATAGCCCGTAGCAATGGGTCCTGTACCCTATACTCCCGGAGCACCCCCCAGAGGAATCCCCGAGGGACACGGTCGAATGCCTTTTCCAAATCCACAAAGCACATGTGGACTGGTTGAGCAAACTCCCATGCATCCTCTAGGACCCTCGCAAGGGTGAAAAGTTGGTCCAGTGTTCCACGACCAGGACAAAACCCACATTGTTCCTCTTGTAACTGAGATTCGACTATCGAACGTACTCTCTTCTCCAGAACCCCTGCATAGACCTTACCGGGGAGGCTGAGAAGTGTCATCCCCCGATAGTTGGAGCAAACTCTCCGGTTTTGAACCACCACCCCGGTTTGCCAATCCAGAGGCACTGCCCCTGATGTACACGCGATGTTGCAAAGACGTGTCAACCAAGACAGTCCCACAACATCCAGAGCCTTAAGGAACTCAGGACGGTTCCAGAGCCTTAAGGAACTTAAGGAACTCTCATCCACCCCCGGAACCTTGCCACCAAGGAGTTTCAGAACTACCCTGGTCACCTCAGCCCGAGTGATGGGCAAACCCCCATCCGAGTCCTCTAGTTCTGCTTCCTCTATGGAAGACGTGATGGTGGGATTGAGAAGATCCTCGAAGTATTCCTTCCACTGCCTAATGACATCCCCAGTCGAGGTCAGCAGATCCCCAGCCCCACTGTATACAGTGTTGGTCGGGAACCGCTTTCCCCTCATGAGTTGCCTGACGGTTTGCCAGAACCTTCTTGGAGCTGATCGAAAGTCACTTTCCATGGTCTTACCGAACTCTTCCCACACCCGGGTTTTTGTGACAGTCCACGACAGTCAAAGCTGCGATCCGCTTGGCACTCCTGTACCCGTCTGTTGCCTCCAGAGTCCCACAAGCCAACCAGGCCCGAAAGGACTCTTTCTTCAGCATGACGGCCTGCCTTACCCGAGGTGTCCACCACCGGGTTCGGGGATTGCCGCCACGACAGGCACCGACAACCAGGTTCCTCTGCCAGACGTTCCCAGCAAACCCTCACAGTACGTTTGGGTCTGCCAGGTCTGTCCAGCATCCTCGTCCGCCATCTGATTCATCTCACCACTAGGTGGTGATCGGTTGACAGCTCAGCTCCTCTCTTTACCCGAGTGTCCAAGACACATGGTCGCAAGTTCGATGATACGATTACAAAATCGATTTGGTGCATAAGCACAAACAACAGTCAGAGCCCGATCCCCAACCCGAAGGCACAGGGAAGCAACTCTCTTATTCACCGGCGAAAACCCCAACACACAGGCAGCGAGCCGGGGAGCTATAAGTAAGCCCACTCCAGCCCTCCACCTTTCACCCTGGGCAACTCCAGAAAAGAATAAAGTCCAGCCTCTCTCGAGAGGATTGGTTCCAGAACCCAAACTGTGTGTTGAGGTGAGCCCAACTATATCTAGTTGGTATCTCTCAGCCTCCCACACCAGCTCAGGCTCCTTCCCAACCAGAGAGGTTACGTTCCATGTCCCGAGAGCCACCTTCAGTAACCGAGGATCAGTACGCCAAGGCCCCCGCCTTCGACCACCGCCCAAACCACAATGCACCGATCCCCTAGTACGACCTCTCCCACAGGTGGTGTGCCCATGGGAGAGTGAACCTGCTGACGCTGCTACCTGCTGACGCTGCTACCTGCTGACGCTGCTACCTGCTGACGCTGCTGTGGAGTGTTTTTCTGATTTTACGATTACGTTAACTTTATGATTATTTTCTAATTTGTGATTACTATTTCCCTACTGTTCCTAACTGTTGCCTTCCTAGACCACTTTCACAGGTAGTTTTTCCACAGTCGAGGCGAGAAACTGCTTGTTCCTGCCACAACGACAAACTGCTAGCGTAAGTTCCTAAATTTCGGCTAAACGCGGTACGTTTTTTTTTTGATTTATCTATGGCTGGTGCTGGTTTGTTTGCCTGTTCATAGTGTGGCATGTTTAGTTTAGCCCCTTTTGCCGCTGATAATAGTAATAGCATTTGTAATAGGTGCCAGTTAGTCACTTCCCTCGCGGCAAAAGTGGAAAGTTTAGAGCGCCGCGTCCACTCATTATTAAGGGAAAGAGAGCAAGAGTCAGCTGTAGCTGTGGACGCGCCAGGGAGAGCTAGTGCCTCCACGACTCCGGTATTAGAGCCCTCACAGCGGGGTGCATGGGTGACGTCTTGGCGGCATAGTCGGAGAGCGAGGGCTGCAGCTAACGCCAACGCTAGCCTACCAGAACACCACTCCCCAGTTCACGTGTCCAACAGGTTTGCCCCGCTCAGTGAAACACCCACTGAGGAACGAACTCTGGTCATAGGCGATTCTATCGTTCGGCACGTGAAAGTAGCTAATCCTTTAGGGGCTCCAGCGGTTACAGTCAGTTGTTTATCGGGAGCCAGAGCACCAGACATTAGTGGCAATCTTAGACTATTAGCTAAAACGAGATTTTCCAGGATAGTTATACATATAGGGGCCAACGATATACGTCTGCGGCAGTCCGAAGTGACTAAAGCTAATATTAAAGAGGTGGTTAAACTGGCCCAGACAATGTCCGATGCAGTAATTTGCTCTGGTCCCATCCCAATGCGGCGCGGCGATGAGCAATACAGCAGGCTCACGGCGTTAAACCGTTGGATGTCCGAGTGGTGTAACGAAAATCATGTGGGCTATATTGATAACTATAGAATATTCGAGGGCAAGCCTGGTCTTTTAGGCAGGGATGGTGTCCACCCCACTCGGGATGGCGCAGCCCTGCTTTCCTGCAGCATAGCCCATAGCCTGTTAATTAGTCGGCAGAGTAGTATTAGGAGCTGCTGACAATCCAGAGTCCCGACCAGGCCGCAGACAAACCGGCTTACGCGACTGTCTGCACGCTGCTAAAAGGCGTCACCAAGTTCCTATAGGATTGAGACTGTGTCTGTGCCCCGCGTTAAATTCAATCATAGGAAAATTAAAATAGTCCGTCCAAAGTTTTTAACTACTATTCAAACCTCGCATCCGATTATTAGTAGCAATATAACCGATCTGAAAATCGGATTACTCAATATTCGATCGCTCAATTCTAAAGCAGCTATTGTGAACGAGATTATAAACGACCAGAAAATTGATATTTTATGTCTCACAGAAACCTGGATTCGATCTGGCGAATATTTAACTTTAAATGAGGCCACACCTGTGGGATACAGTTATATTCATAGACCAAGAATGTTAGGCAGAGGAGGAGGAATATGCATAATCTACAGAAATTCTTTAGAAGTCCACCAGAAACACTATGATCTCTCCAATTCTTTTGAGATGCTATCTATTAATATAACTAATCTGGCTACAAACAATGACGCTCTCTCACTCACTAATGTGTACAGACCGCCAGGGCCCTACTCAGACTTTATAAACAATTTCAGTAATTTTGCAGCAAACTTAGCAGTATGTAGTGACAAAATAATAATGGTAGGAGACTTTAACATACACTTTGAGAAGGCAGAGGATCCGCTGAAAAGGGCATTTAGTTCGATATTGAACTCTGTCGGTATTATTCAAAATGTCACGGGACCTACTCATTATCACAATCATACTTTAGATTTGATTTTGACGCTGGGTACCGACGTAGCTAATATAAATACATTTCCGCAAACCACAGCAATCTCCGATCACTATCTAATCTCATTCGAGCTACATCTTAACCTAAATACCCGCCAGTCTCCTCGGAATTGTTTAAAACACTCGATAAATTCGTCAACTGCCACACAGTTTACTGAAACCCTCCCAGATTTAACGACTTTAGCCGACTCGCCAACAGATCCAGAGGAGTTAGACAGTTTAACCGACTGCTTAGAGAATACTTGTAGATCAGCTCTATAGTAGCTCCATTCAAACATAAAAGGTCAGACTTAAAAGCTCGCCCCGTGGTACACCGACCAAACTCGTAATTTAAAACAATTAGCACGTAAATTAGAGCGGAACTGGCGCTCTACTAAGCTGGAAGTATTCCACTGTGCCTGGAAGGATAGCCTTATTGAAAACAAAGGGGCACTTACTAAAGCACGGTCAACATACCTAGCCTCACTGATCGAAAAAAATAAAAATAATCCTAGATTTCTTTTCAGTACTATTTCTAAACTTACAAAAAATCAAACCAGCGCTGAACATCAGATTCCAGGGAACCTAACTAGTAATGTATGTATGGATTTCTTTGATAATAAAATAGAGAATATTAGACTAAATATAAATCCTTTTATGGGTAATTCATCTGTTTTGTCATCTGGATTGGCTGATATTGAACAAAATCTAGCATTAGAAGAAAAGCTTGAAGCTTTTCATCCACTCCCACAACTAGAATTGGAGAAAATAATTTCATCGTTAAATTCTACTACTTGCACATTAGACTCGATTCCCTCTAAATTACTCAAAGAGGTTTTACCAGTTGTAATCGAACCTCTTTTAAATATAGTTAACTCATCCATCACAATGGGTCACATGCCCAGATCCTGTAAACTAGCAGTCATTAAACCCCTGATCAAGAAACCAAATCTTGATCCTAATGTACTATCTAGCTACAGACCCATCTCGAACCTATCATTTATATCCAAGATCATAGAAAAAGCTGTGGCCAAACAGTTATGCTTATATCTGCACAGGAACCACATATTTGAAAAATTCCAATCTGGATTTAGGCCCCACCACAGCGCTGAAACAGCACTAGTTAAAGTAACAAATGATCTCCTTCTTGCCTCTGATCAAGGTTATGTATCTCTATTAGTGCTTCTCGATCTTAGTGCAGCCTTCGACACAATAGATCACAAGATCCTTCTAGAAAGGTTAGAAAACTGGGTTGGAATCTCGGGTGCAGCCCTTTCATGGTTTAATTCTTACTTAACCAATCGCTATCAGTTTGTAGAGCTCGATAATATTCCCTCCAAACACTCAGAAGTGAAATATGGAGTCCCGCAAGGCTCCATCCTAGGACCACTATTATTTACATTATATATGTTACCATTAGGAATAGTTATAAATAAACATGGTGTCAACTTTCACTGCTATGCAGATGACACCCAACTTTATATATCAGCCAAACCTGATGACAAATCCAGATTAGGAAAAATTGAGGCCTGCGTAAGTGATATTAAATGTTGGATGTCCCTAAACTTCCTCCACCTTAATGGTGACAAAACGGAGGTTCTCCTTCTGGGCCCAAAGGCCACAAGACAGAAAATACCAGATCTAATGTTAAATCTTGCAGATTACCCCATTACTCCTGGCTCGGTAGCCAAAAATCTCGGCGTCTTATTCGACTCTGACCTATCATTTGATAAATACATAGATAATACTACCAGATAGACTATGGAATAGTCTTCCAGAATGTGTCTGGGACTCTGGCACAGTCTCAATCTTTAAGTCTAGGTTGAAAACTTACTTGTTTGATAACATAAAGGTAAGAGATCCAGGGGTTCATGGGCAAAGGGTTTTTATGGCAAACTGGGGCGCTGGTGCTGTCATCCTATCACTGCACGCGGTCACTCAAGTTTGTCGACGGTGTAGTGGATGGATGCCAGTGTCTCAGGATGTTCCCAAGTCTGTGTTACCTTCTGGTTCTGCCCTTTAGCTAGGCTGTAATAATTTAATTGCTGGAGTCGCTGCCACACTCCAGTAATGTTTACATTTACTTTGTCTAACATATTCCATATAGAACTAATTGTCCCTCTTCTTCCCAATGGCTGCCCGAGAAATACCGGGACAAGGAAAGACGAGCCTTTCCCGTTACCCACCCCATACAAGCATCTAGGAGATGGTCTGGCTTGCCAGTGGATGTGCCGATGCCGTGGTTGGATGTGCCATTATCGCAAGAGGACGCGATGATGCCAACTCCCACCTGAGGCTCATCTACTCTGAAGGGACTGTGACTACTTGGCCTGGAAGTAGAATCATAACTACAGGATTATATCTGGACTATACATGAACTGTGAATGTGGACATTGCTAGCAGGCCGCCCAATGGAGGATGGGTTCCCTTTTTAGTCTTGGTCCTCCCAAGGTTTCTTCCTATTTCCCCGCCATCTTAGGGAGTTTTTCCTTGCCACGGTCGCCTTTGGCTTGCTCATTAGGGATCTGGACCCATACAATTTGTAAAGCTGCTTTGAGACAACATGTGTTGTAAAAAGCGCTATATAAATAAAATTGACTTGACTTGACTTTGCCACTCTGCCCTGAAGGCCAGCATCCTCGAGTCGCCTCTTCACTGTAGACATTGACACTGGCATTTTGCGGGTACTATTTAATTACGCTGCAAGTTGAGGAACTGTGAGGCGTTGATTTCTCAAACTTGAGACTCTAATGTACTTGTCTTGTTGCTCAGTTGTGCAGCGGCGCCTTCCACTTCTCCTTCTACTCTGGTTAGAGCCTGTTTGTGCTCTCCTCTGAAGGTTGTAGTACACACCATTGTAGGAAATCTTCAGTTTCTTGGCAGTGTCTCGCATGGAATAGCCTTCATTTCTCACAACAAGAATAGACTGTCGAGTTTCAATTGAAAGTTGTCTTTTTCTGGCCATTTTGTGAGTTTAATCAAACCAACAATTGTAATGCTCCAGATTCACAACTAGCTCAAAGGAAGGTCAGTTTTATAGCTTCTCTAATCAGCAAAACTGTTTTCAGCTGTGCTAACCTACTTGCACAAGGGTTTTCAAGGGTTTTCTAAACATCCAATAGCCTTCTTACACAGATAGCAAACACAATGTACCATTAGAACACTGGAGTGATTGTTGTTGTTGGTTGTTGGAAATGGGTCTCCATACACCTATGTAGGTATTGCATTAAAACAGTTTACAGCTAGAATAGTCATTTACCACATTAACAATGTATAGAGTGTATTTCTGATTCATTTAATGCTAGCTTCATTGAAAAAAACTGTGCTTTTCTTTCAAAAATAAGGACATTTCTAAGTGACCCCAAACTTTTGAACGGTAGTGTATGTGGACATTATGCAACAATGGCAATACATTGAACGATATACCATGTCATAGATTTTTAATCTGTTCATATAAATAATAGTAGTAAATTTGTACAAAATGTGTTGTTGCTGTAAATAGAAACAAATATAAAATTAGCCATTTTTATTGCCTAAATAGAAGCAAAATCTAAGAAATCTAAATCTAAAAATAAGTTTTGTGTGTGTGTACTGTAGGTGAAAAAGTCATATTTTGCCTTTCTGTAATCATATTTATCAATATACACATATGTATTGATTACACTTAGTAGTGAGTAGAATGGAAATCACTTTATTAAGGTATTATTAAGGTATATTAAACATATGTTAGGCCTAATACACGTTGATCATTGTATGCCTTACATGCTTGTTGGCACTCTCTCTAGTAATAAAGTAGTAAATTGTGTGAAGGCACTCTGTAGATAAGGATGAGATGCATCACAATGGTAGTATATCTGGCGTGCCTGGTGTCAGAATGCTGCATCTGGTGGGCCGGAGGAACAAGGAGGCCTTGGCCTAATGACCCTGGCAGGGGAGGGGTGATGGGGTGATACCTCACCTCATGTGGGCCACCAATGAGACCTAACATGCTTAACTCATGTCACGGAAGTATGACTTTCTGTCTTTTGTCTTTAACTGTTCAAATGTTAAGAGTTGTTGGTTTCAAGATTCTTTTAACAGAACAAAACCTACTTGTTCTAAGGAAATGAGGATAGATTTTCACAATTTGTTATATATATTTTGGCAATTTTTATAGAAAATATTCACTCCGTTCATGCATAGTGTCCACATATGTGGACAGTTGAATAACTTTAAAAAAAAAAAGATTTTTATGTAAAATAATAAACCATTTGACTTTTTATGCATGTCAGACTAATAAAAACAATTAATCTAGCTGCAAGCGGCGATTGCGGGTTCACACACGGCCCTATAGACCTAAACAGCCCAAGAGGACCATTTGTTTTGAGCAAATGTTTGATCTTTGTTTTATTTTATCTCAGATGAGGCACCAAATGATCAAAACGTGGCAAAATGTATTGGGTGGCAAAATGTATTGGCAAAAAATTATTCCGATCATAGAACTAAATCACATGCTGAAATGAGCTTTGTGTGTGTGTGTTTGCACGAAGTGTTTCATGTAAGTAAATGCTTTTCAGTGCTTTTTTTAGTGAAATAAAAGGTTAATTCCTGGTCAGGCAGTATACTTATAAGATGTAATTACAAAGTTATTTGTCTCATTGGTCTGAATCATACAAGACTCATTACTTTTTAAAATTCTGCATGACAGGATTGCAGCATTAGTTTTGATGATTTTAGAGGTTTTTGTGTACAGTAGCCCCCTACAGGTCAATTTGAGCCACATTTGGTACACATCACAGGAACCGCAATCCATAACAACATTTCAAATCAGGAGTTGATCACTTACGTGGTTTATGAGTTATAGCCATATAGGTCATATATGGCATGGCCTCAATGATATAATGAAAAAATGGACCATAATTTAAAAAATCCAACATTTTTTTGATAATTATTTACCAAGAGATTGGAACAACAAATACATTGTATATAGAAACAAATCTTTATTTTACCCTCTATGGTTTTTTCACAATATACTCTTGGTACAACAATTATTTAACTCAAATGGCTCTCTACTGACATATCAAGAATTTACTCTTAAATAAATACAATGTTGCAATTTCTTTTGCTGAATTCCGCACTGTTATAAATTATATCTTTTAAAATAATTCAGAGTTTACCCATCACAAGTTTTTTTACAATGGTTTTGTTACGAACAGACCACACGGAGAGGGATCCAAGTGCGGAAAAGTGTCTTTATTTTTCTTGGCAATACACTTAATCGCGTGATCACAACTGTAACTGGCAATCGTAAACACGAACGCTAAATCTTGGTCAGGACGGTCGGGGTTCAACACGAAGAGGCAGAGTCCAGGAGGTACCAGATCGCTAGGCAGAGGACGAGGTCTAGAACGTAAGCAGAGGTCAGTACACGGGTAATCAGGCAGGTAAAGATAACGCTCGGTACGCAACATGAGTTGGCAATACTTCGCAACCAGGAAGTGATAGAGGGGTGTATATATATGGAGGGAAAGGGGAGTGGAAGGAAACAGGTGATTAGAGGGCGGAGGAAGAGGTGTTGTTCCTAACATTACCCCCCCCTCTGACGAGCGGCTCCAGCCGCTCTAACACGGGAGGAGGGCGGGCGACCACGGCGTCTGGGGGCGGGGGAGTCGGGGTGGGCCGTGTGAAATTCGGTGATAAGGGATGGGCAGAGAATATCCCTGGCAGGCACCCATGAACGTTCCTCTGGGCCGTATCCCTCCCAGTCCACTAGGTATTCCAGCCCGTGCCGTCTACGCCGAGATTCTAACAGTTCCCTGACTATGTATTCAGGGCGGCCCTCGATTTCCAGCGGTTCGGGAGGTGCATCGGATATGAGGGAGGCAGACATAGGACTGTAGTGGACGGGTTTCAGTAGGGAGACGTGGAAGGTGGAATGAATGCGGTACTGAGGGGGGGAGTTGGAGTTGGTATGACACGGCGTTTACTCGACGGAGTATTTTAAACGGGCCGATATACTTTGGGCTGAGTTTTTTTTCCGTAGTTTTATATGTTGAATGGACAGCCACACTCTTTGGTGATAAACCAGGGTAGGGAGGCGACGGCGGTTCTAAGGCGAGTTTAATCGCGAGGAGTTCACGGTTTCCCACATCGTAGTTCCTCTCAGCGGGTTGAAGTCTCTTAGAGTAGTAGGCACAGGGATAAAGTTTCAGGGGTTGTCCTTGGCGTTGGGAGAGAACTCCGCCTACACCTGTCTCTGATGCGTCGACTTCGACTATGAAAGGGAGTTTGGGATCAGGTAGACATAGTACTGGGGCAGTCGTGAAGGCTCGCTTTAATGCGGAGAAGGCTCTGTCCCGGGTGATAAACCAGGGTAGGGAGGCGACGGCGGTCGGCGTTTAGCTGACGTGTGTGTAGGGCACGGCGCAGCTGGACATGGGCCAGTTCCCAGGTGCGAGCACTACGGCGGAGCCAGTCATCTAAGGCAGGTATGTCTGATGGGGTCTTGTCCCACGGGAAAAAGGCCGGTTGGTACCCGTACACACATTGGAATGGCGTGAGTTTGGTGGAGGAATGAGTGATCGAGTTCCTTGCGTACTCAGCCCAGGGGATAAACATATGCCAGTCGCGGTGGGTGGTACAGTATTGGCGCAGGAAACGCCCCACTTCCTGGTTGGTACGCTCCACCTCCCCATTAGACTGGGGATGATAACCCAAGGTTAGGCTGGCCAAAACTCCGAGCATCTTACAGAATTTTTTCCAGACTGAGGAGGTATATTGTACCCCCCTGTCTGATACGATATCCTCCGGTAACCCATAAATACGGAACACGTAGTTGAACATAACCAGAGCCGTTTCCATGGCTGTGGGTAGATTGGGTAAGGGGATGAGGCGGCACATCTTCGAAAAACGGTCTACAATGACCATGATGACTGTATTTCCCCCTGCTATCGGTAGATCAGTGATAAAATCCACCGCGAGGTGGGTCCAAGGGCGACGAGGAATAGGAAGGGGGAGGAGCTTTCCGACGGGTAGGGTGCGAGGGGTGCGAGATTGGGCACAGGTGGCACAGGCGAGCACGTAATCACGGATGTCGTCTTCCCAGGATTGCCACCAGTAATGTTTGGAGATTATGTGTTTCGTGCAGGTAATTCCTGGGTGAGTTCGTGCAGGTAATTCCTGGGTGACCTGCGCTCGCCGAGTCGTGTGCTATTTGGAGGAGGCGACCCCGAAGGGACACGGGTACGTACTTCTTTCCCTCGGGGCAACCCTCCGGCCTGGGCTCGCGCGGTGCCTCCTCCAGCTCCTCTTGAAACTCCCATCTAATGGCTCCTAGAAAGCAAGAGTCTCGTAGGATTCGTTCGGGTTCCTTCTGGGGTGTGTCTCTCTCGAATATCCGGGAGAGTGCGTCTGCCTTCGTATTCTTCGAACCCAGCCTGTAAGATACCGTGAACTTGAACCGGGAGAAGAACAGCGCCCACCTGGCTTGTCTGGGGTTGAGGCGTCGTGCTGACTTCAAATATTCCAGGTTCTTGTGGTCCGTGTAAACGACGAAGGGATGTTCCGCTCCTTCTAGCCAGTGACGCCATTGTTCTAAGGCGAGTTTAATCGCGAGGACTTCACGGTTTCCCACATCGTAGTTCCTCTCAGCGGGTTGAAGTCTCTTAGAGTAGTAGGCACAGGGATAAAGTTTCAGGGGTTGTCCTTGGCGTTGGGAGAGAACTCCGCCTACACCTGTCTCTGATGCGTCGACTTCGACTATGAAAGGGAGTTTGGGATCAGGTAGACATAGTACTGGGGCAGTCGTGAAGGCTCGCTTTAATGCGGAGAAGGCTCTGTCCTCTTGGGCGGTCCACTCGAAACACCGCTTCTTCCCTCCCCTCAGGAGGTTGGTGAGTGGTGCTGCCAACGCGCCGAAGCCCCTGATAAATCTTCGACAGAAGTTAGCAAAGCCCAAGAATCGTTGTAGTTCCTTCGGTGAACGAGGAGTGGGCCATGACGTCACCGCCTCTACCTTATCTTTATCCATGGCAATCCTCCCCGATGAGAGCGTGCAGCCCAGAAAAGTCATCGAGCTCCGGTGAAATTCGCACTTCTCCGCCTTCACGAAGAGTTGATTCTGACGAAGGCGTTGTAGAACTGCGGATACGTGCCGAACATGTTCCGAGGGTGAAGAGGAGTAGATAAGGATATCATCGATGTAGATGAACACGAATTTATCAACCATATCTCGGAAAATCTCGTCCATGAAAGCCTGAAACACCGCGGGACTATTTGCCAGTCCATACGGCATTACCAGGTATTCGTAATGGCCCCTGGCTGTGACGAATGCCGTCTTCCACTCGTCCCCCTCCCTTATCCGGACCAGATTATAGGCGCCCGCAAGTCTAGCTTGGTAAATATATTCGCTCCCATCAACCGTTCTTGTGACACTGAAATGAATGGGAGAGGGTAAGCGTACTTGGATGTGACTGAATTCAGCACCCGATAATCTATGCAGGGGCGTAAACCCCCTCCTTTCTTCTCCACGAAGATAAAGCCCGCGGCCACCGGTGACGTGGATGGGCGGATGAACCCCTTCTCTAGAGCCTCACGGACATAGGACTCCATGGCGTGATCTTCTGGTCTAGACAGCGGGTAAGGTCTTGTCCTTCGAGGAAGGAGGGATCCTGGCAGGAGGTCGATTGCGCAATCCCAGGATCTGTGAGGGGGGAGATGACTGGCACTCTCCTTACAGAACACGTCCGCGAATTCCTGGTATTGGGCTGGTACAGAGTTTGCCAAGGGTGTGTACGGACTCTCTACTGTCGAGGATCGCAGAGGTAAGTGCATACACTGACTCAGGCATCTAGGTCCCCACTTCGTGAGCTCTCTCGTCTTCCAGGAAATGTCAGGGTCATGGGCAGACAACCAGGGAAAGGCAAGGATTACGGGGTCTTTAGGGGAGGATACGAGGAATAACTGCCTCTCCTCGCTATGGAACAACCCTATCTTCAGTGTAACGGGGTGAGTACAGCGATCAACTAACCCCTCCCCTATGGGCTGGCCATTCAGCGAGTTGATACGAAGGGGAGGAATGACGGAAGTAGTAGGGATTCCTAGGTGTTTCGCTAGCTCTATGTCCAAAAAATCACCCGCAGCCCCTGAATCTATTAGGGCCGATAGGGCATTACAATTACCCCCCCAAAATATCTGCACAGGAAGATTAACCTGGTTCCTCCCTCCCAGAGGTAATAGGGGTTTGCTTACTTGTTCGCCAGGGTGTCCTCCTTCTCCAGGACGCCTCCGACGAATTGGGCATCTATCGCGGAAGTGGCCTCCCTCACCACAGTACAGGCACAGTCCATTACGGTGGCACCGGGATCTCTCGAGGGGGGTCAATGGAGCTCTGCCCACCTGTATGGGCTCAGGGATGTCGTGGTTCTCGGTGACCTGACGTGGGAAGCGTATGTGTGTGGCGGCTGAACCTCCTCCTGTACTTGGGCGATGAGCGACGAGCACCTTGTCGACGTTTACAGCTGCTTGAATGAACTCCGACAGTGTCAGAGTCTCGCTCCTGTAAGCCAGCTCCACTTGGAGGTCCACCCTTAGTCCCCTGCGGAACACCGTTTTCAGGGCGGAGTCGCTCCATCCGCTACCTGCTGCCAACGTACGGAACTCTCGTGCATAATCCACTGCACTACGACTCCCCTGTTTTATGTCGCAGAGCTGATTCCCCACATCCCGGCCCGCCGCTGGATGGTCAAATACGGCCCGAAACAGAGTGGTAAACTGACCCTCGGATTGGAGGGCAGGGTCACCACTATCCCAAAGTGCGGTGGCCCACCTCCCAGCCTCCCCCGTCAGATGGGAAATGATAAAGTCCACCTTAGATCTGTCAGACTGGAACCGCGCCGGGTTGTAGGTGAAATACATCGAACATTGCATAAGGAAGTTTCGACAACGTTCGGGGGATCCGTCATATCGTTCCGGCTCTGCTACCGGGACGCAGCACACGGGAGGGGCTGCAGCCGATGGTGTAGGGAAGGCGGCAGCAGCTTGTTGGGAGGAAAGGGCGGCCTCCGAGACTTGTCTGAACGAATCACCGAGGGCCACGATAGTAGACTCACGGGCTCGAGCTGCCTCGGCGAGCTGGCGTACCGTCTCGTTCAGCGCAGTAATGGCGGCTTCTTGGTGGACGAGCCGAGCCATGGCTTCCGCTGGATCCATTGTGTTCGGCGAAGTATTTCTGTTACGAACAGACCACACGGAGAGGGATCCAAGTGCGGAAAAGGGTCCGTCTTTATTTTTCTTGGCAATACACTTAATCGCGTGATCACAACTGTAACTGGCAATCGTAAACACGAACGCTAAATCTTGGTCAGGACGGTCGGGGTTCAACACGAAGAGGCAGAGTCCAGGAGGTACCAGATCGCTAGGCAGAGGACGAGGTCTAGAACGTAAGCAGAGGTCAGTACACGGGTAATCAGGCAGGTAAAGATAACGCAGGTACGCAACATGAGTTGGCAATACTTCGCAACCAGGAAGTGATAGAGGGGTGTATATATATGGAGGGAAAGGGGAGTGGAAGGAAACAGGTGATTAGAGGGTGGAGGAAGAGGTGTTGTTCCTAACAGGTTTATAAAGGACATGGAAGCGAATTGCTCTTTCTGCAGAATTCACCATGAGAACATTTCCCATTTATTTTGGCCCCTTTTCTACGAAATTATGGGAAGATATCTGCAACAAGTCTAGTACTGTATTGAACCACATTTAACCCTCTATTTTGAGCGTGTATTGTTTGGCTTCACTGACTATCCATTTGTGGGGAAAAAATTTATATCATTCATTTTGTTATATTGTTTGCCAAATAGCACATCCACAAATGTTTCTTTGTGTATGTTAAAATCCAAAATTAGCATTGGTATACATGGTTAGTTAGCTAGCTAGCTAAGGAGGCTTGCTAGCTACATGCCAAGTGTATTGCTAAGGCAGTTTTATTTTGTGTACTAGCAATAGCCTACTTAGCTAGCTAACTAACCATGTATACAATGCAAATGTCGGACTTATCAATAACTAGCTAGCTAGGTTAGCTAGCTAGCTGGTTATTTGTTTTAACATAGTTCATAGTATTTGGAGCTTCCAGCTACCTAGTTCATATTGTGAAAAAATAAACATGAAACAGACCCTACTGACAACCAATCACAATTCACATCCGGGAAACAGCCGCAGCCAATCGTGTCTGGGTCCCTCCCACCACTGTCAAAAATGAAATGATCTGCTGTGCATTTTGGGGAGGTGCAAGGATAGTTTAGGTGTTAAGCGTCACCCAACATGGGGCATCGGTCAGAATGCCAGGTAGAGGAATGATGAGGAGACGATGGGCTTGGTTATTAAATTGTATTCTTAACTCCAGCAGGTAGCATTAATATTCACGTTCACAGGAAATGAGCTGACATTTTTCACAGTCTAAGAGGGTAAGGGAAACAAGAAATAGGAATAAGAAATAAGGCACTACAACATATAAATAATCTGTAATTATGTTAACAGTTAAATGCCTGTGATGCACTACCAATACAAAATAAATCACTGGCGATCTCTAGTTTGAAACACAGCTCAGTCACGGCGCATACATTATACCGTCTCATGAGCCATTTAGAGCCATTCGTCTCATGAGCCATTCTTTCCTCTCACGTGGACGAAGGAAACTTCACCCAAAATATTCTCAAACAGCATTGAGGCAGATAGTGTTAAACGCTAATAACAGGCAACTTAGAAATATGTAGAAATTATACTTAACACATTTCAGGCACATTAGGGAAACGTAGGCTACACAATACATCAAGACAACATTCTGACTAGCTTAGCATACATACGGATTTACAGACAAATAAACGAAACTGAGATACCTGCGAAACAACAACGTGACTTACTTCTCGTCATTGACTGTGAAGTAAAGGTAACGAAAGTAACTAAAGGGAACTTCGCTTGATGGTAAAATCCAGACCCAAACTCGGAGTGTGCACCACGAGCACAGCTCCGCTCCAACACAGGCTGAAAACAGGAAACTCTAAACACAAAATCGGGAGAGTCTACAATAAAAGTCCTGGCCTTTTGTACAGTGCAAGCAGGAATTTAAAAGCAATCGGAAAGGGTCTGACAAATTTTCCTCATGCAAGCAGCTCTCTCCTTGCGCGAGGAAGGGCTCTCTGCGTGAGAGAGCATTTTTGCTTGCGCGAAGTGATTTTTGAATCGGATATGACACCATATTGTCGTTGCCGTTGTCGAAGCGAAACCTCGAGTAAAACTGGACGATGTCATAAGCTCGGACCCTGGGGGAGTGATTTTAGAATGTTTTGCATTGTCCGTATATGTTTTAATTAGTGTTTAGAAATTAAAGGGAGGGAAAAGGCGCTTAGCCAGGAGGTTGATTGGGTGGCATTTTGTGTGGAGGTGGTGTTTAGCCATTTTTATAGTGTCATTTAAATGGTTTGCTGTGGTGACCCAACAATTATGCTTATATCTGCATAGGAATCACATATTTGAAAAGTTCCAATCTGGATTTAGGCTCCACCACAGTACTGAAACAGCCCCAGTTAAAGTAACAAATGATCTTCTTGCCTCAGATCAAGCCTATGTATCTCTATTAGAGCTTCTTGATCTTTGTGCAGCTTTTGACACAATAGATCACAGGATCCTGCTAGAAAGGTCCGAAAATTGGGTTGGAATCTCGGGTACAGCCCTTTCATGGTTTAATTCTTACTTAACCAATCGCTATCAATTTGTAGAGCTCAATAATATTCCCTCCACGCTCAGAAGGGAAATATGGAGTCCCGCAAGGCTCCATCTTAGGACTACTATTATTTACATTATACATGCTACCATTGGGCATATAAACAAACATGGTGTCAACTTTCACTGCTATGGAGATGACACCCAACTTTACATATCAGCCAAACCTGATGACAAATCAAGATTAGGAAAAATTTAGGCCTGTGTAAGAAATTTTAAATGCTGGATGTCGCTAAACCACCTTAATAGTGGAGGACCACCTTAATAGTGACAAAACGGAGGTTCTCCTTTTGGGCCCAAAGTCTGCAAGACAGAAAATACCAGATCTAATGCTAAATCTCGCAGACTACCGTTACACCTGGCTCAGTAGCCAATAATCTCAGCGTCATACTCTACTCTGACCTATCATTTGATAAATATATAGATAATGCCACTAGGATAGCTTTTCTACATCTCCGTAACATTGCCAAACTAAGAAATGCATTATCGCTGCATGATACAGAAAAAATTAGTACATGCCTTTATCTTCATATTAGACTACTGTAACTCATTACTGTCAGGATGCTCAAATAGGAATCTAAATAAACTTCAAGTAGTTCAAATGCCCAGCCCAGAGTTCTAACTAGAACTAGAAAATTCGATCATATCAGCCCAGTCTTATCAGCTCTGCATTGGTTCCCAGTTAAATTCCGTATTGATTTTAAAATTCTTCTATTGACCTATAAAGCACTGCACAGGCTTGTTCCTGATTAACTCCAAGAACATATCTCCTATTATGAACCCCCATGTCCACTAAGATCACAGGATGCTGGCCTCTTAGTTCCCCGCTGAGTCTTGGTTCCTCTCAAGTTTTCTTCCTCATGGTCTTAGGGAGTTTTTCCATGCCACTGTCGCCCTTGGCTTACTCACTGGGGACTTGGACACTTGTAAAGCTGCTTTGTGACATCAACTGTTGTAAAAAGCGCTATATAAATACATTTTGATTGATTGAACATCAGGGGGCTCCTGCCTACTTAGCAGATCCCTCATGGTCCGGGAGTGCCGCTTTCCACCTCCAGGGAGAAACAACTGCACTTGACACACACACACTCACATTATTTGTACAAGAGCCACTTTACTTGGCCAGGGACCCCACTAACCCCCCCTCAAAATATATTTACGGGGGAGCTCACTGTGGGGATTTACAATTTCAATAGACAAACACGCCAGGACAAAACACAAACATGCAAGACCAGACAAACAATAGAGGGGAGTGCTCATGCGGTCACGTGCTCAAATCACCACCGTGTTATATACTGTAAAGTGTTCAAGACAAACAAACACACACACGGTGGGATGATCGGTGACCGATCGGTCCTCCAACTCTATTTTAACAACATGTACAACCAACAGATATCACTCAGACAGACACCACGAGACATGGCCACAAATGAAGGGAAAAGAAAAGGAGACTGGCAGCTTCTGAAAGTAAGCTGGTTATTCTGTGATGGGCGAGGGAGTGCAAAAAAAGAAGGAAGTGATCACGTCAGTCTCAGGGAAAATGGAGGATCTAATGAATAAAGTGCACCAATGCAAAACCTGTGACATAATCCAAATTAAGGATATAAAAACCATCAGTCAACAAGGGAGCCAGAGGCTGGTCTGGCACAGTTTTTGTGTCAAAGTTCGCGATGGAAAACGAATGCCATCCTCTGACAGTCTCTATGTGGGGGAAGGAGCAGGTAACCGACGACCTTCAGGGAGAGTTTTGTTTGGGCACCAAATGTAGATAAGCGAAAATGAAGATTTAGCGAGAAGCCCGTCCAGTTTGAGCACGAGAAACTATTCTTAACTGACCCCACTCTTTTAATTTTTTGATACACCAGGCAACGCCTAATCCAATCAGCAGAAACCCAGTGGTCAAAGTTCCAAATAGATATACGTTCCTCAATGTCTTCCAGGGAGAGAGGTGCAAGACACAAACCACTCCGCGTCACCCACGAGTCAAGCACATATCCATCCAGCTGAGAACGCTCTGTCCAGACATGTGGGTTAGGGTTAGGGTTAGGGTTAGCCCTAACCCATGACTCCTTGTGGAAAACTTGTTTGAAATTCGAAGATCAGTTTCCAGTAATGGTTTCTCATTATAGATGTTTATTTTTGTTGTGTGTGACTTTTTCAGAATGATTATAGTTGAATCTTACTTTTAATTTCTAACATGGATAGATCTGTTAGTGACAGTCCATCTCATTCTGTCAATGGGCTTAACTATGATCTTTGAAAATGTGCCCAAAAAGCAATTCTCCTCCCCCACGACCTAATGGATAAAGAAGGAACTATCAAATGGGAGGAGGACAGAACAGAGTAGAGGGACTGTGCATGTGTTTCTCATGTTACCTGTGGTGGTTAAAAACATTGTAAATGAAATTAAAAGGTGGTGTCAAATGTCCATGTGAGTCATTCTTGAACATTCTTGCTGCAGAGCTGTGCATGACACTGGCCAAACCTATAGCTATCTTTTCCTGATGTGAAACTTTTAATATGCAATTTATATATGTAAAACATATGTAAAACATATGATGATATGAAGTGCAGTCCAGGAGTGACTGATGGATGATGGATGTTTGGGTCTTAAACAGGATCTACTGCTTGGCGTTCTCAGCTCCTATGACTATGGCCTGGTACAGTCTCTTGCCTCTTATGACCACCTGGGAAAGGAAAAGCAAAATTATTCTTGTCATTGTATGGCTGCTTTTGACTAGTAAGCAACATCATCTGGTTATTATTAACATTTTACTAATATTTAACACAAACACATTATCAGATTTCATTTTCTTTTTCAGATTTCATAATCCTGAAATGGGTCATTATACTGTAAACTTTTAGATATCAATGTATACAGTGGGTGTATACAGCTGTCACTTTGATGTCATGGTGATGTCAGTTTGTTACTTCAATAATTCCTCAGCTTTATGATGGCACTGAAAAACAGACGACTTACAGTGAAAAGCTTTCGACTCTGCACATACACGGTGAAGTTATGCATGGTGTGACTAATAAAACTCTGCAGACATTTATAGAAGCTAAGAATGTTTATTCTGAACATAAAAAGGTTGCTGAATTATGCTGTGATGGGACTACAGGGCTGGTTCTCTGGGTTTTATGTAAACAAGCTATTATGTGTACCCAGTGGATCTCTAGTCCAAAGGGGGCAGTATTAAGTTCTGCTCTTTAATATACAGGTAATAGAAGAAAAGGGATTAGTTGGGGGTTAACTGAAGAAAGGGATTTTAAGATCCATGTTCACTGATTTCACACTTGCTCAACATGTCATTTACGATTCATGTTCATGTTCATATTTCAAGTAAGCTGTCCCAGTGTATTGCTACCCATGTGACTCGCACACAACAACTGCAGTCACAGGAGCTCAAGGTGCAGGTGATTTTACAACACTGCGTTTCAGACATTCAACATGTAACGTGACTCAAACAAAGACGAGCACGGGACATTGCGCTAGCACACATTAAACAGACGAACAACACTATCCCCTTGTGATGACGAGACGAGCCACAGGTGAGACTGATGAACATACCCACACCGACACACCCACAGAACTACACATATGGACTTAAGACGACATAAACACACGCCCAAAGGGAGGGGTCCGGGAGCTGCACCGTGACGATAACAAATCAGGTCATTGTTTCTGGAAACGAATCAGTTTCTCAAGGAAAAAATAGGTTTATTTAAGTAATCTTCTTGGAACTTAAAATATTATTGGCACTGGCATAGATGGTAGTTTTTAAAATATGACTATTAAAATATAAACTAATTTTCTTAATTTAACCATAAATAGCAGTTCTTCCATTGGTATCTGAATGCTGCCAGTTCCGATGTAGAACCAGACTTTACACCATTTGATTCATGTTTGCATCAACCACCATGTCTGCATCAATAGCCCTGCTTTTAACTGTGAACTGTGCAGAGTATGTTTCAGACCTGCCATGTTTAATAGTTAAGGATTAAACTAAATAAGTGAAACAGGTAGGTTTCAATTTAAATTTTCAAATACCTTAATCTTAATTCTTAATCCTCTACATCACCACAGCACTGTGCATGTAATCACGAGAGCTGGAATAATTTCTTATAACAGATGTTTAGACATTTTCTGCTGTATTTTGTAAGAAAATTCTGGCTTCAGTTACAATAGACTAGGATAGTCAGTTTGATATTTTAATTCCCTATATTTGTAATTTTGGATGATGCCAAAGCAGATGTTAAATCATCTAAATTTAGGCTGATGGATATAACAGGCAGTGGACAATTAAACCAGTATCATTTTAGCCTGCATTAATCTGCCTTCCTCAAGGCAAAACAACCCTTTGATCTGGCGTCAGAGGTTTTGTAGGAAACAGGAATTTTACAGTTCAATAACTGCTCAAGTTTGAGCAATATATATATTAAATTAAATAGACGTTATATATATATATATATTGTGGCATAAGAACAACTCAAGTACATGCTACAAAGTAATAGAAACAAAACACTCTTCATATAGACGTGTCTCCAATGAAGGAACCCAAGATGTTAAAATAATCCAGGCACTTTCTGACAGAGTTGCATCTGAATAATGCATAGAGGAAGCTTGGACTGATTCTCAAGTAACAGAGAGATGAGCTGTTTAAAGACAAATATGTGGTAAAAGCCTGTCTTATAAATAACTGGAATCAGAAAACAATCTTTATCACAAGAGCAGAGTTTAACCATGATTCCTTCCCAGATGTCAGTAGAACCCTATTTATTTATATTTATGCATTTGCATTACCAGTTCCAGAGTTAGCTAAGAGACGGTTTGTGGTTGGTGTTTATTAGGGATAGAGGTTAACATGTTTGTATATTAGAGGTGTGACGGGCAGGGTGTGCGAACTAAAAGGAAGTGATCACGCCAAGTCTCAGAGGAAAAGAGGGGTTTAATAAATAAAGTGCGCTAACCAAAATCCCGTGCACTGATCCAAATTAAGGATACAATAACCAGCAGTCAACTGGTACACAGACAAGGCATATATAGACAAACAAACTACCATCAGGTGAGGGAGCTAATAAGCCCCACCCACCTGAGGGAAGCACACAACGCAACAACAACAGGACAACTGCCGCTGTACCATAGGCGACCGGTAGGGGGAGCCTCCCTCACCGTGACAAGAGGAAGTTTGCAATAAGACTATGAAGCCCAAATGTCTAGGTAAATGTAATCTGCTTTACTTCAATGTCAGTTGCTTTGAAGGGATAATGAATGCCATTTACAACTCAATGTAAAAAATAAAAAAACAGTCTGTATAGAAACATTAAGGTGGTTTTGTGACCAAGATCCAGTATGTTAAGGGGCCTACTAGACACTGCATTGCACAGGAACACAGAGGCAGGCACCATTACAGCAAATGCAGACACGAAAATTTATTGGGAAGAAAATAAATGGGAAGTAGTGGTTTCCCTTTGCACTTCAAGCAAAAAAATCATACCAGCAAGATCATCAAAGTAGCAGTGTCAAATATACCCCTTAGCAAAAAGAAGTTTATTCAAGTGTACTAGGAGTATACTTATTTTTTACTAAAACTGAGGAAGTATACTTGAAGGTTACTTTTTATAAACTATTTTTTAAATGCTTAAGAATAGTATAGTGAAGTATACTTGGCTTATACATAAAAGTATAAACAGAAGTCTAAGACTAAGTACATTAATACCCTTAGCAAAAATAAGTTTATTCAAGTGTACTATGAGTATACTTATTTTTACTAAAACTGAGGAAGTATACTTGAAGGTGACTTTTTATAAACTAAATTTTAGATACTTAAGAATAGTATAGTGAAGTATACTTGGTGTCACGGTGAGAAGGCGGGATCGCCACCAGAGGGCACCCGCGAGGACACCCCGAACACGTCACACCCTCACTTGGCACCGACACACCCCCACACAGACCCGGTCACTCCCACCTTCCCACTCACCTGAGTACTGACACCTGTGCACGGTATTCAAGGTTATTATTTAAGCCCACAGGTCCTGTCGTTCAGTGCTGCACATTGGCCCTACCTGGAAGGAACCCACTCCGCTGACATTCCAGGAGATTCTGCTGCTGCTCTGGACGACACCTCTTAGCTACTACGACTCGCTTTATTGTTTCTCCTTTACAAGGCAGAGTGCCTTTATTTGTGTTGTTCATTATTCTAAAGAATGGAAGATAATAAAAGTCAAGGCTCGCTACCCTCGCCTCCTGCTGTGAACCTAAATACGTTACAGAATGTGCAGCCTGGTGCAGCAGGAGGTAGTGGCCTTCGGCAATCGAAGTACTGAATGCGCAAGGCATTGTTCTGGAGCAGCATCATCGAGAAATGGGTGAGTTACGAGCGCTAATGCAAACGCTAACCACCTGTGTCCAGTCGTTGTCTCAGCAGGCTAGTAACTCCCCTCCCCAGAGGATCGAGGGGGTTAGACTGCCCTTGGCACCCCCAGAGCCATACGATGGAGACCCCGAAAAATGTGAAGGATTCCTGGCCCAATGTGGACTCTACTTCAGGTACCAAGAGAATCTCACGGACCAGGCGAAGATATCCTTTGTTATTTCTAGACTTAGCGGTAAGGCTCTGACGTGGGGAGCCGCATTACTGACAGGGGAATCGCCCCTCCTCTCTAGTTTTGATACCTTTATTAACGAACTAAAAGAAGTGTTTCATCACCCACGCCAAGGGAGGGCGTGTGGGCAAACCTTGTTGAACATGAGACAGGGAAATAAAACGGCAGCTGCATTCGCCCTCGAATTCCGCACGACAGCGGCGGGGACAGGGTGGAACGATGCGGCATTAACCGATGCATTCCTAGCGGCGTTAAGACCGCAACTACGAGCCGAGCTCGCCTGCAGGCAAGAGGAACAATCATTTAACTCGGTGGTCAGAATGGCCATCACCTATGACCGGCTCCTTCAGGAGAGGAGCTCCATTGGAGGACGCGCGAGAGCATTCCGACCACGATCACCCCTGCACCTAAAAAAGAGACTGGAGACCACCCGAACCGATGCAGCTGGGCGCCACGGAACCAGTAGAGGAGGATCGTGCTCACCCGAGCAACGAGACGGCCCGGGTGAGTAGATCCATGGTGAAACAGTTGCTCACGATAAAGGTGGAAATTACTTACCAGGGGATGTGTTGTGGCGTTTATGCCCTAGTGGACTCGGGAGCCGCGGGGAACATGATGACCGCGGACCTGGCAAGGAAGATGCGCTTGCCGTTGAAGGACCTGGAACGGCCGAGAAGAGTGCGTGCACTGGACGGCAGGCCTGTGGGTGGCGGGGTTATGAGTCAACACACCCCCCCCCCCCTCAATCTCACGGTTCAAGGGCACTCCTCTTCACAAATATTTTGCGTTCTTCCCAACCTAACTTATGATCTCACCTTAGGGCTTCCCTGGTTCCGACAGTTTCATCCCATCCTTAACTGGTATGACGGTCACATTTCACACTGGAGTGCACCTACACCAGTCACACAGAGCCCTCCGAGCCACGCCCCCCCTTGCTACTGACTTCCACCACCATCGAGAGTCCTAGCGTGGCAAGTGAGATCAAGATTCCTTCCCAGTACAAGGAGATGGCCGATGTATTCAGTCCCTCGAAGGCGACACAGCTCCCCCCCGCATCGCCCATGGGACTGCAAAATTGAGCTTAAAGAGGGCAGTGTTCCCCCGAGAGGACGGGTATATCCTCTGTCATTGGAAGAGGAGAAAGCCATGCAGCAGTATGTCCAGGAGGCATTAGCGCAGGGTTATATCGTCCCCTCCACCTCGCCTGCCTCAGCGAGCGTATTCCTTGTCACCACAGAAGGGCGGTGGCCTGAGGCCATGCGTGGATTATCGGGGGCTCAATTCCCTCTTGGTGAACTACGCTTATCCGCTGCCTCTGGTGCCGTCTGCGCTGGAGCAGTTGCGAGACGCGGTAGTTTTCACCAAACTTGATCTGCGCAGCGCCTACAACCTCATCCGCATACGTGAAGGGGATGAGTGGAAGACGGCATTTAGTACCCGCTCCGGCACTACGAGTATCGGGTCTTGCCATATAGCTTGTGTTGGGAATCATATTTTAATACTTTATATTTTGCTAGCATTTCATTAGTAATCAACTGCTTGGCATCATGCATTATAATTTACTATTGCATTATTAATCAAACTGCTTAGTGTTAAGAGTGTCATATAGATGGTAAATGCTGACAAGCATGTTTTAAGGGCGTAGATGGAAGTTGGAAAACAGAAAAAGGGTCTGTTGACACAGGATGCTGATAAGGGGTATTTTATCTTTGCAACTGTCAAATGCAAACGGTGCTTTTGACAATCGGAAGGGAACAGACCAGCAGTTTTTTGAAAAACCAGTAGACTTTGGGGTATTCCAACAGGGGTGGGGGGCCACACTCAGGTTCTGATTATAAAGATAGGGACAGACGCTGACTGGCTCAGAGTTACACTCCGAGCTGTTGGAATAGCTTATGCTGTTCACTCTTGTGGTGTACTCTCCAGAGATCTCTGCATTTATTTTATGCTTCCTTTAATAAAAGATTAAAAGGCACAAGACTGGTGATTGTTTTCTTTTTTGCATCAAACGGACACGCTGCGCTAAGACGAGAGGAGGTGGAGCGCAACAATTGGTGACCCCGACGTGATGCAAGAGACGATTTGGAACGTTTTGGAACCATCGTCAAAAGACTGTTAGTTCATCTGAGCCGGCTCAATTCAAAGGTGAGCAGAAACCTGTTACAACTAATTCTGCACATTGAATATGACTAAATTGTGATGAACTTGCAGTACTTGGGCGATACTAAATTAAATCCAGTCTTTTGGTTAAGAGAAAAATTATTAGGATTCTAGTCGTTAAATAAGAAAATTAGGGTTAGAGTCCCTAATAAGAAAATTAGGGTTAGAGTCCCTAATGAAAAAATAGGGTTAGAGTCCCTATGGAAAGAACGGGTTAGAGTCCCGAAAATTAGGGTTAGAGTCCCTAATAAGAAAATTAGGGTTAGAGTCCCTAATAAGAAAATTAGGGTTAGAGTCCCCCTAATAAAAAATACGGGTTAGAGTAAAAAAAAAAAATAGGGTTAAAGTCCCTACTGGCATTAAAAAAAAAAAAAAAAAAAATGCTTTTGGTTTCCAGGGTGTGGCAAACCCACCCGTTTGTCTGACGAGGCGACGGTAATGCGAGGCGGCGACCCGCAAAGCCAGGTGAAAGGCCTTGGGGAATTGAGGAACCCCTAAATATTGACTTCTGGGTGTGGCTCACCCAGCCGTTCATCTGACGGTGACGGTGCGAGGCAGGGTCCCGCGAGCCAGGTGGAAGGCCTTGGGAACTGGGAGTCCCTAAATACCACGTTTAGGTCATAGATACCGAGATTGGCACATAAGGTATAAAAAACTGACAAGTAATCTTGTTTCCGTGGTGTGGCGAGCCAAACTGTTCGTCTGACAAGGCGAACGGATACGCAGGGTTTGAGTCCCATGCGAGCTGGGCCGGTACCCGGGAGTAATCAGGAACTCCTAAAGATCCAGTTTGGACAACGAGAAGCCGGACAAAAGGAAAGCCTGACGTCATTGAGGGTGGTGATCTGACGGTGCCAACGGAGCCCTTAAAATCATAAGTAAGGTTGAAGACAACTAAACGTGAGTATCGGTGATTTTTTCAACATGTCTGGGGAGGAAATGCAAACGATATATAAACAGCTTGATGTAAAATTTGGAGCTGGGAATTGGCTATGGAAAACGTTAGATGAACAGGTTGAACAAACAAGCACTATGTTATATTTAATAGAAGAAAATCCTAAAAAAGGGGAAAAGACTAAAAAGAGTGTAGAAAAAATCTGCAGGTATGGGTGACCAAGGCAGGAAAACAGGGAATAGACCACGTGTGTTTGGGAGACATCATAGACGAGAAATTAAAAGAGACCAAAGAGAGATTGTTTAAGTTAAAGGAAGGATATAAAGAGGGGGCAGACTGAGAAAGGTGAAGCTAGAGCGGGATGTGATCAAAGCTGAGAGTGAGTTGGGTCTTAGAAGAAAATATAAGTGTTGTTGGGCTGCTAAGATAGGAGATCAAGCAAAGGAAAAAGGGGATCCAGAGAGAACCGATCCCCAAGAGCACCCACCCCCCCGTATGAGCATTCAGGGCGGCCCGCACCATCGGCACCATTGCAGCAGAAAAGCGAGGCGACGGTTAAAGGCATATATCCAGTGTTGAACATAGAGGGGGGAAAAATGCTCTTTGAAGATAGTTCTGCCCCTGCACAGATAAGACACGAGCGAGGAAAAGATAAAATTAGACGCCACAAAGTGCAAGCATTTGATGACGTAAGAGCCCGACAAGAGGGGTGGCATAGAGTAAAAATAGAGGAAGTCGACGGTGACAGCGAGAAAAAAGAGGTTGACTCTGGCAGCGAGAGAGAGGAAGTTGATTCAGGAAGTGACACAGAGCAATCCAACGACACAGACGCAGAACCAGATGCTAAAAATAGAGAGAGAGGTACTCTCAAGACATGCAGGCAGAGCAAGGTAGACAGAAGAATGAGATGTCCTAAAGGGAGTAAAGTGAAGATAAATAAGAAAACACAGAAAGATAAAAAAAAGGAACTCAGTAACTGTGGACTGTAAATTAAAAGGGAAATGGGAGGAGTCAGATACGGAGAGCAACGATGAAGGGGAGAGTGTTGAGAGTAGAAAAAATAAAACCAATAACTTAACAGAAGAGCTAAGAGAAGCTAGGCAGGAGATGAGAAAGATGGCAGAACTTCTACTTTCTCCACAGCATTTTCAGTCCTCACCATATGAGGAAAGAGAGAGGGAGGCAGGACACAGCTGTCCTTATCAGGGGACCAGATCTAAGGCGTCTCACCCAGACCCTCAGGGAGCTACTATCATGCCACTGGTGATAGGGAGCACTGGCCTTCGTGAATATCAGCCCTTACCTTTGACTGACATCACAGCTCTGACTGACCAACTTCCCCCTCTCACTGAGGGAGGAGGCATATGGCTAGCTAAATTAGACAAATTAACTGCAGGCAAGGTGCTGGCATTGGGGGATTTTAGAGGGGTGGTAGCTAGATGTTGCACAGCCACTGACCTAAGGGATATAGAATATGCAGCTGGAACCACTACCATGCTACACGACACCCCCTTAGCTAGATATAGTCAGGCCTTAGGCAATGCCATGCGAGACAAGTGGCCAGTACGGGCAGCAGCAGCCATCCCAAAATTCACCTGGACTTCCAAACAGACCCCAATAGGTTATTTAAGCGATGCAGTGGATACATGGGTGTCTCAGACAGGCGTTCACCCAGGTCCACAAGGGCCCACACAGGATATGGTTCAGAAAGGCAGTGTTAGATGGGGTTCCAAAGGCAGTTCAGGAAGCCATAGAAAACAACCCAGATCTAACTAATTGTGACTCAGATAAATGGAACAAACACCTCATTCATCACCTAGGAAAGGCCCTAGACAAAGCCGAAGAACAGAAAAATGAAAGGGATCAAAATGAAGCTGAAATTTTGAAATTACAGTTGGCTGAAGCAAGACGAAAAGCTACTGAGGAAAAACAGAATAAGAAAAAAAGAAGGAGGCTACTATGGCCCCTGTTCAGAGTCAGCCCCCTCAGCAGCCTCATACATCTCAGGGTATACAGCAACCAGTGTATTCATACGGGGGGCTGCCCCAGGGACCCCAATATGGCCCGTACATACAACAAGGCTGGGGGCAATGCCCACAGCAGGGGTACAACCCAAATTTCAGAGGTAGGGGTCGAGGAAGGGGCAGAGGTGGTCGTGGTGGTCCTAGCGGTTTACGGTCGTGGCATGGGAGGTGGAGGATGCTTCATTTGTGGGCAGGTCGGTCATTGGGTAAGGGAGTGTCCCCAGAATGTTGGAGGTCGCGGGAGAGCCAGAGGCCAGTTGGTAACAGCACCGAACCCTGCAGCAGCTCCAGGCCAGTACCCCGTCGGCACCTGGGAGACTGACCAGCTGGAATGATGGGGCCCAGATGACAGCTCGGACAGCAAAGCCACGGCAGACCCTATGCTGTCCCTCACGGTCGGTTCTCAGAGACTCTCTTTCCTGGTCGACACTGGAGCAACTCATTCAGCAATCAACTGCACTTTACCAGATGAGTTGGTGAGCACCGATTTAGTGACTGTTAGAGGGTTCTCTGGGGAATCACAAAGTCTGCACAAAACCATTCCAATGACTGTACAATGTGGCAAGCAGGCCATTAATCACAGGTTTCTGATTTCAAAGACTGCACCTGTTAACCTCTGTGGGAGAGACATTTTGATAAAGTTGGGAGCTACTGTGTTGTGTAGTCCCTTGGGACTAGTGATAACGCTGCCGGATGGCACACAGATGCACTGTTCACAGGGAGCAGACAGAGGCATGTATCTGATCTCCACTGACTGGCCACCCACGGTTGACATCTACTGGGGCCTCCTAGAACCAGACTCCTGCACCACAAGGGGCGTCCACTCTAAGTTCATTGACTGGAAGCCGTGGATCACTTTGATTGACCCCTACGCCCCGCCACCCGACCCACTTCATGTTACTCTGTTTTATGACCAGGTAGGGGATTCAGTTTATGGGGAAGAGTTTGAGGAACAGTTAATTAATCAGGTTTGGGAAATAGAGACACGGGGCATATATGTGGGTCCTGAAGGCGTGGCCGCACCTGTTAATCTGACCCCGGCACAACAATGCTGGTATATGATGAGCGATTCAGCCGCTCCACACGTTTCATTAGCACTGCACCCAGGACACATGGCTAAAGAATTAGGAGGTATGACTAGGAAGGCAAACAAAGCTACTGATTGGGTTCCATCTGACATTCCTCATGTCTCGTACTCTAAGTCATGCAACACGTGGTTTATACAGGGTACTTCGATTGACAAGGTCACGCTGACCAGAGACATGCTGAGCAGATTTCACGGTAGGGAGTGTTGTGACCACCCTGACACCGACCACATGTTAGATCAAATACCGCCTGGATTGTGGTCAGAGGGACCGCATGACGTGGGGCTTATCACACAGCCACCAGTGCGGTTTGAAGTGCAGGGGAAATATCCCAGGTGGGTGCGTCAATACCCACACAAATCAGCTGCAGAAGCAGGCCTCGCAGAGACTATAGAGGGCCTGTGGGGCGCAGGAGTGTTAGAATATGCACACTCTCAATGGAACACTCCCATACTCCCGGTAGAAAAGAAAGGGACAGGTAAATATCGCATGGCGCACGACCTTAGAGCCGTTAATGAGATCTTGATCTCGCCAACAATCCCAGTGCCTAATCCTTACGTGGCCCTAGCATCTCTGTCTCCAGAGATGAAATGGTTCACGTGCATTGATCTGGCAAATGCGTTCTTCTGTGTTCCACTGGCAGAAGAATGCAGAGACATTTGTGCATTCACCTTTAGAGGACAACAATACAGGTACACCAGATTACCGCAGGGTTTTGCCTTGTCACCAGGTTTGTTCAATAGAGCCTTGGCAACATCGTTAGAACAATGTGACATTCCTCAAGGGTCACTTCTTGTCCAGTATGTGGACGATATTTTATTGACCGGTGACACGGCCGAGACATGTCTTGAGGCCACTAAACGGGTGCTCCTCAGACTGTGGGAGACAGGTTATAAGGTTTCCAGGGAGAAGTTGCAGTGCTGTAGGCCTCGGGTTCAATTCCTGGGTAGAATAGTCACAGGAGGCGCAACAGGAGTGTCACCAGAACATCGCATTTCCATTTTGCATCACCCCAAGCCCGAAACGGTAAAGGACATGTTATCATTTCTAGGACTGACTGGCTATAGTAGACACTATGTGCCTGACTATGTGGAGCTGACACAACCACTTAGAGACATGGTTCGTGAACTAGGAATGAGAAACCTGGCAGGCAAGCTTGACTGGACGGCTGAGGCCGAAAGACAATTCATCAAACTGAAGCAGATGTTAGCACAGGCTGTGGACCTGGCTGCACCGGACTACAACAAACCATTTCATTTAGATGTTTCTGAAACACCCTCCTGTGTAAACGGAGTGTTGTTTCAGAAAAAAAAGGGGGGAGAAAGGAAGGTGCTAATGCACCTCAGCGTCCCTCTAGACAGCACAGAGAAGCGACACCCACCATGCACACAGCATGCAGCGGGAGTTGCAAAACTAGTTCAGAAGACGGCACACATAGTAACAGGACATCCTCTACACATTCTAACCAGCCACAGTGTCATGGCATACGTAAACTCACAAATGTTTACACTCACACCACTCAGACAAAGACGGATTCAAAAAGCTCTGACGGCACCTAATTTACTGTTTTCACATGAAGGAATTAACATGGCGGATGGCATGTTACAGGGTCCAACACACGAGTGTGTGGCAGAAGTGTCAAAGGCAGCAAAATGGAGACCAGATTTAGAAGGAGAGCCGATTCCAGGAGCAGAAAACATGTGGACAGATGGGTGTGGGTTCAGAGGTAAGGATGGAGGAGTACAGTCAGGATTTGCAGTAGTAATGGAAACACAGGGTGAGGGAGATGAGTTCTGGACAGTACACTCAGAAAAACCTGGAGGGTTACAATCAGCACAGAGAGCAGAGCTACGAGCAGTCATAGCAGCTCTGAGGTTGGGACAAAACCGTCACATAAATATTTTCACTGACTCAGCCTACGTAGTGGGAGTGGCACACGTAGAGTTAGGACAATGGGAACGAGCAGGATACACAACACCAGGGGAAAACCCATCAAACATCAGGAGGACATCAAAGAGCTAGCGGAAGCACTTCTCTTACCAACTAGAGTAGCAATCATCAAATGTAAGGGACATCAAAAGGGTGACAGTCTGATTGAAAGAGGGAATGAAGCTGCAGATGCAGCAGCAAAGAAGGCAGCAGGCTACAAAACCATCGGACTTCAGATGGTGTGTAGGGAAGAAGAGGAGTGGCCTTCTTTACCCACAGGCAGAGAGCTATTAGAGCTACAAGAGAAATCTAGCCCAGAAGAGAGAACAGCGTGGTTAGAGAAAGGAGGAGTTAAAGGTGAGGAAGTTTGGGAAGGACCAAACGGGAGACCCATATTACCAGGGAAATTAATTAAGGCAGTACTCACAGAAGCACACGGGGTAGCGCATGTTGGCAGGAAGCAGATGAGGGAAAATTTAAAACATTGGTGGCACCCATACCTCAGTGACATGATAGGAGATTGGACAAAAAGGTGTGAAATATGCAATGTGCATAACAGTGGCCCGACTTTGAAGCCGGGACCAGGGAAGTTTCCTGATCCTAAAGAACCAGGAGGAGAGATTCAAATTGACTACACTGACATGTTAATACCGATCAGAGGTCAACGGTATTTGTTAGTGGTAGTGGATAAATTTTCAGGTTGGGTAGAAGCATTTCCTACCAGAGCAGAGGACTCTAAGTCAGTCTGCAAAATGTTGATAAATCACTGGATACCTCACCATGGTTTTCCTAAGGTAATTCAATCGGATAACGGCACGCATTTTACGAGCAAAGAGTTAAAATTTGTGGAACAGAGCCTTGGGCTCAGGCATAGGTACGGGTCAGTTTACCATCCCCAATCACAGGGCAAAGTAGAAAGGATGAATGGGAACATAAAAAATAAGCTGGTAAAGGTATGTGCACAAACAGGGATGAATTGGCTGGAATCTCTGCCATTGGTGTTATTATGCATAAGATCTTCAGTGAACTCCGTAACTGGATTCACTCCGTTTGAGCTCATGACAGGGAGGAGTTTTCCGGGGCCCCAAAACGCGCTTGCGAAGCTGGAAACACCAGCGGTCCGATCACATAAAGAGTATTTCAAAGAACTAAAAGCCATTTGTGAGGCTTTTTCTGTCCAGGTACAAGGAGAGGAGTCAGAATCAACGCCACGACCGGACCTGCCTGTCACAGAGTGGGTCCGCTTGAAGGTCATCAAAAGGAAGTGGTCAGAGCCCAGGTGGACCGGTCCGTTTAAGGTCACCGAGAGAACATCACACGCGGTCCGACTGAAGGGTAAAGGAGACACGTGGTTCCACCTCAGCCAGTGCAGAGCATCAGAGGCACCCATCGAGAGCGCAGAGAGGAAGGAGCTCCCAAACAACAGGGCAGAATAATCCCTGGGAGCAGAGGCACGTCAGGGAAAGTCTACCCTGCCTCCCACGAGGGAAGAAGGAAAAATATACTTATGTTTAAGAAAATTTTTATTTCAACAAAGTTATATACTAGCAATTTGGCAAATACAAAAGCCTCATGTCGGCGTCAACATCAGTTGGTGTATTTTTGAGTATTGTTATTACATGTGGATGGTGATCTCTTTTAATAGAGATCAAAAGAGGGTATTGTTGGGAATCATATTTTAATACTTTATATTTTGCTAGCATTTCATTAGTAATCAACTGCTTGGCATCATGCATTATAATTTACTATTGCATTATTAATCAAACTGCTTAGTGTTAAGAGTGTCATATAGATGGTAAATGCTGATGAGTATGTTTTAAGGGCGTAGATGGAAGTTGGAAAACAGAAAAAGGGTCTGTTGACACAGGATGCTGATAAGGGGTATTTTATCTTTGCAACTGTCAAATGCAAACGGTGCTTTTGACAATCGGAAGGGAACAGACCAGCAGTTCTTTACCAGTAGACTTTGGGGTATTCCAACAGGGGTGGGGGCCACACTCAGGTTCTGATTATAAAGATAGGGACAGACGCTGACTGGCTCAGAGTTACACTCCGAGCTGTTGGAATAGCTTATGCTGTTCACTCTTGTGGTGTACTCTCCAGAGATCTCTGCATTTATTTTATGCTTCCTTTAATAAAAGATTAAAAGGCACAAGACTGGTGATTGTTTTCTCTTTTGCATCAAACGGACGCGCTGCGCTAAAACGGGAGGAGGTGTAGCGCAACATCACCGCGCCTGTCCTTCATCAGCCTGATCCCACGAAGCCCTTTATAGTAGAGGTGGACGCCTCCAATGTGGGAGTGGGGGCGGTTTTGTCGCAAAGATTCAAGAAAGGTAGCCTCCTAAGACCCATCGCCTTTTTCTCTCGCAAGCTATCTTCAGCGGAGCGAAATTATGGAGTGGGCGACAGAGAGCTGCTGGCGATGCGTCTCGCTTTCGCAGAATGGAGACACTGGCTCGAGGGAGCTAGGCATCCCTTTCTAGTTCTTACGGATCATAAGAATTTAGAATATTTGCGAACCACCCGAAGAATGAATGCCCGACAGGCACGCTGGTCCTTGTTTTTCTCCCGTTTCCAATTCCAGGTGACGCACCGGCCCGGAGAGAAAAATACACGCCCGACGCACTATCACGTTCATTTCCAGGCAGTGCGGACTCGACCAGTGATGAACCTGTCCTACCTCCCGAATGCTTTGTTGGAGCTCTCCAATGGGAGATTGATCGGGCTATAGACGCCGCCAATCCGCATCCCAACTGTCCTCCACATCGCAGGTATGTGCCCCCCGCGCAGCGCACCGCTCTGATACAGTGGGCACATGCTTCTCTAGGCACGGGACACCCCGGATCCACCAGAACCTCCCAGCTTCTGGACGCTCGCTATTGGTGGCCTGGAATGCATCGGGACGTCCTTCATCACGTGGGGTCCTGTGCAGTGTGTGCGCGCAGCAAGGTGCCGAGGACGCCGCCCGAGGGTAAGCTGCTACCCCTGCCCATACCCAAACAGCCATGGACGCACCTAGCCGTTGATTTTCTCACTGACCTACCGGTTTCAGAAGGCAACAACACCATCTTGGTTGTCGTGGACCGGTTTTCGAAGATGGTGCGCTTCCTACCCCTGCCCGGACTGCCAACTGCCTGGGAGACTGCGGATCTCCTGTTCAGGCACGTGTTTCGGCAGTTCGGCTTGCCCGAGGACATTGTGTCTGACAGGGGACCGCAGTTCACATCGCGGGTCTGGCGTGAGTTCCTGTCTAAGCTAAACGTGACCGTCAACCTCACGTCAGGCTACCACCCCCAGGCAAACGGGCAGGTGGAAAGGGTTAACCAAGAACTGGGAAGATTCTTGAGGGCATATTGCAGTGAACATCAGGAGGCGTGGTGTTCACTACTAGCATGGGCGGAATACGCACAAAATTCTCTCACACAGGCCAGCACGGGAAAAACCCCGTTTGAGTGCGTGTTTGGGAGACAGCCTCCGTTATACCCCTGGAACGTTGCCGCTTCCGACCAGCCTCAAATAGAGGACTGGTGTAAGAGGAGTGAGAGCGTATGGGAAGATACTCATCAAAGATTAAGAACAGCAGTGAGGAGGTTTCAGCGGAAGGCAGATCGCAGAAGATCCGAAGCGCCGGAATACAAGGTGGGCGATAAGGTGTGGGTCTCCACAAAGGACGGTAGGCTGGGAGGCTCAGGTAAGCTTCAAGCTCGCTACGTGGGGCCGCATACGATTACGCAATGTATAAACCGTGTGACTTTTAAGGTGGGTCTACCAGGAGATCGCCGAGTTTCACGAGCCTTCCATGCCTCCGCCCTCAAGCCCTATAAGGAGGGGCCCGCTCGGGAGAGAGAGAGGAGCAACCTCCCCGTCTCCGATAATGCTAGAGGACGGTCCAGTCTACCAGGTCAACAAGCTCCTCGACTCCCGATACCGCAGAGGAGGGCTTCATTATCTGGTAGATTGGGAGGGATACGGGCCGGAAGAAAGAAGCTGGGTTCCCGCATCACAGGTACTAGATCCCTCCTTAATCGCCGCCTACCACCGAGAATTCCCTAACCGGCCAGCTCCGCGGCGCCGGGGAAGACCCTGTGTCAGACGCCGGGAGGAATCTTTGAGGGAGGGCTCTGTCACGGTGAGAAGGCGGGATCGCCACCAGAGGGCACCCGCGAGGACACCCCGAACACGCCACACCCTCACTTGGCACCGACACACCCCCACACAGACCCGGTCACTCCCACCTTCCCACTCACCTGAGTACTGACACCTGTGCACGGTATTCAAGGTTATTATTTAAGCCCACAGGTCCTGTCGTTCAGTGCTGCACATTGGCCCTACCTGGAAGGAACCCCTCCGCTCACGTTCCAGGAGATTCTGCTGCTGCTCTGGACGACACCTCTTAGCTACTACGACTCGCTTTATTGTTTCTCCTTTACAAGGCAGAGTGCCTTTATTTGTGTTGTTCATTATTCTAAAGAATGGAAGATAATAAAAGTCAAGGCTCGCTACCCTCGCCTCCTGCTGTGAACCTAAATACGTTACACTTGGCTTATACGCAGAAGTATAAACAGAAGTCTAAGACTGAGTACATTAATACCAAGACTTACACTTGTATACCAAGACTTACACTTGTATAATACTTACTATATCTTGCTCCAAGTGCATAATAAGGTCAAGTCAATGACTCATGCTTAACATTTAATGCAAATGTGCAATTTTTCCTTTCATTTTCTCCAGTAAGGAAGGAATTTATATCATATGTATTTGTTTTTGAAATGTGTGAAATGTTTGAAAATATATCGAACTTGTTTTCAAAATTCTGTCTTGTGATTTTGTAAATGCATCACACTCTTGTGTACATACAGTAAACTTTAAGAATACTGAGACGGCGCCGGACATACAGATTGACAAGCCCCGCCCACTCGTCAGCAGAGGTTGCTGGGAGATAGGCGAGAGAGACTGGAAATTATAAATAATCCGTTTAATGTGTGAGTTTGCATGTAGTTATTTTGCTGTTTTTAGTTATAAGTGTGTGGAGGATGCATATGTGTTTGTTCTGTGAGGAAAGCCGGGAGCACCCTCACTGTGATGTGGGTGCGGCTGGGTGAGGTAGTTGCCATTAAAGGCAATGAAGTATTTTAAAGTTCATTTTCTAGCTGAAATGAGCTTCTCGTGTGAGACTCCTTTCTTCACTGCCACGACAATATTTTAAGGAGGTATTTCAAATACATAAATTTTAAGCTATAAGTAATATGCCAAGCAAAGTTAAAGTGAACTAGTGAAATAATCAATGTTTAACAGTATACTTAAAAGATACAATAAATATAGACTCGAAGTATATAACTAGTACAATGGCAGTATATTGATAAGTGTACTTGTGGTATACTTTAAGCATACTAGAGGGATATACCAAGTACATTGATAGCATATAGATGAGTATACTAGTTTTATACTATAAAGTGTACTTTTAAAAACTTAAAATGAACTTTAAAGTATACTTTTATAAACTAGAAATGTTCCAATTTAGTCCGAAGAAGTATTAAATTGGTATACTTTCTAGTACACTTAAAGTATATGGTCTGTAGTATACTTGCTATACTTATACTTATACTGAAGTATACTTAATAAAATGAACTTTACGTATACTACTTTTTGCTAAGGGACTATATAACCCCACTTGCACCAGACTATAGTGGTTTTATAAGGTAGTTTATTTGGCATAATGATGAAAAACCTCATTACAATCAAGATGGTACTAGATGGTACTAATGGTCTAGAAAAATTGCCTGTGTGAAATTAACGTTGTTAGATGGGTGTAGGTGTAAACAGTGTAGATACATTGTTCTCCAACTTACACTTAATGTGTTAACACGAGTGATCATACTGTGTGTGTTGATATTTTATTTATACAGTATAAATGAGTATACAAACTCCATAAATAATTAATATATTTCCGCAGCTGGCCGATGTCCATAAATTCCTGTACATGCCGGGTTAAAAAGCTCTCTAAAATATTTAGCTTATGTTGGGATTCATGCAGTAAGTAATGGAGGATTTTAAAGAATAAAAGATGATGGGCTCTCTTAGCACGGACCATTAGTAACGCTTCAGCAAGCTAAAAGTCAATAACACACGAGGCATGGACCTCGGTCCTGAGGCAAGAGGCTAGATCACAATAGTATTCCCTTACAGGCATGTGACGTCATGGAAGACCAAGCAATCAGAATTTTGTTGAAAGTGGATGTGAAATTATAATATGGCTAGTTTTGTTTGTACCTATGTAAGATTATAAAATGATAGACTAAAATACACAATACTTCTTATTAATTCGGTCAAGAGAAAATCGATTTTTTATTAATTCTTTCAAATAAATGTTCACATTTATTCAGTTTTCATTTTGTTTCAGAAAATTAGCTGCATAAGTCAACCAATAAAAAGGCTCCCGTCTTTGCAGGTGAATGGGACGAAAGCTGGTGCAAGCACTGCAGGAGCTCCTATAGACTCCTCCTTGCCGGACGTCCTGTGCCTTCTAAAGCCTACAGCAGAGTTCCGAAATCGAGATTAAGCTATGGACGACGCTTATTAACGACGAGGTAGGCGTTTAGTTTACCTTAGTTGTTTGTAGATTCTCGTTATTTTTTATAATTAAAAGATAGAGAGATTATTTTGGATTGAGAGGGTATTTTGGTCTGTCTTTGTCTTCACGGGCTGCTGAATACAAAACGTCCCTACCTCACTTGAGCACAACAAACGCGTTTACATAACCTTAATGCTTTCCCATGTGCTCAGGTGGACGACGATGTATTTCTTTAATGTTATGGCGAACCAAGCGTATGGCGCGAAAAACGAACGAAGCATTTTGAGGTTTTGCGTGGCAGTACGGTGCTATGGACACAGTGAATAGTGTTCCACCATGCGTTAGAAGATGACAGCAGCAAAAACATCGACTGGTGGTGGCACAGATCCATCTCGGGATAGTAGCAAGAGGACGACAAACTTACCGACTGGTGCAACATGCCAGCCTCAGGCCAGCTCAAGAGATTTCTCCCTGGGCATCTTAGACTCCATTGCCACTGTAGGTGAGTAAATCCAATGCTTAACTAACTTGCCGATTCCGACGTTGAACAGAATGGAATGGCAATCTAGCAAATCGATATTCTGAAATCAGCTAGTTTAATGTCTATATTGTAGAAACAGGAATTAACCTCCAGCAAAAAAAGGTATTAAGCCACGTAAGTAGTACACAAAATTCACACAAAATTACACAAAATTCAATTTGGCGTAATGATGACACAGGGAATTCAAGGGGCATTCCTTAATGGGCTGCAAATTAAGTTTATAGATTGAGGAACATGCAGCCGAAGCACAGCAGAAGCCTTTGCTCGCTTGCTTACTTAGCACTAAATGAAACAATGAGCAAGAGATTTGTTTGCATCAAAATGTGAATTGAATCTGACTGGAAGATGATTACAATTAGTATTACGTAACCAAAAAACAAGTTACAAATTTATGATACGAAAAATACCACTATTGCTGTGTTGACCTGGATAATTGTTGGTGTCATTCAGTTGCCTTTGGCTTTATTTCTCTGCAGGCACAGGGACGTTTGGCAGAGTAATACTGGTACAGGACAGGAGAACTAAAAGCTACTTTGCATTAAAGTCCATGAAGATAGTGGACCTGATACGGCTGAAACAGCAACAACATGTTCATAATGAGAAAGAAGTTCTCATGGAGGTCAACCATCCCTTTATTGTAAAGCTGTGAGTAATGATCAACATCTTTATTGTCATTACTTTAGAAGGAGCATGGCAGCTTGATCTATTCATAAAGATGACTCAAAACATTGAAGGCTAAACCTTAATAATGTAAAATAACCAACTATGCTTCTGACAAACTGGGGCATGTAATTTCAGGATGAAACAAACACTTGTACGCATTTGTGGCAGTTCTCAGTTTCCCTCCACACTTTAACCTTCGCTGAGAGTATGAATGTTTTAGGTCTGTACAAGAATACTGGTCATAGTGTCTAAAATGATTGTTGATTATTCTTTGACTGATATTGCATGCTGACATGATATTGAATTAGTCTGTGTTCACATGTTCAAGTACACTTTTTTTGTTTTACATAAACATCTCTCACCACTAGAGATAATCTGCACAGTATGTATGCAAATTGTTTTCATATAAAATCTGCTGAAACCGTTTATTTATTTAATTAGTTTTGTAGATTTTAATGCTCAAAGGTGTTAAATCCAAAATACCAACAATAGTGGCATCTTCTCTGGCTCATGCAAAGGAACTGGTCCAGGCACTTTATATATGTAGATTCTTAAGATGGGATGTTGATCTTCTGTGTTCCCCTGCCCTTTTGGTTATTGATTTTGGATTTGAAATAGCACAATGCCCTTGGGAATAAAGTGCAAACCGTTAGCTTTCTGCTCGAAGTATTTTAAATCAGATCGGATGAAGCAAAGGCACTCCAGCTGCTGGCTCTCTTCCCTACTAATGGTCTGCCAGACGTGGATGAGCACTATTTGGTTTCTGTTTATTTCGGGTGGCTTTTAGCTTGTGGTCTCATCTTCCATCTTCAGCAATGGAAATGTATGAAGCATTGGTTTGGATATTTGACTTTACAGACTAAGAATTTGTCACTCTTCGTGTCTGTTTCAAATTTCAATGGGAAGTATATCCGAATGTAAAAGTAAAAAAAAGTAATGTAAAAAAAATTAAAAAACATCAGATGTTGTTCTGAATTAGTCATGGGCAGTTGGTGAACATTAGTGGTCACTTTAATCTAAACAAACAATAGTAGAATTTCATGGTAGGTGTCCTGAAAACATGATTCACATGACATTAAGTGGGTCAAAGTGGTCCTTGAAGGAAGGGGTTGAAGATTTGTCCTTTGGTCTTGGCAAGGATCCTGTCTCTTTAGATATAATTTGGACAACTTTCAGCAATAAAGCATTGGTTTGCTACTTTTTCTTCAGAGCAGTTTTGAGGTCTTCTTGAATACTTTGGACATATTCTCTGGTTGAAGTCTGATATTGCATTCCAGAACATGTTAGGCAAAATAAACAATACTTGGTCTGTGAGCATTATTGGATAGCAACACATCTGAGCAAAGTCACTGAGCTCCACGTTGGTCTTTTCAACTGCCTATACATCTCAACGTGTATAAAGTGAAGCCCTTGTTGCATTGTTGAATCTCATGCAAAACTGCCTTTAGACACTGTAGGACTATGAACTTCAGATAGCCTCTCCTTTTGTCCTTCTAGTTCACACTACCCCTGTTCACTCTATATGTATGTGATAGAACCCTTGGCAGCCTGCAGGTCAGGGCTAAGAGCTGGAGATCCTGAGGAACCTTCTGATGCTTTGGGGCTTTTGTTCCGAACACTCAGGTTTTGGACGTGGCATGATGAGCGCTGTCTTTTCATGCTGATGGAGTATGTGCCAGGTGGGGAGCTCTTCAGCTACCTGCGGAGCAGGGGCAAATTCGCCAACGACACGGCCCTCTTCTTCTCCGCCGAGATCGTGTGTGCACTTGAATATCTTCACTCCAAGGACATTGTTTATAGGGACTTGAAGCCAGAGAACATATTGCTGGATGGAGAAGGCCACATCAAGCTCACCGACTTCGGCTTTGCCAAGAAAGTGGCCGACAGGTAGGGGAAGATTTAAGCTTTGATATCATGACCAGGAGTAGGGAAGTGTTACACCATGGAGTCATTACTTTAATGTACTCTTTGATCACTTTCACTGTTGTTGAAGCATAAAAATTGTATGGACAGATCTGCATTAGAATGCAATGTGTCTGCTGTCTGTCCTTGCTCTTCAGAGCACACAGTATTTATATATTGCAAACACTGTTCTAAAGTAAATTACCAATTTATTTTGAAATACATTCTCCACCTTTGGTGTTGAATGGGTGGTCAATATGTTGCATAAAACATCTGTAAGACTGTTCTCAGCTAGTAATTGTAACGCTTGTGGATAAGAAACAGGACGCTACAGAGATCCTCCTACATTTAACATTTATTTTTACAATTACGCTACGTTGGTAGCGAACACGCAACACAACAAGACACTTCCAAATTAAAGACGAGCACGGGACACTGCGCAAGCACACATTAAATAGGCGAACAACACAATCCCCTTGTGATGACGAGACGAGCCACAGGTGAGACTGATGAACACACCCACACCGACACACCCCCGGAACTACACATATGGACTTAGACAACATAAACACACGCCCAAAGGGAGGGGTCCGGGGCGTCACCGTGACAGAGCCCCACACCAAGGGCAACTCCGCCCCGGGTTGCCCAGCGCAGCTGTAACGCCCCGGACCCACCTCTACGGACAGGCCCGGGACCGCCGGAACTTCGGCTAGCGAGTCTGCTCCTCCCGAGGGGCTCCACCACGACACCGCTCAGAACACCCTCCCTGGGAAGACTGGGGAAAGCACGTTAGACAACATCGGGACATGTACGAACACACACAAAGGCACATTGAACACAAATGGCATGAGAGGGAAAAAGGGATTGGGGAGAACAACAGGGACTGACAAAAACACAGTCCCGGGCCTCCATGCCTGGAGCCCAGTAAGTGGGGGCGTCTGCAGCCCGGTGGTGGCTGGTGCTGTGCCCGGTGGCTTTGCCCGTGGTCCTCCACCAGGCTCCCTGGGCTGCGCCCCACGTTTCGGTTCCCCAGGGGTTCGCGCAGTTCCTCCTTTCGCCTCGGGGTTAGCAGGAGCTATGCCCGGTGGCTTCTCCTTCAACTCTCCACCGGAATTCTTGAGCTGCGCCCCGCCCCTAGGTTCCCCGGAGGTTTGTGCCTTACCCCTCTTCACCGGGGGGGAGCCCTTGCCAGTCCTGGGCTTCGCAGGCACGCTCCTCCGCCAAGCAGGTGTCGCCGAAGAGGACGTTTCTGTGCCTAGCGTCCCCGAGACGCGTGCAACCCCCTGCTCTTGGATCCCCATCTCCTCTTCCTCTTCTGAGAGGTGGGGACTCTCCATTCTGGCTTCCATGGGGCTGTTCACCGGGCTTGCCATACTCACTTCGGACCTCGCGGAGGTTTGACTTCCAGTCCGATGACGCTGGTCCTCTCGGACCTTCCCTGTCCTCCTCCAGTAACGAGATGGGGTTGAGCTCTCCTCGTACCATCTCGTTTCCTCCGCGCAGACTGACGGGGTTGCGCTCACCCCCCCTCCGCAGGGCTCGGTCTCCTCCGAGTAGGCGGACGGAGGGTAACTTACCTCCTCCCGTAACCCTCGGAATAGTCAGATGGAGTGGGACTTGCCTCCTTCCGGTAATACTCCGTAGTCTCAGAGTAGGCGGACGAGTAGGGGTCTGTTCCTTCCCCGTAATACTCGGTGCTGTCGGAGAAATTGGACAGAGAGGGACCTGCCTCCCCCGTAATGCTCCGTGGTGTCGGAGTATGCGGGGGAATCATAACCTGCTCCTTCCCCGTAATACTCTGGGGTGTCGGAGTATGCGGATGAATAGGAACCTGCTCCTTCCCCGTAATGCTCGGGGGTGTCGGAGAAAGCGGACGGAGAGGGGCCTGCTCCTTCCCCGTAATACTCTGGGGTATCGGAGTAGGTGGACGAATAGGGACCTGCTCCCTCCCCGTAATAGTCTGTATTCTCGGAACAGACGTACGGAGAATCACTCGCCTCCACTTCCTTTTCCTCGACCGCCCCTGAGTCCAGCGTTGGGGTTAAGCTTGCCTCTGCCCCGTAGCACACTGTAGCCTCGGAGCAGACAGACGGCGAGTAAGGCGCTTCCTCCCCGTAGTCACCGGTCACTCCAGAGCACACTGACGGAGGGGGACTGGCTTCCTCGTCATCGTCCTCCCCGAACTCATACTCTGGGGAGAAAGGCCCACGGTCCAGGCGCTGATATACAAGGTGCTATCACTGTCACTGGAGAATCCGTCGGGCAGAGGGTATGGCCTGGGGGGGGGTGCGCTTTGGCGTTTTCCCTTCTTCTTCTTTTTCCCCTTGGCCCTCTTTCTATCCCTCACATACCCTGGCATCCTGTCTTGTGGCTCGTCTTTCTGTAACGCTTGTGGATAAGAAACAGGACGCTACAGAGATCCTCCTACATTTAACATTTATTTTTTACAATTACGCTACGTTGGTAGCGAACACGCAACACAACAAGACACTTCCAAATTAAAGACGAGCACGGGACACTGCGCAAGCACACATTAAATAGGCGAACAACACAATCCCCTTGTGATGACGAGACGAGCCACAGGTGAGACTGATGAACACACCCACACCGACACACCCCCGGAACTACACATATGGACTTAGACAACATAAACACACGCCCAAAGGGAGGGGTCCGGGAGCGTCACCGTGACAGTAATGAGACCGTTTGTTGGTTTTTGAGCAGTATTTTATCAGGTTTCTGTTCTGGATATTCAATTTACTGAATGCTCAATATAATACTCTTAATGTCTATATGTAGTATACAAACATTTTACTCTTTATTGTAGAATTCCTGGGATTTTAAGTGGTATAATTATTGTATTTATTAGTTTATTTCATTTTCTCAGATCATTCATATAAGCTTATTGGGACAAATCTATATAATGTATATTTAACTGAAGAACTTGTTTCAGGATCATTACCTAGTTCACAATCGTTATCAATCTATAAGAGAAAAAAACATTGGCTTCTAAAATGGAGGCTGAATGATTCTGATTATGAGTGCAAGAGAACATTGCTCACATCTAATCACAAATGTGGCCCAGAGGAACCAGATATTCACCAATATTATGCAGGTTTTTATCTGGAGGTAAAACAGCATTTTGTTGTTAGAAGTAAGTTAATCTCAGTTACTTTGTTAAAAAAACAACTCTTGGCTCAAACAGTGACTCTATGACTAATTGTTAGATGCACCACACCGTGAATAAACAGCGCCCCCCAATGGCAACGACTCAGAGTGACTCCACTGCCTGAAGGAAATACCAGTGGTGCAGAAGTAGTCGGACTGAATACAGATTAGGGGTGTATGGAGTCCAGATATTTACCTGCAATGTAGCATTTGAATGTTGCATTTGAATTGAAAGAGCAGAAAGCTGTTATTACAGTTTAACTGCTATGTATTTAGCATTGTCCCTCCTTTCTGGTGTAACCCAGGACAGGCTTTACCAGCTGTAACAGAAAACAACATTTTGCTTACATTTTGTTTTATTACATAGATAATTGTGGGAAAATCTGTTTTATTCCTTGTGGCTGAATAATAAATAACAATCGTATCACGAACATGTAAAGGGAGATTTAAAATATGGCCTAATTGGACTGGAAACTCAGAATCATTTATCAGTGACTGGGGGAAAAATGACCACATGTCTCCTCTGTATTTTATCACCGTGATAGCAGGAATAATCAGGAGCAGGGCAGCCAGCAGCAGTGTTCTCTGTGCTATTGTACTGCATGTGTCTGCACTTAATCACCTCTCCTGAGAGGGAGAGAAAGAGCAAGAGAGAGAGAGAGATGAGTGGGTCAGAGATCGCCCACAAGACCCCTCTCTACACTCAGACTGGAGTCATTCTCCCTTTGAGAGCTCAGTGCCTTTATTATGCAGCCTGGGACCATTGTCGCATTTCAGAGATAGAGAGAAGCACTTGGTATAGAAATTGGAATTCTGCATGTGTCCCATATGAGTACACAATACAACAGTTTTCATTTGTTCTGTGGAGTATGAATACAGAGACCAAAACATGAAGGTGATCCTTTGAAGATACAAGAATAGATTTGTCTATCTTATTTGTGTGGTCCCACAATAGCCACCAGCCTTCGAGAGAACCAATACATACAAACTTCCTTTAGATCAGCCTGACTGCACATCTTTTTTAGGGCCTTTCATTGGGTCTGTCTTTCTGATCCCATATGTGTGTCCTTATGCAAGCATGCAATTGGCTATCATCAATCTGAATGGACAGAGCAAGGGACTAAGCTCTCTTGCCCAATTAGAGCATGGCTGACGGTGCTGTCCTGCACCCCTGGTTACGGATAGCTTACAGTAGCTGGGACATGTCCAAGCAGCCAGACAGTGATGTCCTAGCCAACTGCACCACTCAGGAGCTGAAATCCTGGCAGAGTGTAGACTCAAAAATGTCTGACGGAAACGTCACGGCACTTTGCGCCAGTCTGGAAGACTCATACTGGCGTTAAGCTCAGGTCATTCTGCTGAACACCTCCCCAGGCTCTCAGGACCTCGGGAGTGTGGCCGGCCATCTGCTCCCAGACAAGCCCCAGCCATAGCTGCAGCACAAATGAGTCTGACGCATCTCAGGTGCCAGCTTTCCGGCTCTGGATGGGCAGGGCACTATTATATATATATATATACACACACACAAACTGAATTAATGACATATATTTTTGCACCAACAGATGTTGTTATAGCAGCAATGAAATTAAAAAATGAAAATGAAACTGTAGTACGAATGCAGATATATTCAAAATATTCACAGATTTTCCAGAGAAACATTTCAGACAGTAAACAGTGTATATATATATATATATATATATATATATATATATATATATATATATATATATATATATATATATATATGGATATATAGATATACATAGAGAGAGAGAGAGAAAGAGAGAGAGATTGACTGTAGATCAGTTCTTAATTTCCTAATTTCATTGCTGTCATAACAACATATGTCAATGCAAACAGATATGTCATTAATGCAATGTCCATTAGTCAATGACAAATCCTTCTAATCCTGATGGTCCGAAAGTAATCAACAAACTGATCAGCAAGCCTTCTCTTTGTTTCTCCAGTATGAAACTGACTATTGCAAGTCATACTGTAGATAACTCCCATAGCTGCCCCATAATTGTGTGTGTGTGTGTGTGTGTGTCTGAGTTTAATATTAGCAACTGTTTCATTTGTAGGATTAAAAGTCAGCACCAATGGAGTTATTGTTGTCTTAACAGTAGATTGTCTATAGTGTGTCCTCTAAGTGTGATTTTAGTGTCACCCAGTCCAGGGTATGAATGTGATACAAATACTGTGATATGACAACAGTTACAAAAATGCGTGTGTGTGTGTATATGTGCAGGACATGTACCTTGTGTGGAACTCCAGAGTACCTGGCCCCTGAAGTCATCCAGGGCAAAGGTCATGGCCTGGCTGTGGACTGGTGGGCTCTAGGTGTCCTCATCTTTGAGATGCTGTCTGGGTGAGTGCGTGTCCTGTATCTACAAGCTATATAAATGTCATATAAAACATCCAAAAAACAATGGCAATGAGCTGTTTTGGTACAGCTGGTGACTCTGAAGCTGTAGAATAATGCAGTCCAAAACCCAGTCAAGTAACAGCTTGATCTGATCGTGCATGTCTCTCTTGTCTCACTACACAGGGGCCATGAAAGTGAAAAACCTGATTGATACTGATGTTTCTGTAATTGAAATTAAGCCACGTTTGTTTGTGGAACACTGTCACCGTGCCTGTGTTTTATTAGCGGATCTCCTCAGAGCTGGCCCACCCCACCCCCGCAGAGCCGGCTCCCACTCACATGACCCTCGCTGAGCACACTGCCAGGCTGCACGCCCTCATCTACAGATCACTCTGTCACACTGCAGCAAATCCACTCACCTTTTCACTATGAGGAGAGACAGGCCCGCATGCTGCCATAACAATCCAATCTATCTGTCAGCACTCTGCCCTCCCGGCAGTGGAACTGTCACAGCAGTATTGGCTCTCTGATGTCAGACTTTCAAGGCAACACAGAAGTGGCTGGCACGCAATATGGGACACAGTCATCATGATGCTATTTACTAGCCCCAGTTGTCCACAGCTGAGCGATATTGACTTCAGATTGCATGTGGATGTCGTGATGGGGATGACAATGACTACTGCAACAGATGTTTTGAGCGGGGTTCCATAAAATAGGAGAACTCAAAGTGAGAAAATGTTACGCAGACAGAATGAGACTGGCTGTCCAAGGTTGTGTGCACTAACATGAATTACCACTAGGGGTCATCATATGTCTTAAAGTATGGATGCATGCAGTATGCCATGATAAAATTGGATACAGAGATTCAAAAGGCTGGAGACGTGAATTGGCCTAGAGTTGCTTTTGGTTGATCATTGAATGAAACCCAGTTGTAAATGTGTTGGATGTTTGGGCAGCTTAATAGGTTTGTGTCTGAGCTGTTGCTTTAAAAAAACAAACAGAGGAACAGGTGTTACCCTATCCCCCTTTAGCTCTAACTGAAATATCGGTGGTATTTTTAAGACAATTGTATAACTGACAACAGGATGCACCAATAAAAGGTACCAATGGATTCTTCTTCGCAAAAATGAGTTTGATTTTTTCAGTATACATGTAGGGTTATATATGCTTATATGGTTAAAAATGCAGTGAATTTTCTCTAGATGTGGCAGTACACCAGGTCTGACTCTGTTCTGCTGTGGGTTTGTAACTGCACCACACATGAGTGTAACATGCTCTTTGTGTGTAACTGCACACAATTCTAACCTCTCTTGGGTGTGTAATTGCTCTAGATCAGACTCTAACTTCCTCTGGGTGTGAGACTCCTCAGGATCTGACTCTAGTCTGCTCTGTACTCATGGACTTTAACCTTCCAATCCTCTGGGGACCTTCCACAGCCTATTACCTGCTGTATGCCTTTTTCTCAAGCAGCCCACAATCTCCCAGCCTTCCTGTTTCCAATTTGGTGTGTGGGTGCCTCTCTGTGTGTGTGTAGGGGGGTTGTGTGCATGTGTCAACTTTGGGGCAAGCAGTCATGTTTTGGTTGGTCCATGTTTTTTCTCAGAGACTGCAGGGAAGGAAGGAAGTTGAGCTTTCTATCATTCTATTTCCTAAGAACAAATAGGATGGCCACCGATATAGGCTGGGAATTGTCTCCATGGAGCCTGACCCAGATTTCATTGATCTGTGTCTGTTTGCTATAGTCAGCAATAACCTGCTGTGTTACTTACCACTTGAAATCCACTCTGCTGGTTGACAGCTTCTCCTTCTGGGATCACTGCTTTCTTTATTGCCTTTTGCTGCAAGAAGGCAGACACCCTTCTGACCTGCTTCAGTCTAAGCTAATGCAGTTCGAAGCTGCTAACCTGTTTTCCATAGTGGGACAGGGGGGTGCTGTAAATCAGAGTGGGCTTTGAAGTTTCAACCCCTGCCAGCAAAACTCCTTTTGCCCCTGTGGCTTTTCTGACCACTCAGGAGACCCCTCGGGTATGGGAATAAACATTCCTGGTGATTCCAGAGCCGCCTGCTTCTTCTGAGCTTGTTTTTGTCCAACAACTTCAGGCACAGCAATGTTCTGCTGACTCTTCCTGAACATGTCATTCAGAGTGCTGAGGATGAGGGACTGTGATAGTTTTCAGACTACTTTATATAATGGACGGAGACCTGGGCCACCTGTCAGCTCTCAGCGATAGTTCGGCCTGCTCCTTTTAGTATCAACCTGCTGTGCTTTGGCACTCTGAACCAAAGGGGAGCTCAGCGTCTGAAAAAACAACACAAAATTGCTCTTTAAGCAGTTGATTAATTTAAGGTTTGAGTTTCAAAAATACCTCTTCTGATTTTCTCATGTCAAATATGATGTTTATTTTTTGATGTTGGATGGAGAACAAGTATGATTTTCATATTTTTCATGCATTATAATGTATATGCACTCACTGAAAATAAATTTTAAAATGTTACATAACCGTAATAGCAATAGGACTACACCACCCAAAACACTGATCAGGCCAACCTGTCTTATCATTAGTGACAAAAAAACAAGAACAGATTGTTGGCTCTCCATGTCTCCGTCTCACATCCTGTGTACATGTCCATTTGAGGTAAGTGCTATGTCACTTAGTCAGGTCCCTTACTATTAGCTTACACTTGCTGTTTTTAACTCATCATTGTCAGTTAAACTCATTTGCTAATTTGTTCTAGCTGACCTAAATTTTTAACACAATACAATGTTTAGTATTATATACACTCACCAGCCACTTTATTAGGTACACCTGTCCAACTGCTCATTAACGCAAATGTCGAATCAGCAAATCACATGGCAGCAACTCAATGCATGTAGGCATGTAGACATGGCCAAGACGATCTGCTGCAGTTCAAACCGAGCATCAGAATTTGGAAAAAAGGTGATTTAAGTTTCTTTGAACGTGGCAAATATCCAGTGAGCGGCAGTTCTGTGGGCACAAATGCCTTGTTAATGCCAGAGCTCGGAGGAGAATGGCCAGACTGGTTCGAGCTGATAGAACGGCAACAGTAACTCAAATAACCAGTCATTACAACTGAGGCATACAGAAGAGCATCTCTGAACGCACAACACGTCGAACCTTGGGGCAGATGACCACAACGGTTGCCACTCCTGTCAGCTAAGAACAGGAAACTGAAGCTACAATTTGCACAGGCTCACCAAAATTGGACAAATTAGAAGATTGAAAAAATTTTGCCTGATCTGATGAGTCTCGATTTCTGCTGCGACATTCGGATGGTAATGTCAGAATTTGCGTCAACAACATGAAAGCATGGATCCATCCTGCCTTGTATCAACGGTTCAGGGTGGTGGAATGGTGCAATGGTGTGGGGGATATTTTCCTGACACACTTTGGGCCTATTAGTACCAATTGAGCATCGTGTCAACACCACAGCCTACCTGAGTATTATTGCTGACCATGTCCATCTTTTGATGGCTACTTCCAGCAGGATAACGCACCATGTTATAAAGCTCGAATCACCACAGACTAGTTTCTTGAACACGACAATGAGTTCACTGTACTCGAATGGCCTCCACTGTCACCATATCTCAATCCAATAGAGCACATCTAGGATGTGGTGGAATGGAAGATTCGCATCATGGATGTGCAGCCGACAAATCGGCAGCAACTGCGTGATGCTATCATGTCAATATGGACCAGTACCTTGTTGAATATATGCCACGAAGGATTAATGCAGTTCTGAAGACAACAGGGGGTCCAAACCAGAACTAGCAAGGTGTACCTAATAAAGTGGCCGGTGAGTGTATATAGGATTATATGAATATATACAATATATTCATATACAGTATGTTTTCTATAACATATATTACATTGCATTTTAATTATATATTGTATTACATACTGTGTGCATTTTGCATACTTTGCATGTCCTCAATTTTAGATGATTATCAGTTTTAGACAGTGCTACCTTAACTGAAGCATTTACATCAGCATTCAGCTTTAAAAAATCTAAATAGCTAAGGCCATGGAACCTGTGTAAGAACCTTTCAAAGTCGGAGGTGGTATGTCAAGATTTTGTGTTCACACAGTAGTTTAGCAGATACATTTATATGCAGTTGCATTTATTGAAGGTCAATACAGGATGTAAAGGCACATCTGGGATAGTATGATGGTGAGCGATGTTCCATACAGGCACCATAACTGTCACCCCTGACAGATCGCTTTGCCTTACTGGGCCCCATCTTTTGAATACAGCACAGGGCCTCACAGCATTATCACCAAGTAAATGAGTGCAGGCTCCTCAAATGGCCTTGTGGTTCTGGGATGGACTAAGCTGGACTGGATGTTCTCTCTGAGCACCATGTGGGTAAATGATGAACTGGTCGACATGAACTGATGACACTCACCTCTTGAGTCTTAGGGTGTGAGGACCAATATGAAACCTGCTTTAAGCTGACTTTCTGGCTTCCAGGTTTGGTGGCAATTTGGTATTATCTGTATCTTATACAGATGGCAGCAAATAACTGTGCCTTTAAAACCTGATTAAAAATGTGTTTGTCTATTTAAGGTACCCACCATTCTTTGATGATAATCCTTTTGGGATTTATCAGAAGGTTCTTTCTGCCAAACTGAACTTCCCTCGGCATCTGGATTTCTATGTAAAGTACGTATACATTAACAAATCAAAGGCCAATAATCTAACACACAGTTTTAGATGTGAGCTGTTAGAAACAGAAAGATTAGAGCACATTTTCAGCTTTAGGCAAACACTCCATCTAAGGTCAAGTGCATTCAGAATTCTCTTTGTGGTGCAGCTTGGCTCCCTTGTTGCTCATGAATGAATTCACAGAGATGAAAGTGGCACCCCCTGTGCTGTATACTATCTCCCTCCCTGTGCTATATACTCTCTCCCTCCTTGTGCTGTATACTTTCTCCCTCCCTGTGCTGTATACTCTCCCTGCCTGTGCTGTATAATCTCTCTGTCTCCCTGTGCTGTATACGCTCACTCCCTGTGCTGTATACTCCCTCCCTCTCCCTCCCTGTGCTGTATACTCCCTCCCTCTCCCTCCCTGTGCTGTATACTCTCCCTGCCTGTGCTGTATAATCTCTCTGTCTCCCTGTGCTGTATACGCTCACTCCCTGTGCTGTATACTCCCTCCCTCTCCCTCCGTGTGCTGTAGTGCTCTACTTGTGCTCTTGGCTCTCTGTGTCCTGGTTTGAGCCAGGAAAGACTGATATTGAGCTGCTCTGATACCTTTCTTCAGCTGTTATGTGTCAGACGTCTCAAATAACCTGTTGCTGGAATGGTAGAAATACATGAGCTGTCCTTTTGTTGGGCCTTTCATTTTATTCTATAGATTGCAGTGTAATATTAGTTGGAAAGTTTTGTTTACGCATACAAGCCTTAATATTGTTGCTGGATACATAAATGATAAAAATGCTAATAGCTAAGTTAATAGCTAAGTTTCATATGCAATTCTATTAGGCTTATGAGATATCAGGCCTTTATAAGATGTCAAACTAATTTTCAGTGAATAAATAGATGCATCTGTTTACATTGGTAGAATGCTTATAATTTTGGTCTCATAGCAAGTGTGCTTATACTTTGCCTCCTTTTAGAATGCTCTCTTAACAATATGAAATAAATGTAAGTGAGTAATGGTAACTGTTTAATCTTCCTGCCTTTGTTCAATATAGAGACCTTATTAAGAAGCTCCTAGTCGTGGACAGAGCAAAGCGCCTTGGAAACCTGAGGGTAAATATACAAGCCTTCACACCTCTGTGCTCACAAGCAGCCACACTCACACCCTCCCTAAGTTTCACACCTCCTTCAATGTTCAAAAGTCCCAAAGACCACTAGTATACAGCTAGTCACCAGGAAGGAAAGATATAGATATTATATAGATATACACTAATGTGAATCTAAGCAAAGTGGTTCCAGTTATAATCTTTTTTGGTAATTCAGTGGTTTGCTCTTGCTGGCCTGAGTGGCCATTTCTGATACTTGGGGTTGGCACAGCAATTGCGTGAGCTTCACTGTGCGGGCAGTAAAGGTTTTGTTTGCCACTTGAGAGACAAGTAAATGAGAGGCTTTTATTTTGTTGAGCATGTTAAATATAGCCAGCAAACCCACAAAGCCAAACCGCCTCTGATCTCCCTCTCCATGTGTCTTAATGAGCTCCACCAGGTTGGAGGTCAGTGCCACTTAACCCTTTACTCAGCCGCCCTCCGCACCCTCCATGCCAGAGACTGGCATTCTCTTCCAATGTTATTTCAGAAGCCGGGCAAGGGGCCCCCTAAAGTCCCAGTGGCAGGAAGTGATGGTGGGTCAGAGCTCAAATAAACACCGCTGCTGTTTGCTGTGAAAAATGTTCGTTTTTTGTAGCTGTTATAGTTTCCTTTGAATTAGGCTCCATGATACTTCAATAAATAAATAAATAATAAAGCCTAGCTTAATGCCACCCTGACTGTTCACAATGAATAGGATCAAAGGTCACTGTGCTCACACTCAAATCCAGTTCAGTAGCTCGTTTTGACCTTCCAGTTCAAGTCCTGTCTTGCAGAAAATTGACTGCCATTTGTTTATTTATTTGTTTTCAATTTCCAGGCGTTGCACATTGAATTAGTATCTTTGGCTGCTTCCTGACAGCTCATAAAAAACTCTAATGTGTCCTCTTTCATGTCAGTGGTTGAATTCAGTTTCTCTTTGAGAGCTACGTTGGTGGCGAGTTAAATGAACGTAGCATTTAATAAGTGGATTGGTATCTTTTAGGAGCTGTTTGTAAATGGTTTATATCCTTGAGTGAGAGATAAACCAAACTACACTTGTGCTACCTCTCTCAGTGTATATATGGCAGATCTTTCAGTTTCTCCAGACAGAGGATTACCTAAAACATCAAGGCAATCACCTTGACGTTATGTAAGCTGCATACATTTATTTCTCCAGGTTTACACATTTTCTATGTATCTATGATAATTGAATATTATTGGGATCAGTAAAATTTTCCATTTTCTTCCGCTTATCCGGGTCGCGGGGGCAGTAGCCTAAGCAAAGAGGCCCAGGTTTCCCTCTCCCCAGCCACCTCTTCCAGCTCTTCTGGGGGGATACCAAGGCGTTCCCAGGACAGCCGAGATATAATCTCTCCAGCGTGTCCTGGGTTTTCCCCGGGCCTCCTCCCAGTTGGACATGCCCAGAGCGCCTCCCTAGGCAGGCGCCCAGGTGGCATCCGAACCAGATGCCCGAACCACCTCAGCTGGCTCCTCTCTACATGGAGGAGCAGCGACTCTACCCGAGCCCCTCCCGGATGACTGTGCTCCGTACCTTATCTCTAAGGGAGAGCCCAGACACCCTGCGGAGAAAACTCATTTCGGCCGCTTGTATTCGCGATCTCATTCTTTCGGTCACTACCCAAAGCTCGTGACCATAGGTAAGAGTCGGAACGTAGATTGACCAGTAAATTGAGAGCTTTGCCTTTTGGCTCATCTCTCTTCACTACAACGGTCCGGTACAGCGACCGCAATACTGCAGCCGCAGCACCGATCCGCCTGTCAATCTCTCGTTCCATCCTTCCCTCACTCGTGAACAAGAACCCGAGATACTTAAACTCCTCCACTTGAGGCAAGGACTCACTCCCGACCCAGAGAGGGCACTCCACCCTTGTCAGACTGAGTACCATGGATGAATGGATGGATGGATGGATGGATGGGATCAGTAAAAGTGGTCAGTGGTAACATATAGTGGTCGGTATAATAATAATAATAATAATAATAATAATAACAGTAAAAACAATAATAACAATAACAGTAACAATAATTATAATAATGCTTTAGCTGGTCAAATAAATATCCCCACAGACTGAATCAAGATCTCTTATTTGTTACTTTATGAAGCACAAACTTGGAACCTGTTTTCCAAAGGCCTAGAGAATTAAGTATACTCAAGCACACTGGGCAGCCAGGACTGTATTTCCTTGCTCTTAAACCCTTAAAAACTAAACAGTTGTAATGGATAACAGCTGAAAATTGCCAGATGGAAGTGGCTGCACTATCCTGCTTATGCTCCTCACAACGGGCGGTTGTTGCTGTCTCGTCAATGTTAGGAACAGGTCTTGAATGTGCTGCTAGCATTTGTCTCTAGTTACCACTTACCTCTGTCCAGTACAAGATAACTACCTATAGCAGCTTCTTAACCTTCTGTTTGTTTTCTGTTTGTCCCTTAACAGAACTACTGTGAACACCTTGGTGTCCTGAAAAGTTTCCCACAAGATTTACAGCTTAAAGATAATTTTAGAAAACTTTAGAAAAGTGTTTAAAACAAAATGACAATTTCAAAATCAGTCTTTTGTCTTTATTGAAAGTTCAACAGATAATATAAAAACAAATAAATAAAGATTAACACATTCAAGTATAAACCCCTTCATAGCATAAAATCAGACACCTCCAACTAATTGTTTAATCTAATTGTTAAAACCAAGTGTCAAAGTCAAGTCAGTCAAATTTATTTATATAGCGCTTACAACACATGTTGTCACAAAGCAGCTTTACAATCGTATGGGTCCAGATCCCTAATGAGCAAGGCAGAGGCGACAGTGGCAAGGAAAAACTCCCTAAGATGGCAGGAATTTAGGAAGAAACTTTGGGAGGACCAAGACTCAAAAGGGAACCCATCTTCCATTGGGCAGCCCGTTAGCAGTCGGCATTTATAGTTCAAATATAGTTGTATAGTTATAGTTCTAATTCCAGGCTGAGTAGTCACAGTCCCTTCAATGCAGATGGTGAGCCTCAGGTAGTAGTTGGCATCAGCGCATCCTCTTGCGGCAATGGCACATCCAATCACGGCATCGGCACATCCACTGGCAAGCCAGACCATCTCTTTGGTGCTTGTATGGCGGTGTCTTTTGTAGAAGCATGCAAACAAGATATAAAATACAGGTTGAGTATGTAAACATCAATTTAGACAACCATCAATTTAAACAGGCATACATAGCTCACGTGCCAGTGATTAGCATGTGGCCCTGGCAGGCTTATCTATAGAGGCATAACTAAAGGGAGGGGCCTGGGGTGACCACAGTCAAGAGGGCTTACTGAGACATTGCTTTCAACCCAAGTCATTGTCACAACAAGAGTGATCACATGACATAGCTGGATGACAGCATCAACATCTCAGAATTCCAGAAAGCTCAATGACTTGAGGCCCCCAAGCTCCACACCTTCACAAGTAGAATACAAACTGAAGGCTTGATTAAATAGGTCAGTCTTGAGTCTAGATTTAAAGACTAAAATTAAAATTTAAATTTAAAAATATTGGAAATGGAAAAATATTACGAAGTACTATGAAGAAGAATTCTCATTATAGTTATCTCATTCATAGTTACGGCAGGAAGTGTTATGTTATTTCATTCATGGTCATGGCAGGAAGTGTAATGTTCACACAGAAATGCAGCAGTGGTGCTGATTTACATGGTATTACAAAAGTCAGAATGTCAAAATTTTAACAGAAATGTTTAAGATTTCATAACTGTCAAACTGTTACCCACCTTCTTAATGATATAGTAAGGCAGGGGGAAAGTTGTGCATGTTGTGCAGATTCCTGAGGGTTGTTATTATATTGGAAGTGTATTGGGCCAAATCTAGGCTCGGTTCACTTGAATAAATTCGAATAAGTCATCATGTTGAACCTCTGAAGACAACGCCCAATAAATGAACGTAGTTCCTCACCAGATATACTGCATACTTGGGATTTCAAATAATTTCTTTTTTCTTGTTGATCAGATTTATGTGTAACACAGCTGTCTGATAGCCTTATGCAATTATAGTATACTGAGGCAACTGCCATTTTGAAAGATTTTTTTCTCAATTCCAATGAGATAATGAATCAATTATGATCTAAACAGGCTAATTGTACTTACTTTCATTTCCAACATTGCCTATTAGACTGACCTTATGCTGTTGATAAAAATGCAGCTGATATAAACTGGTCTTTGGTGTTTAATTTCTGTAGTAATATGCAGCCAGAGAGTACTGGCCAACAGCACTGGAGGCTTTATGCATTTGTAACAAAAAATGTTGGATTCCATTGAGCAAAGTTGTTCCTGCCAGGCCCTTCACACTCTTGCCAATTAGAAGTTGAGACAGAAGTGTAGCAGTGCTACCGTTTAATTTCAGCTTGAAATATTTTAAGTTTATTGGCACAATGTATGCTTTGAGGAATGAGGTATTTCTGGTGAGCCACTGCCTCCACAGCCTGTAAGCTTGACATGAACTCAGGACACAAAGAGACTGGGCCTGTCCCAACATCTGTGTTTGTGTCTGTCTCTGTTCTATTGGTTTGCTCATGTCTCTAGGAAGTGACAGTCCTCAAACTGCTGCACCGTGCTTTCTCATAGGCAGGCATTTCAGAGTGTTTATACAGTTCGGTTAGTGTGTGTGGGGGTGGCTCCAATAGCAGCTGTGTTAACATAGAGCTCTACTCTTAACCCCTAACACCCTCTCTAAACATGCACTAGCATAAGAAGCCAATAGATCACCCAGTAGAACAGACTGATGTATTATCATATCTACTGGATGAGGACAATATGTGTTTACTTTACAACAGAACATCTGCTTGCATCTCTTGTTTCTCCACTCTCCCTTGTCACTGAGGTTATCCCCCCTAGAGCATCCACACCCAATCGATTTTGTCTGCACATGATGCTTGGCCTTGCCTCAGAAGAGTGTTTAAAACCTTAATATATTGTTCCATAAACGTGTCCAGACAAACTCCAGCACATGCTTTCACGCTGTACTTCATTCACATGAATCCTGTATTTGTTTAGTCCCATTTACAACAAACTGATGTGCCCATGACAAAAAAAAGTCTTTTAAATCAAAAGAAACTCTGAACAATACAGAGACACGTCAAGTGCAATTCTCTCCCACAGTGTTGTCCAATGTTTGCCTAGCGTTTTTGCTATCTGGCTTAAATTAAAAATAAGCCCCCTTGAAGTGGCTGTTGGACGCATGTGCGCTAACTTGATGAGACGTGTGGCTGTGGTGAAGCCGCACCGATGACTGAACTGCCATGCCGCTCCACAGGCCTTCTAGAGGCTCATACAAGCTTAGGAGGAAACACAGGAAATCTCACGCACATTAGCTTATCATGGCCTGCCTCATGCCCCTCTCCCAGGAGCTTTCTCCCTGAGACCAGCAGGCTTAGGGAGCATTCTTTTACAGAAACAAGTCACAGTTAGTGTATTTATTATATCCACAGAAGGATTGTTTGGTTTGCAGATTTCATCAGAACCCTACATAGAGGCCCCGTACCTTTGCCTTCATCCATAACCAGGGATGGATCCTCTCTGAAGGACTCAGGAGCGGTCCCTCGGTCTGTGAGGGAGGAGATTGTGTACCAGTCCTGGTCTGCAGGCTGCTCCCCTTCTTCGCCTGAGAGGGGGTCCAACCCATTACCAGGACTGGCGCTGGCTCCTCAGGAGAAAGTCTCCCAGACCCCCCTCCTCCCTCGCTGCCAGCCAGGGAGGGAGGACCCACACCGGAAGTGGGGAGCGCCAGGGAGAGAGCCATTCGCTGGCTAGCTAGGCTCAGCTCTGTCTGAATGGGCAGAGAAGTCCAGGTAAAACCTAGCCAGCCGCTCTTCTAGTTCCACAGAAGAGCACTCGGGAGCAGAAATCCAGTACTCTCCCTTGCAAAAATCTGCATTCACTGTAGCAGGCACAGTGGACAGGTGAGGCGACATTTGCCTCCCCTCTTTGGGCATCTCTTCTGTGGTCAGTTGTTCTGTAACGTTAGCGTGTTGTGGTGTGAGGAAGCAGGATGCCAAGTCAAGGAGAAGCCTATATGGCGTTTTATTATCGCTTTTACAGTATACATTTAAACACGGAATGAAGTAACGGGACTTACAGCCAAACAACAACTTACATCCACATAGACAAACACACGTTTAAATACATGAACATTAACAAGACACAAGTGCATCCTGTCACAATGATGAGACAAGAGACTACGAATAAGATAGATGAACACACACTAAGACACACACACGGAAGAAACCAAACAGATAAACGTACACACACAAACATAGACATGCCTGGAGGAGACAGGAGCTGTACCATGACACTTATGTTTGACATTCACTGCAAAATGTATATGAATTTGTTCTGAACACCTGACGATCTGATTAAATCCACAGATGCATTTTTATATATCACAACATCGTAACTGTTTGTACAGTCTGTGTATTGGGGTGAATGATAGTAACAATTTATACAATTTATACAATTTAATTGTAGTCTGATTTATTCAGCTACTAAAAGAGGAAAATTTTCACATGAAACACTGAAGAGAACTCCTGACAGTGATGATGAGAGTATGATATGTACCTTTCACTGTTTTGGACTCCAAGAGTGGAGCAGAGGATGTCAAGAAACACAGATGGTTTAGATCCATAGACTGGGACATAGTGCCACAGAGAAAGCTCAAGGTAAAACCCTTTGCTCTGCATTTCTCTGTGAGTCTTGAGTGCATATTTCTCTGCTCGATCCAATTGCTTAAGCTAATGGCCCTTGTTGGTAAAGCAGGTGTCAAGGTTATTTAACACATTTAACTTTCAAGAATGTGAAATTTGAATCCTAAAGATGGTTATGAAACATTATTCTTAAGACTTCTGCTAAACAGCGACAGACACATTGAGTGGTTGTTTTGTGGTAGACTATTTTCCGGATCTGGATGGATAAGTTTATCTAAAGAAAATATTTTGTGTTTGTGCCTTTTCTTTCTCTCTTTCTCTATTTTATCCACCTTGTTCGTCTTCTTTATCAGCCAACTATAATTCCTGAAGTTGCACACGAAGGTGACTCTTCAAACTTTGACACCTATCCTGAAGAGAAACGGAAAAAAGAGCCTGCAGTGTCTCCAAAAGACTTGGAACTTTTTAAGAACTTTTGAATATAAATATGAAGTAACATTTATTTGATAATCATTTTGGCATCTTTTCACTTGAGCCAGTCTTGTTCTGTGTTGTCTGTAGCCTTGTAATATAGTTAAATGTCTGCACTGGTTAAATCTTTGTTATGCATATGCACATAACCTATACTGTATGTTATTGCAAGTGCTCCCTTACATATCATATATCTCAGTTCTCTGGGAAATGATTATGCAACTTATGAGCTATGCAGTTTGTTTAACTTCATGGTAAAATTTGATCTGTCTCAAATTGTAAGTGTATCTCTAAAGCTGTAATCATACTGTATGTATATGAAATGGAATCAAAGTGATAGCTACTTCTTCATTTGTTTTGACATCACTGATGCTTGATTGTGTGATAAAAGCTATGTATGCCATTTTACAAAACAATTTTGACTGGGGTAGTTTATTGAGATTAGTAAACCATGAGGTATTGTTCCCTCAACACCCAGAATTTACTGACTGGTCATCTCTTTGTAATGTCTCTTTAGCTACATTTTATAGATTTTACATTGTTTATATATAGGTGGGTCTTTGTGTTGACAGCAGGTGCATGGAAGGCCGCAGGTGGATATGAGATCCCATCATTATACTTGAACGCTAGGATAACATGATCTAAGGGCTCATTTAAAAAAGCACAGTCTTGAACACAAGGTATACATCTTCATCAAGCAACTAATCAAAACTGAAAATATTTACTGTGTCCATGCCACTGTATAACTGAAGTTTTAAATATATCATGTTGATCGGCATGTACTGAGTCAAGACTGATTTATACCTTACAATGTACAGTATAAAACTAATATTCTACTTTAAATACCTTTTGTGTGTTCCAACATGAACCTTCATTCAATATCTCTTATTTGCCCAACATGAGTTGAATTGCATGCATACTTATTTTTAAGATGATGGAAGCACTTCTGGTAGTGACAATTGCATTCAATTATAGGGGCCCCATGTAAGAGCTTGCTCTTCTGTTTTGGCTGTAGGGCAATGACGGTGTGCCTCTTTCTCTCCTCATCCAGTAAATGCATACAGATTTTTCTTTAATCCCAGTGCTTTCTCCTGCCAAAGAGCTAAATGGATTTACAAAAAATACATGCTTTATGTTTTCACCTAAAATCTTTTGAAGAACTAGTTATCCCCTCTGAGACTTTCCTTGGAATTACTGTGGAATAACTGGAATATGTTTCAACATACCTGTCTATAAGTGTGTGTGTGTTTGTGTGTGTGTGTGGACACTTTGGAAATTCTGCTGTTTTTTTACTCACAGTGGAATGTTTTGATGTGGAGTAAAGCAGGTAGGTGTATATTGAAATGTATGTATTGCACAACTGTAAGCTGTAAAATATTGTGCATAAGCTGCCATATCTGGTTTTAAATCATTACATAGCATCTTAATAATAATAATAATAATAATAATAATAATAATCTTTATTTGTATAGCACCTTTCATGCATACATGCAACTCAAAGTGCCAATCTTGCCTAACTCCGCAGCATTTACTGAAAGTCATTCACTCTACTAATTCATGAAGTGCATATTCTATGTGATTTTAATGTGAGTTAAAATTTATAATAGCTAGGGTTGCTATGCTTCTGCAGTTATCTTTAGGCAGAAGAACCAAGATCCTGGTAAAGAGACTAACACAATTCACTGAGAATCTCATTTACAATCTCGTTCTATTTATATTTTTAGGTGTTAAAAATTATTTTAAAAAATTATATTCTAATCAGTGTTGGGTTTTGGACCTGTAAGTTCCATTCTTTTAGGGTGACATTTGCTTATTTTAATTTTGAATTTAAGTTTTAAGAATCCATTTTGTAATATTTATTTATTATTATGATTGCATATTTTTTCTGTTTTATTTAAAATAAATTTTATTTATTGTTAATTGATGATAATACTGTGTGAGGGATTGCTTCAATGGCAACAGAACTTCACCTCCTTCCATGATGTCCTACTTACATCCTAAGTCAGGCTAGCCTGGCACAGAGCCAGCATGCATCAGCTGGAAATTGTTTTTTTCCTACATGACCAATCATTACCATGAGACAAATCTGAAATATAAAATTGATTGAATATAAATACAGTTTCTGTTAACAGTTGGTCCTAGTTTTCATCTAACAAACTTATTCTTTCCAGAAGGTACCAAAGGCAGTCTGGAGCAAGTCTTCATACAAGATTATGTAATCAACAAGGAACTGATTGGTCTTATTTGGAAACCTTCATTGTAGCTTTTGGCAGTTGGAATGGTGCTAAATAAAACTTCATTTAAAGATTAGCATCTTATTATGTGATTTATTATGTTACTTTGGTTTTGAAAATGTTTTTTTTTGAGGGGGGGGCTGTGACGTATTTTGACAGACAGCAGGAGGCGAGGGTAGCGAGCTTCCATTTGGTTTATTATCCATACTCAATTTAGGGATGAACAGAAATAAAGGCAAGCGTGCCTAGTAATGCATAGAACAGAAAATAAAGAAGAGTTCCCAGAGGCGTCGTTCAGGAACAGCACGTCTTTGTCCAGGATTAGCGTAGCGAGATCCGCCCAAGGAAGGCCAATGCGCAGCACTGAACGACAGGACCTGTGGGCTTAAGAAGGCATCCCAAATACCGTGCACAGGTGTTTAGTATTCGGGAGAATGAGAAGGGGGGAGTGACGTGCGAGGTGTGGGTGTGCGCCTATGCCAGGTAAGGGTGTGACGTGTGTCGGGTGCTCTCGCGGGTGCCCTCTGGTGGCGAACCCGCCTTCTCACCGTGGCAGAGCCCTCCCTCAAGGATTCCTCCCGGCGACGGACACTCGGTCGTCCCGGACGCCGCGGAGCTGGCCGGTTAGGGAATTCGCGGTGGTAGTCGGCGATTAAGGAGGGATCCAGCACCTGTGCTGCCGGGATCCAACTCCTCTCTTCTGGCCCATAGCCCTCCCAATCCACCAGGTACTGGAGACCCCGCTGACGGTACCTGGAGTTAAGGAGCTTGTTTACCTTATAGGCGGGGCCATCTTCTAACATCACTGGAGACGGTGGGGCTTGTCCCTCTCCTTCTCCGAGTGGTCCTTCCGTGTATGGCTTCAGGGCGGAGACATGGAAAGCCCTCGACACTCGTCGATTCTCAGGTAGTCCTACCTTGAACGTCACACGATTTATGCATTGAGTGATCGTATAAGGTCCCACGTAGTGGGCTTGTAGCTTACCTGGGCTTCCCAGTCTACCGCCCCTCGTAGAAATCCATACTTTATCGCCTACTTTATAATTCGGCGCGTTGGATCTTCTACGGTCCGCCTTTTCCCTGAAGTCTCTTCACCGCTGTCTGCAAACGCTGATGCGTATCTTCCCACACGCTCACTCCTCTTACACCAGTCCTCTATCTGAGGCTGATCGGAAGTGGCAACGTTCCAAGGGTACAGCGGCGGTTGTCTCCCAAACACACACTCAAACGGGGTCTGACCCGTGCTGGCCTGAGTGAGCGAGTTTTGGGCATATTCCGCCCATGCCAGTAGTGAGCACCACGCCTCTTGATGCTCACTACAGTATGCCCTCAGGAATCGCCCAAGTTCCTGATTTACCCTTTCCACCTGCCCGCTTGCCTGGGGATGATATCCTGACGTGAGACTGACGGTCACGCTCAGTTTTGACAGGAACTCACGCCAGACCCGCGATGTGAACTGCGGGCCCCTGTCAGACACGATGTCCTCGGGCAAGCCGAACTGTCGAAACACGTGCCTGAACAGGAGATCAGCTGTCTCCCAGGCGGTTGGCAGTCCGGGCAGGGGTAGGAAGCGCACCATCTTCGAGAACCGATCCACCACTACCAGGATAGTGTTGTTCTCCTCTGAAACTGGCAAGTCAGTGATGAAATCAATAGCTAGGTGCGCCCATGGCTGTTTAGGTATGGGCAGGGGTAGCAGCTTACCCGCGGGCGGCGCCCTCGGCACCTTGCTGCGCACACACAGCACAGGACCCCACGTGACGCAGAACGCCACTGTGCATCCCGGCCACCAATAGCGAGCGCCCAGGAGCGGTGATGTTCTAGTGGATCCAGGGTGTCCCGTGCCTAGTGAGGAATGTGCCCACTGTATCAAGGCGGTGCGCTGCGCGGGGGCACATACCTGCGGTGCGGAGGACAGTTGGGATGAGGATTCGCGGCTTCGATGGCCCGATCAATCTCCCAGTTTACAGCCCCGACAAAGCACTCGGGTTTGACTGGCTCCTCACCGGTCGAGTCCGCACTGCCGGGAATGAACGTGATAGTGCGCCGGCACGTGTGTTTTTCTCCCTGGACGATATGTGACCTGAAACTGGAAGCGTGAGAAAAACAATGACCAGCGTGCTTGTCGGGCATTCATGCGTCTAGTGGTTCTCAGATACTCGAGATTCTTGTGGTCCGTGAGAACCAAAAACGGGTGCCTCTAGCCAGTGTCTCCACTCCTCGAAAGCTAGACGCATCGCCAGCAGCTCTCTGTCTCCCACTCCATAATTTCGTTCCGCTGAGGACAATTTCCGCGAGAAAAAGGCAATAGGCCTTAGCAGGCTACCTTTTTTGAGCCGCTGCGATAGCACCGCCCCCACTCCCACGTTAGAAGCATCTACCTCTACGATGAAGGGCTTCGTGGGATCCGGCTGATGAAGGACAGGCGCGGTGACGAAAGCCTGCTTCAGATCTTGGAAAGCGTTATCAGCCTCCTCCGTCCAGGCCAGACTTTTGAGTCCACCACGCAGCAAGTCCGTTAGCGGCTTCGCGACAGTGCTAAATCCCCGGATGAACCTCCTATAGAAGTTCGCGAAACCCAGGAATCGCTGCAGCTCGCGCCGTGTGTGAGGACGATTCCATCCGGTCACCGCCTCTACCTTGCTGGACTGCATGTGTACGGAACCGGCTTGATGGTATAGCCCAGGAAGTTTAGTTCCGTAGATGGAACTCGCACTTCTCCAGTTTGCAATACAGCTGATTGCGGAGGAGGGTGCGGAGGACGGCCCGCACATCATGCATATGTCGCTTCTACGGAGGAAGAATAAATGAGGATGTCATCGATATGTAAGCGATAACACACTTATTCAGGTACTCACGTAAAACTTCATTAATGAACGCCTGGAAGATCGACGGAGCGAAGCCAAGCCATACGGCAAGACCCGGTACTCATAGTGCCCGGAGCGGGTACTAAACGCCGCCTTCCACTCATCCCCTTCACGCATTACGGATGAGATTGTAGGCGCTGCGTAAATCCAGTTTGGTAAAGATTACCGCCTCCCGCAACTGCTCCAGCGCCGAAGGCACTAGAGGCAGTGGGTAGGTGTAACTTACCAAGAGGGAATTGAGTCCTCGGTAATCTACGCACGGCCTCAGACCACCGCCCTTCTTTTTCACAAAGAACACTCTGGCTGAGGCGGGCGAAGTAGAGGGGACAATATAGCCCTGCGCTAATGCCTCCTGGACATACTGCTGCATGGCTTTCTCTTCTTCAAGTGACAGAGGATATACTCTTCCTCTCGGGGGAACACTCCCTTCTTTTAATATTATTTTACAGTCCCAGGGACGGTGCAGAGGGAGCTGCATCGCTTTGGTGGGACTGAATACTTCGGCCAGGTCCTGATATTGCTGAGGAATCTTAGTGGCACTTGCCACGCTAGGACTCTCGATGGTGGTGGAAGTCAGCAATAAAGGGGCGTGACTCCTCGAGCTTACGGTAGGTGCACTCCAGTGTGATATGTGTCCAGTGTGCCAATTAATGATGGGGTGAAACTGCCTGAACCACGGGAGCCCTAGTGTCAGATCGTATTTTAACTCAGGGAGAACACAAAAAACTTGTGAGGAGGAGTGCCCTTGAACAGTGAGAGTGAGGGGGGGGGTGTGTTGGCGCACTACTCCGCCACCCACAGGCCTGCCGTCCAGCGCCTCGACTTTCCTTGGCCTTTCCAAGGTCTCCAGGGGCAACCGCATCCTCCTCGCCAGGTCCGCTGTCATCATGTTTCCTGATGCTCCCGAGTCCACTAGGGCATAAACCCCAACACAATTCCCTCGGTAAGTAAGCGCCACGTTTATAGTCAGCAACTGAGCCATCTTGGATCTACTCACCCGAGCCCTTCCGCTGTCAGGTGCTCCTATCTGCATCGGTTCTGGTGCCTTCCAGTTTCGTAGTCCTCTCGGGGGAGATCTTACACGCGCGACTCTTGTTGCCCGTCCTCCGGGAGTATTCCTCTCTTGCAGTAGCCGGTCGTAGGTTATAGCCATGCGGACAACCGAATTAAAAGGCTCGTTTTCCTGCCTGCACGCTAATTCAGCGCGTAGCTGGGGTTTTAGAGCCACTAAGAAGGCGTCCGTGAGTGCCGCGTCATTCCACCCCGTCCCAGCTGCGACAGTGCGAAACTCGAGGGCGAATGCGGCCGCTGTTTGGTTCCCCTGCCGCATTGTTAACAGGGTCTGTCCACACGCCCTTCCTTGGCGTGGGTGGTGAAACACTTCTTTTAATTCATTATGAAATGTCTCATAATTTGATAATAGCGGGGACTCACCCGCCAATAACGCGGCTCCCCAGGCCAATGCCTTGCCGCTGAGCCGCGAGATAACAAAGGAGATTTTTGCCTGGTCCGTAAGGTGCTCTTGATACCGAAAGTAGAGGCTGCACTGGGCCAGGAATCCCTCGCACTTCTCGGGGTCTCCATCATAAGCCTCTGGGGGTGCCAAGGGTAGTCTCACCCCTTCCACTCGTTGAACCGGGGTTTGACTAGCCTGCTGCGACAGAACTTGGACAGACGTGGTCAGCGTACGCATTAAATTCCTCAACTCACCCATCTCGTGGTGATGCTGCTCCAGCAGCAAGCCTTGAGCATTTAGGACTTCTAAGGCAGAAGGCCCGCTGCCACCTGCTGCTTCAGGCTGCGCATTCTGTGACGTATTTTGACAGACAGCAGGAGGCGAGGGTAGCGAGCTTCCATTTGGTTTATTATCCATACTCAATTTAGGGATGAACAGAAATAAAGGCAAGCGTGCCTAGTAATGCATAGAACAGAAAATAAAGAAGAGTTCCCAGAGGCGTCGTTCAGGAACTTTGTCCAGGATTAGCGTAGCGAGATCCGTCCAAGGAAGGCCAATGCGCAGCACTGAACGACAGGACCTGTGGGCTTAAGAAGGCATCCCAAATACCGTGCACAGGTGTTTAGTATTCGGGAGAATGAGAAGGGGGGAGTGACGTGCGAGGTGTGGGTGTGCGCCTATGCCAGGTAAGGGTGTGACGTGTGTCGGGTGCTCTCGCGGGTGCCCTCTGGTGGCGAACCCGCCTTCTCACCGTGACAGGGGCGGGGCATGGGGAGTCATAAGTGAATGTTTATCTGAGAACACACTCAAAGCCGATGGACTCTGCATTGTGGGAAGACTGTTTAAAATGTGGCTTTTGTTTGGTGAATGCCCTGTTTTACAGTTCTTTTCTTATAATAATTGCTTACAGGAAAAACGTTCATTGAAAGTCTTTATTTTTTTATATCTTAGCCCTGCTCATTTGCACATAATTGATGATTTGTCATAAACAATGGAAGGAAAAACTCCCAAGAGGGGATTAGGAAGAAACCTTGAGAAGACCAAGACTAAAAAGAAAGCATCCTTCATTGGGCGGCCCAGCTAGTAGCAGTCCATATTTAAAGTTCTATATCTAGGCAGAGCAGTATCTCCAATGTGGATGTTGGGCCTCAGGTAGGTGACAGCATCGGCGCTTCCACAAGCAGCATTGGCACATCCATTGGCAAGCCAGAGCATATTTTAGGTGCTTTATGTTTAATTTGTGCTGTTTAGCATTGTGAATACAGCTATTTTCTTTAAATAATATGGCTTAGAAATACAAAATGTAGTGTCCTGACCAGTATGAAATTATCATTGCTTGCATGAAGTACCATCAATGCTATATGTACCTCATTTGGACCACAGCCCCCAGTCAGCTTCAGCTTGGTCAGTAGCCCAGAATTTGGCATTCGGAAATCCATCTTGAGATGCTGTCCATTTTCCACCTCTTATGGCTTTTTCAGTTACTCCTGAAACCACTTAGATGCAATCAGCAAAAGTTAAATAAAGAGACTGTTAGCCCAAATTAATGCTTAAAATGTCATCTGTTGAGACATTAGAAGTAGGAAAATAGCAATACTATCCCGTAAAACATTGGCAGAAGAATTTCTGCTTTCATGCACAGCTTTCTTCTTTTTATAAGGGGCCCCTCCTGACATTAGTATTCTATAGACACGTAGTGAGGTCATAACTGAACAGATAAATATGCTGAGTGAAACAGACATCCACTAACACAAAAGAACTTTCTGAAGGAACCTGTTTGCGATTTCTGATCAAGAATGTTTTCTTTACTGTGTTTACTGGTGCCAAAATTTGTCTGAGAAAGAACAGCTCATTGTGTGATACCACAAGGGGTGTTCAACAGAACAATACATCTGACATCAGCACAAGTTTCTGAGGAGATACTGAGGAGTTTCACAGCAGTCTTGATAGATAACTTTTCTTTTAAAGTTTGGGTTGACTTGTTGACCTTCAAGCCAATAAAAGACATCTGTTGATATGTGAGCAGCAGGAGAAGATAAACCCCTGTTTCCTTTTAATGTTCAGGTCACCAATTCAAAACATGACTCAGCTAATCTACAGGTTGCAAAATCCAGACCAACAGGCCCAATGCCTACTGTGGAGGGAGAGGGGGGGCTGTGGTCATATCTAGGATGTGTACTTAAAAATGATTTCAGGAGCAGACGTGTCATTGGGGAATGATGTGAAGCTGTTTCCATTCCACTGTATCCCATCTGTGGACTTCCCACAGACACTGCAACAGGGATACGTTTTTCCCATCAGATGAATTAGTTCACTGGTCCACAACCTGCTTTCTTATCAGAAAGTTCTAACATTCATCTTCTCTTTATATCTATGTTTCCATCTCTCACCCATTGAGAAACTGTAGCTGTTTATCCAGGATATGTTCTTTGCTAGGGCGGCATGCTGGTGTGGTGGTTAGCACTGTCGCCTCACAGCAAGGCGGTCTGGGTTCGATTCTCGGTCTGGGCTGCTCTGTGTGGAGTTTGCATGTTCTCCCTGTGCCTGCGTGGGTTTTCTCTGGGTACTCTGGTTTCCTCCCACAGTCCAAAGACATGCATCTTAGGTTGATTGGTCACTCTAGATTGCCTGTAAGTGTGAGTGGGTGTGTGTTGGCCATGTGGTGGACTGGCGAACTGCCCATGGTGTACCCTGCCTTTGCCCGGAGATGCTGGGATTGGCTCCAGTGACCCTGACTAGCGGGAATAAGCGGTACGGATAATGAATGAATGTTCTTTGCTGTTAAACTGACTGCTGATGCCAACTTGCATAATGAAATCTTATAGCTCATATTATGACACAAGAAACACAGAGTTATTGTACACTCAAGGTTGACGTTATCTTTAGGAGTATGATGGGATTATATAGGACACTTCTAAAAATGTTAGCTTTTTTTTTTGTAAGTATCCAAAACCCAAAAGTTTGTCTTCTGCACAAGAATAATAGGTGTAGTATCAAAAAGATGACAAGGCAATAGAATCTGGGGGGCAATTTTATTGAAGCCTCTGGAGAGTCTGTCTGGGGCAAAGTTAATGGGTGGTTTGGAGGAAATGATTCTATTATGAAGCAGTCTGAAAAAGTCTTCTAGACTGTTCCAGAAGCCAGGGCCATTGGCAGTGAGCCTCGAAAGCTTATTTCCAGGTGGTTGCCGTTCATTGTGGTTATCTCAAGAACCTTTATTACCCATACATCAGAATCCTGGGGAGAAGGTCTGCTATCCAAACTGATACTCATCTTTCAAACATGATGGAGCTTTCTCCTGATCTTATATTCCGAACCAAGTGTTCTGAAACATTCTGTACAGTGTCATGTTTTAGGATGTTAAGAGCACAATTAATTCTGAAATCCAGAAATCTACTTTGAGTTGTGTTGATTGTGAAATAAAATGTATTGACTTGACTGACTTTTGTACTGCCTTGTACTGAGACTTGTACTGAGTCAAGTTGAGATAATATTGACTGGTTTTCCACATGAGTAGGATCAAGATCTGAACTTTCTAGTTTCAGTGCCAGAAAACTTTAAGCAGTGATGGTATCTCATGAAATGTAGCAAAACACTTGAGACTGGAATTTGTAACCAGACTGGATTTATTTGAAGGACCCATCCAGAGATCTGGCATTTGATATCTGGAGAAAGCACATATAAACAAAAGGAATAACTTGAGTGATGTGGTTAGCTAATATCCTCCAAACTCAGGTTTGTACTTGAGGAGAATGATGAATTGTTAAGGTTTTCCTAAAGATTTTTTTTATTGTTTGTGTTGTTTTAATTAAAAGTTTTTGTCTGATTAGTTTTTCCTTTTCAAACGTTTTACACAAAGAGCAGCTTGCTGCTGAATGTATTGAATTCTGCACATATAGTGCTAGTACCTCCAGCATGACTGACCTCTGTGTCTAGCTACCTTAAATCATAATTTCAGTATCTTGAGAAAAACATAAAAGTACATTCTAAAGCTTCAGATTCTAGCTTCAGCCAGTTACATTTGTCTCTTGCATAAATCACTTTTATATAAGCATTTGAATTTCACAAGCTGACTCTAGTAACAGGTCAAACAAATCAAAAGGCTTAGTTCCTTAAAGGGAAATTATACATTATGGTTGCTTTCACATGAACATCAACTGTGCTTCATATGCTTTTGAACTGGATTTATTGAATGTGATTAATTTAGAACTAGGTGCAGATGTTGGACAATATCGCAGACAAATTTCATTAGGGTATTTTAGCATTATAAAAATCTATAATTTGATTACGAACAGTAAATAACAATTGCTGTTAATGTGACATTGTCAGTAGTAGTTTACATTTGTTCTTGAAAATCTGTTTAACACTGGGTTTTCATATGTAACAATTGAGTGGACTGTATTTTACTGTGGATTACATATTTTATGGTACTTCCAACCAGACAGTGAAATGTCTAACATACCATCTCCACACCTTAACAGCCAGTAAGTAGCATGTGTGGGCTCCTCAACTGTAGGCTTAACATTCCATGGTCATCTGGCAGCATGCACAGACCCTACATTAGGTTTCAGTCATAATGGAGCTTTGCTTTGATCTGTCTGTCTTTTTTCTTAAAGCACAAACGAGAATGTAACAGTGCCTTTTGTACCCTTAGGTGAATTCTTCAAGCTAGATAATGAAGTTTAAATGCCTTAAATTTTGTGGTGATTAAGCCAACACTAAAGGTTTTTCTGACTCTACTCTCTTTACGTGCATGTGCATACATAAAATAGTCTATAAACCCTGTTAAAAATGCAGGTTTTTGTGTGTAAAAAACATAAACCATGATATATCTTGTCAAAACGTTTTCTAAGTTTATTGTGAAATTAAACCCCATAAATGCTTGTTATTGTTATTACAAAGGCTTCTGTCTTGCCACCCTACCCTGTAGCCTCGACATGAAGAATTTGGAAGATTGCTGTCACATGTAGGGAGCAACAAGCACTTGCCAGAAATTTAATTATGTTAATGGTGCTGCAGTCCTCTTGGCAGCCTCTCTGACCAGTTCTCTCCTGATCTTCTCATCAGTTTTAAACAGGCATCCTCGTCTTTGCAATATCACAGTTGTGCAATATTTTCTCCACTTGTTGATTATTGTCAGTGCTCCATGGGTTTGTATGTATGTATGTGTATGTTTATATGCTCATACAGCATTATTTTGGTTATGCTGTTTATTAGTTTCTTGTATTTATTTTAATTATTTATACAAAATGTCCTTATTAAATTAAAGCATAATGGACAAGAGAACATGGATCTCTATTCCTTAACACCCAGAAATTGAACAGGCATTCTAAAATACCTTCTTATGTTAGTTTACATTATTGCTCACAAATAACGGAACAAACAGTTTGATGGTGACTCCCATCTCAATAAATAGTGCCCAGCTTGCCTCATTAAAATAACAGCCAGTGCCTAAAGTACTAAAAAGAATATCTCATACTACAGTAGATTACAGCAGAATATCCTGGAAGGACATGTATGTACATATAAGTATATGTAGACAATAGACTTTTAGTAGCCAAGTACTTCAGCTAGAAATCACAAATAAACCCTGCAGAATATTATCTCATATTATTTTAAGTTTTATTATTATTATTATTATTATTATTATTATTCGTGCCCAAACAATACTTTTAAAATCGGAAACATGCTTTTCAGGGACTTTGGCTATTCATCTGACATAGTGAATCAAATGTCCTATACATATTATTTTTAGCTGTGTAAATGTACATGTCTGCGTGTGTTTATATATAAATATATTGTGGTGGAAGGTAGCTCCATCACAGTCATACCTCAAAAATCACTGTACACACTTGCCTTTCGGAAAACGACTGCATTCACACCAAAGAGAAATAAGCCCAGTCCCAAATAGTACACTCATGGTTCTGCAGTCCACAAATGCACATGGGGGCTAGGATGTCATTTTGTGTCCCATTTCTCTCACCCATTTTGGTGAACAAAGGGGTACTCAAACACCCTCTATGCACCTTTACTGCAGACTTCAGTGAGAAAGGCAATGGTGTGTCTCCAGAAGCAGCTTATTACCCAAAATTCCCTGAGATACACACATGTACCAATTACATTGGACAAGAGTGAACAATTTTGTGTTATGCTGTGTGAACATCATGGCAGATAAGAGAAAATTCAAATGCATTTCTCAACTAACTTATTATTAGTTGTCAAGTGCATTTCTAGGATTTGAAAACATCTGGGGCTAGTCTGGAACTCCAGAGGTTTCCGGTATTTGGTATGGTTAAAACTGGTTCACAGACCATACCACTGACAGGACATGGGTGCACTGACATTACTGACAACTATGGGATAAATACAAAGTCAAACTCACATTTATTTATATAGTGCTTTTTACAACACATGTTGTCATAAAGCAGCTTTACAATCATATGGGTCCAGATCCCTAATGAGCAAGCCAGAGGCGACAGTGGCAAGGAAAAACTCCCTAAGATGGCAGGAATTTAGGAAGAAACCTTGGGAGGACCAAGACTCAAAAGGGAACCCATCCTCCATTGGGCGGCCCGCTAGCAGAAGTCCGTATTTATAGTTCTATAGTTATAGTTCTAATTCCAGGCTGAGTAGTCACAGTCCCTTCAATGCAGATAGTGAGCCTCAGGTAGGAGTTGGCATCAGCGTGTCCTCTTGCGGCAATGGCACATCCAACCACGGCAGGCTTATCTATAGCAGCATAACTAAAGGGAGGGGCTGGGGGGTGACCACAGTCATGAGGGCTTACTGAGACATTGCTTTCCAACCAAGTTATTGTCACAACAAGAGTAATCACATGACATGGCTGGATGACAGCATAAACATCTCAGATTACCAGAAGACTCAATGAGGGCCCCTGAGCTCCACACCTTCACAAGTAGAATACTAACTTAAGGTTTGATTGAATAGGTGAGTTTTGAGTCTAGATTTAAAGATTGGAACTGTGTCAGGATCTCGGTTTGGAGCTGGAAGGCTATTTGTGATGCCTGGGTCGTGGGAGGCAGAGAGGGATCCATACGCAGAGCGATAGTAACGTAAGCTTTAATAGAGTGCAGAGTGACAACACCCCGAATGGGGGAAATACACGAGCAACAGCCCGAAAAGGGCGTAGCAGGCAAGGCCAGAAGACGTTGGACAGGCAAGGGTCGGTACACAGGCAGAGCAAAACAACCAGGGCAAAAGTACAAAAAGGGCAGATCCAAAAGGCAAAAACAGAGACAGGCAAAAAGGGTCAAAAACACTAAGCTAGCAAAATCCAGAAGAGCAAGAATAGAAGGCTTGGTAAAGACACTCGTAAACAGGGCAATACTTCGCACTGCTTTGAAACTCTCAAAGTCCTTTAGTAGAATGCGTAATTGGTTAACACAGTTCAGGTGATATCAGTACTCCGTTGATGGTGCCCTCTGGCGTCGCTGGGCGGTATGTGTTGTTTGCGCCCTCTGGTGGTCCAGGGCACCATCCGCATCCCTGACATTATTCCCCCTCGAACCATCCTGCGACGAGGACGTCCACGGGGCCGCGGCGCAGGGCGATCAGGATGCGTCCGGTGAAACTCTCGGACTAGGGTGGGGTCCAGGACATCGTGGGCATCCACCCAGCTCCTCTCCTCCGGACCATACCCTTCCCAATCCACTAGGTACTGTAGACGATGGCCCCGCCTCCGGGAGTCCAGGAGGGAGCTCACCAAGTAGGCCGGTGATCCATCCACATCCAGTGGCGGAGGAGGGGGCAGCTGGGCATCCCGAGGCTGGCCAACGGGCTGCGCGGGCTTAAGCAAAGAAACATGAAACGTGGGTGCAATGCGATAATGAGGTGGGAGCTGCAACCTGTATGACACCGGTTGATCTTCCTTATAACCGGGAATGGCCCCACAAAGCGGGGATTCAGCTTCCTGCAGGGGGTCCGTAGCCGAAGATCGCGGGTGGAGAGCCATACTAACTTGCCTGGGGAGTACTCAGGAGTGGTCTGTCGGTGCCGGTCTGCCTGCAGCTTCTGTTGGCGAACCGCCCGCCGAAGCTGAACGTGGGCGGCCTCCCAGGTTCGCTTGCTGCGTTGCAACCAGTCATCTATAGCAGGGAGATCAGAAGGCTCCCCCGACCATAGGAGAAAACATAGGGAAACATAGGAGGCTGAAAACCCAGCACACACTCAAAAGGGGTCATACCGGTGGACGAATTCGCGATAGAGTTCTGAGCCATCTCCGCCCAGGGCAGGTAACGGCTCCACTCCTCCTGTTGAGTACTACAATACGACCGCAGGAACCTGCCAATCTCCTGATTCAGCCTCTCCACCTGTCCGTTACTCTGTGGGTGATAACCAGAGGTAAGGCTGACATGAACGCCCAACCTTTTCACAAAAAGCCTGCCACACACGAGAGGTGAACTGGGGACCCCTATCTGACACAATGTCCTCAGGGATCTCATACAATCGGAACACATATGAAAAATAGTTTCGGCGGTCTCCATGGCGGTAGGGAGCTTAGGGAGAGCGACTAGCCTGCACGCTTTTGAAAAGCGATCGATAATAACAAATATGCATGTATGGCCCTGCGAACGGGGCAGATCAGTGACGAAATCTATAGCCAGGTGTGACCACGGTCGTTTCGGAATGGGGAGGGGTTCAAGGAGGCCCATAGGTTTACTTCGGGGGGTCTTGCTCTGCGCACACACGGTACATCCCGCAACATAGGACTTAACTTCGGCAGCGACCTCGGGCCACCAGTATTGCCTGAGTACTAGCTCCAAAGTGCGTTTATCCCCTGGGTGACCGGAGGCGGGGGACGTATGAATCCACTGCATAAGCTCCTGCCTAAAACCGGGGAAACATAGAGCAAGCTAGGGGGGCAAGCAGCAGGGGCCGGATCAGCCTGGTGAGCTGCCCTAATTCTGACATCCAAATCCCAGAGGATGGGGGCTACTATTACCGAAGCCGGGAGGATCGACTTAGGGGGGTTGGGCGTATCTGGCCTGTCATGGAGCCTGGACAAAGCATCCGCCTTAGTATTTTTCGATCCTGGCCTGAAAGTAATCGTGAAGTGAAAACGAGCAAAAAAAAGTGCCCATCGTGGCTGTCGAGCGTTAAGGCGTTTTGCTGCTTTAATGTACTCAAGGTTCCGATGGTCAGTCAGGATCAAAAATGGGTGTGCTGCTCCCTCCAGCCAATGCCGCCACTCCTCCAACGCAGATTTCACCGCTAGCAGTTCCTTATTACCGACGTCATAGTTCCTCTCGGCGGCAGTGAGCTTGCGGGAATAAAAAGCACAGGGGTGGAGTTTGGGTGGTGTGCCTTGGCGTTGAGAAAGGACAGCCCCTACACCTGTATCAGAGGCATCCACCTCTACAGTAAACGGTAGTGTAGGATCCGGTGCGTGAGGATAGGCGCCGAGCAGAATCGACGTTTTAACTCATCAAAAGCGCTCTGGGCTTGGGGAGTCCATAAAAGTGACTTAGGGGGCCCTTTAACAGAGAGGTGAGGGGTGCAGCGACAGTGCTATAATCACGAATAAAAACGTCTGTAAAAGTTCTCAAAACCCAAAAATCGCTGCATGTCTTTCACTGAGCGAGGACGTGGCCACTCACGTACTGCTTGTACCTTGTCAGTGTCCAGCCACTCCTCGTTGACCCACCTTGTAACCTAAAAAATGAACCTCCAGTAGAAAAAACACACTTCTCCAGCTTGGCATAAAGGTGGTTCTCCCAGAGCAGCTGGAGTACTTCCCTCACATGACGGACATGATCCTCACGGGTCTCTGAATAAATAAGGATATCGTCAATGTAGACAATCACACTTTTGTTCAACAGCTGACGAAACACATTATTCATAAATGCCTGAAACACAGGCGGGCGTTGGCCAAGCCATACGGCATAACCAGGCATTCATAATGACCATTAGTCGTGATGAAAGCCGTTTTCCACTCATCCCCCTCCCGTATGCGCATTCAGGTTGTAGGCACTGCGCAGGTCCAACTTCGTAAAGACCCTTGCCTGGCGCAACTGTTCCACGGCTGCCGGCACTAGTGGGAGGGGGTATGAGTTCTTGACTGTTATCGCGTTGAGCCCCCTTTAGTCAATACAGGGACGTAGTCCTCCGTCCTTCTTTTCCACGAAAAAAAAGCCTGCGGCAGCGGGAGACACAGACGGACGTATATATCCTAGCTTCAGGGCCTCTGCCACATACTCCTCCATAGCACGGGTCTCTGGGATAGACAGCGGATAAGCCCGCCTCTCTGGGGGAGTGGTCCCTGGTAAGAGTTTGATTGCACAGTCAGAGGGGCGGTGAGGGGGCAATTGCGCTGCTTTACTTTTGCAAAAAACGTCCGCGTACTCCGAGTACACCTCCGGGAGTCTCACTGTCTCAATCTGTGTGGGGCTTTCAATATGCGTGGCTCGTACCGCCACACTAAGGCAGCCCTCGTGACACATCTGACTCCATTTCAAAATCTCTCCTGTCCTCCAGGAGATCACCGGGTTGTGCAACGCCAACCAAAGGGTAACAAGATCTGGTGCTCTGGGGAGCGTATGACATGAAAAGGAAGTTGCTCAGAGTGTAACACTCCCACCCATACGGTAATAGGCCGTGTAACCCGCCGGGGACAGACGGATGCGGCCCAACTCCATGGGCTCAGGAGGAGGCGTGATACTAGGAGTGGTGGCTGGGACCTGGGATGTTAGCAGTCTTACGGGAACGAATTGGGTTGGACAACCTAATAGATAGGTGAATAAATTCTCCTAAAGGGAGACCATCACCCTTACATGCCAATTCTGCCCTAAGTGTATCCGTGAGGCTTTGGCGGTATACCGTAAGTAGAGCTCGGTCGTCCCATCCACTAGCAGCTGCGAGGGTGCGGAAATGAAGCGCATGTTCCGCAAGGCGGTGGATTTTCCTTGTCGAAGACATAGGAGTTGTTCCCCTGGTTCCTGGCCAGATGCCGAGTGATCAAATACCTCCCTGAAACTAAGTTCAAAATCGTGGTAAGTTCTCCCCTGCGTGTCATGACTAGCTACGGCGGTGGCCCACTGCAATGCCTTACCGGTGAGCAGCGACATAACAAAGGCTATGCGTTCGAGTCTGTCGGGAAGGCGGTGGGCTGCATCGAAAGTACAGGGAGATTTGGAGAAGAAAACTTTGACATTGACCTAGAGACCCATCATACTTGTCCGGGATCGCGACACGGACAGCTGTGGATCTACTCACGCCAGAGTCCGGTACTGCTACAGAGGGCACAGGGATAGGGGGGAGCTGTCGCTGAAGGTGCAGGGGCGAGGGTCAGGCCCTGAAGGCTACGGGACATGCTGTCCATAGCGCTGGCCAGTTGATGGAGCAGCTGCTCGTGGCTCCCGAGCATCCTTCCCTGGCTCATGACGGCTGACTGCAGAGCGGACAGACCTGCTGGATCCTGTGGTGGCGAAGTATTCTGTGATGCCTGGGTCGTGGGAGGCAGAGAGGGATCCATACGCAGAGCGATAGTAACGTAAGCTTTAATAGAGTGCAGAGGACAACACCGAATGGGGGAAATACACGGAAACAGCCCGAAAAAGGTCGTAGCAGGCAAGGCCAGAAGATTTTGGACAGGCAAGCGTCGGTACACAGGCAGAGCAAAACAACCAGGGCAAAAGTACAAAAAAAGGGCAGATCCAAAAGGCAAAAACAGAGACAGGCAAAAGGGTCAAAAAAACACTAAGCTAGCAAAACCAGAAGAGCAAGAATAGAAGGTTTGGTAAAGACACTCGTGAAACAGGGCAATACTTCGTGACTGGTTTTGAAACTCTCAAAGTCCTTTAGTAGAATGCGCAATTGGTTAACACAGTTCAGGTAATATCAGTACTCGCTGATGGTGCCCTCTGGCGCAGCTGGGCGTATGTGTTGTTTGCGCCCTCTGGTGGTCCAGGGCACCATCCCATCCCCTGACACTATTCCCTCAACCATCCTAGCAACAGGACGCCCACGGACAAGGGCGCAGGGCGATTGTGGGATGGCGTCCGTGAAACTCGGACTAGGGTGGGGTCAGACATCGTGGGCATCCACCCAGCTCCTCTCCGACCATACCCTTCCCAATCCCACTAGGTACTGTAGATCGATGGCCCGAGTCCAGGGAGGGAGCTCACCAAGTAGGCCGGGTGATCCATCCACATCCAGTGGCGGAGGAGGGGCAGCTGGGCATCCCAGGCTGGCAAACGTATGCGGGCTTAAGCAAAGAAAAAAACATGAAACATTGGGTGCAATGCGATAATGAGGTGGGAGCTGCAACCTGTATGACACCGGATTGATCTTCCTTATAACTGGGAAATGGCCCCCAAAGCGGGATTCAGCTTCCTGCAGGGTCCGTGAGTCGAAGATGTGGGTGGAGAGCCATACTAACTTGCCTGGGAGTACTCAGGAGGTCTGTCGGTGCGGTCTGCCTGCAGCTTCTGTTGGCTTAACCGATTCACTGCTGAACGTATGCCTCCCAGGTTCGCTTTGCGTTACAACCAGTCATCTATAGCAGGGAGATCAGAAGGCTCCCCCGACCATAGGAGAAAACATAGGGAAACATAGGAGGCTGAAAACCCAGCACACACTCAAAAGGGTCATACCGTGGGATCTAATTCATGATAGAGTTCTGAGCCATCTCCTTCCAGGGCAGGTAACGCTCCACTCCTCCTGTTGAATTACAATACGACCGCAGGGAACCTGCCAACTTCCTGATTCAGCCTCCACCTGTCCGCTACTCTGTGGGTGATAACCAGAGGTAAGGCTGACATGAACGCCAACTTTTCACAATAAAAAAAGCCGCCACAACACGAGGTGAACTGGGGACCTTATCTGACACAATGTCCTCAGGGATCTCATACAATCGAACACATACAGCGCCAGTTTCGGGCGTCTCCATGGCGTAGGGAGCTTAGGAGCTGCATTTGTTTTCGCACGCTTTTGAAAAGCCGCATCGATAATAACAAATATGCATGTGGTACCTGCTAACGGGCAGACTAGTGACGTAAATCTATAGGCCAGGTGTGACCACGGTCGCTTCGAATGGGGAGGGGTTCAAGGAGGCCTCCGCTTCATTTCCGGCCTTGCTCTGGCGCATTAACGTACATCCCGCGAACATAGGACTTAACTTCGCGCCGCACCTCGGCCACCAGTGCATTGCCTGAGTACTAGTCTAAAGTGCTATCCCCAGACCGGAGGCTGTATCGAGAACCACTGCATGTCCGGGAACATAGAGCAAAGTTTAGGGGCAAGCAGGGGCCGATCAGCCTGGTGGAGCTGCCCTAATTTTACATCCAAATCCTAGAGGATGGGGCTACTATTACCGGCCGGAGGATCGGGACTTAGGGGGTTGGGCTTATCTGGCCTGCCGCGAGCTTCCGAATGCATCCGCTTTAGTATTTTTCGATCCTGGCCTGAAAGTAACGTGAAGGAAACGAGCAAAAAAGTGCCCATCGTGGCTGTCGGCGTTAAGGCGTTTTCTTCGCTTTTAATGTACTCAAGGTTCCGATGGTCAGTCAGGATCAAAAAAAATGGTCACTTGCCAGATTTCACCGCTAGCAGTTCCTTATTACCGGCGTCATAGTTCCTCTCGGCGGCAGTGAGCTCTTGGGAATAAAAAGCACAGGGTGGAGTTTGGGTGGTGTGCCTTAGCGTTGAGAAAGGACAGCTACACCTGTATCAGAGGCATCCACCTCTGATAAACGGTAGTGTAGGATCCGGTGCGCGAGGATAGGCGCCCGAGAGCAGAATCGACGTTTTAACTCATCAAAAGCGCTCTGGGCTTAGGGGAGTCCACGAAAGTGACTTAGGGGCCCCTTTAACAGAGAGGTGAGGGGTGCAGCGACAGTGCCATAAATCACGAATAAAACCGTAAAAGTTCTCAAAACCCAAAAATCGCTGCAGTTCTTTCACTGAGCGAGGACGCGGGCCACCAATGCACTGCTTGTACCTTGTCAGTGTCAGCCACTCCTCGTTGACCCACCTTGTAACCCAAAAAATGAACCTCCGAAGTAGAAAACACACTTCTCCAGCTTGGCATAAAGGTGGTTCTCCCAGAGCAGCTGGAGTACTTCCCTCACAGCCGCGACATGATCCTCACGGTCTCTGAATAAATAAGGATAACCGATCAATGTGAACAATCCTTTTTTCGCCAACAGCCGATCTAAACATTATTATTCATAAATGCCTGAAACACAGACGGGCGTTGGCCAAGCCATGCGGCATAACCAGGCATTCATAATGACCATTAGTCGTGATGAAAGCCGTTTCCACCTCATCCCCCCCTCCCGTATGCGCACCAGGTTGTAGGCACTGGCGCAGGTCCAACTCGTAAAGACCCTTGCCTGGCTTAACTGTTCCACGGCTGCCGCACTAGTGGGAGGGGGGTATGAGTTCTTGACTGTTATCGCGTGGAGCCCCCCCTTTAGTCAATACAGGGGCGTGGTCCTCCGTCCCTTCTTTCCATCGAAAAAAAAAAGCCTGCGACAGCGGGGAGACACAGACGGACGTATATATCCTAGCTTCAGGGCCTCTGCCACATACTCCTCCATAGCACGGGTCTCTGGGATAGACAGCCGGATAGCCCGCCTCTCTGGGGAGTGGTCCCTGGTAAAGTTTGATTGCACAGTCAGAGGGGCGGTGAGGGGCAATTGCGCTGCTTTACTTTTTGCAAAAAAACGTCCAGCGTACTGAAAGTACACCTCGGGAGTCTCACTGTCTCAATCTGTGTGGGGCTTTCAATATCGTGGCTCGCACCGCCACACTAAGGCAGCCCCTCGACACATCTGACTCCATTTCAAAATCTCTCCTGTCCTCCAGGAGATCACCGGTTGTGCAACGCCAACCAATGTAACAAAGATCGCGCCTCTGGGGGCCGTATGACATGAAAAGGAAGTTGCTCAGAGTGTAACACTCCCAACCCATACGGTAATAGGCGTGTAACCCTTGGGGACAGATTTGATGCGCCCAACTCCATGGGCTCAGGAGGCTTTATACTAGGAGCGGTGGCTGGGACCTGGGATGTTAGCAGTCTTCTGAGGAGCTAATTAGGGTTGTCAACCTAATAGATAGGTGAATAAATTCTCTAAGGGAGACCATCACCCTTACATGCCAATTCTGCCCTAAGTGTATCCGTGAGGCTTTGGCGGCATACCGTAAGTAAGAGCTCGGTCGTCCCATCCACTAGCAGCTGCGGAGGGTGCGGAAATGAAGCCGCATGTTCGCTCGCGGTGGATTTTTTGTCAAGACATAGGAGTTGTTCCCCTGGTTCCTGGCCAGATGCCGGCGATCAAATACCTCCCTGTTCAAGTTCAAAAAATCGCGGGTGCTCCTCCCCGCGTCATGACTAGCTACGCGGTGGGCCCACTGCAATGCCTTACCGGTGAGCAGCTTACATAACAAAGGCTATGCGTTCGGAGTCTGTCGGGAAGGCGGTGGGCTGCATGCGAAAGTACAGGGAGACTTGGAGAAGAAAACTTTGACATTGACCTAGAGACCCATCATACTTGTCCGGGATCGCGACACGGACAGCTGTGGATCTACTCACGCCAGAGTCCGGTACTGCTACAGAGGGCACAGGGATAGGGGGAGCTGTCGCTGATGGTGCAGGGGCGAGGGTCAGGCCCTGAAGGCTACGGGACATGCTGTCCATAGCGCTGGCCAGTTGATGGAGCAGCTGCTCGTGGCTCCCGAGCATCCTTCCCTGGCTCATGACGGCTGACTGCAGAGCGGACAGACCTGCTGGATCCTGTGGTGGCGAAGTATTCTGTGATGCCTGGGTCGTGGGAGGCAGAGAGGGATCCATACGCCAGGCGATAAGTAACGTAAGCTTTAATAGAGGGCGTAGCAGGCAAGGCCAGAAGACGTTGGACAGGCAAGGGTCGGTACACAGGCAGAGCAAAACAACCAGGGCAAAAGTACAAAAAGGGCAGATCCAAAAGGCAAAAACAGAGACAGGCAAAAAGGGTCAAAAAACACTAAGCTAGCAAAATCCAGAAGAGCAAGAATAGAAGGCTTGGTAAAGACACTCGTAAACAGGGCAATACTTCGCACTGGTTTGAAACTCTCAAAGTCCTTTAGTAGAATGCGTAAATTGGTTAACACAGTTCAGGTGATATCAGTACTCCGTTGATGGTGCCCTCTGGCGCCGCTAGGGCGGTATGTGTTGTTTGCGCCCTCTGGTGGTCCAGGGCACCATCCGCATCCCTGACATTATTCCCCCTCGAACCATCCTGCGACGAGGACGTCCACGGGGCCGCGGCGCAGGGCGATCAGGATGCGTCCGGTGAAACTCTCGGACTAGGGTGGGGTCCAGGACATCGTGGGCATCCACCCAGCCCTCTCCTCCGGACCATACCCTTCCCAATCCACTAGGTACTGTAGGCGATGGCCCCGCCTCCTGGGGGAGTCCAGGAGGGAGCTCACCAAGTAGGCCGGTGATCCATTCACATCCAGTGGCGGAGGAGGGGGGCAGCTGGGCATCCCGAGGCTGGCCAAGCCGGGCTGCGGGCTTAAGCAAAGAAACATGAAACGTGGGTGCAATGCGATAATGAGGTGGGAGCTGCAACCTGTATGACACCGGTTGATCTTCCTTATAACCGGGAATGGCCCCACAAAGCGGGGATTCAGCTTCCTGCAGGGGGTCCGTAGCCGAAGATCGCGGGTGGAGAGCCATACTAACTTGCCTGGGGAGTACTCAGGAGTGGTCTGTCGGTGCCGGTCTGCCTGCAGCTTCTGTTGGCGAACCGCCCCGCCGAAGCTGAACGTGGCCGGCCTCCCCGGTTCGCTTGCTGCGTTGCAACCAGTCATCTATAGCAGGGAGATCAGAAGGCTCCCCGACCATAGGAGAAAACATAGGGAAACATAGGAGGCTGAAAACCCAGCACACACTCAAAGGGGTCATACCGGTGGGCCAATTCGCGATAGAGTTCTGAGCCATCTCCGCCCAGGGCAGGTAACGGCTCCACTCCTCCTGTTGAGTACTACAATACGACCGCAGGAACCTGCCAATCTCCTGATTCAGCCTCTCCACCTGTCCGTTACTCTGTGGGTGATAACCAGAGGTAAGGCTGACATGAACGCCCAACTTTTCACAAAAAGCCTGCCACACACGAGAGGTGAACTGGGGACCCCTATCTGACACAATGTCCTCAGGGATCTCATACAATCGGAACACATATGAAAAATAGTTTCGGCGGTCTCCATGGCGGTAGGGAGCTTAGGGAGAGCGACTAGCCTGCACGCTTTTGAAAAGCGATCGATAATAACAAATATGCATGTATGGCCCTGCGCGGGGCAGATCAGTGACGAAATCTATAGCCAGGTGTGACCACGGTCGTTTCGGAATGGGGAGGGGTTCAAGGAGGCCCATAGGTTTACTTCGGGGGGTCTTGCTCTGCGCACACACGGTACATCCCGCAACATAGGACTTAACTTCGGCAGCGACCTCGGGCCACCAGTATTGCCTGAGTACTAGCTCCAAAGTGCGTTTATCCCCTGGGTGACCGGAGGCGGGGGACGTATGAATCCACTGCATAAGCTCCTGCCTAAAACCGGGGGAAACATAGAGCAAGCTAGGGGGGCAAGCAGCAGGGGCCGGATCAGCCTGGTGAGCTGCCCTAATTCTGACATCCAAATCCCAGAGGATGGGGGCTACTATTACCGAAGCCGGGAGGATCGACTTAGGGGGTTGGGCGTATCTGGCCTGTCATGGAGCCTGGACAAAGCATCCGCCTTAGTATTTTTCGATCCTGGCCTGAAAGTAATCGTGAAGTGAAAACGAGCAAAAAAAAGTGCCCATCGTGGCTGTCGAGCGTTAAGGCGTTTTGCTGCTTTAATGTACTCAAGGTTCCGATGGTCAGTCAGGATCAAAAATGGGTGTGCTGCTCCCTCCAGCCAATGCCGCCACTCCTCCAACGCAGATTTCACCGCTAGCAGTTCCTTATTACCGACGTCATAGTTCCTCTCGGCGGCAGTGAGCTTGCGGGAATAAAAAGCACAGGGGTGGAGTTTGGGTGGTGTGCCTTGGCGTTGAGAAAGGACAGCCCCTACACCTGTATCAGAGGCATCCACCTCTACAGTAAACGGTAGTGTAGGATCCGGGTGCGTGAGGATAGGCGCCGAGCAGAATCGACGTTTTAACTCATCAAAAGCGCTCTGGGCTTGGGGAGTCCACGAAAGTGACTTAGGGGGGCCCTTTAACAGAGAGGTGAGGGGTGCAGCGACAGTGCTATAATCACGAATAAAACGTCTGTAAAAGTTCTCAAAACCCAAAAATCGCTGCAGTTCTTTCACTGAGCGAGGACGTGGCCACTCACGTACTGCTTGTACCTTGTCAGTGTCCAGCCACTCCTCGTTGACCCACCTTGTAACCTAAAAAATGAACCTCCGAAGTAGAAAAAACACACTTCTCCAGCTTGGCATAAAGGTGGTTCTCCCAGAGCAGCTGGAGTACTTCCCTCACATGACGGACATGATCCTCACGGGTCTCTGAATAAATAAGGATATCGTCAATGTAGACAATCACACTTTTGTTCAACAGCTGACGAAACACATTATTCATAAATGCCTGAAACACAGACGGGGCGTTGGCCAAGCCATACGGCATAACCAGGCATTCATAATGACCATTAGTCGTGATGAAAGCCGTTTTCCACTCATCCCCCTCCCGTATGCGCACCAGGTTGTAGGCACTGCGCAGGTCCAACTTCGTAAAGACCCTTGCCTGGCGCAACTGTTCCACGGCTGCCGGCACTAGTGGGAGGGGGTATGAGTTCTTGACTGTTATCGCGTTGAGCCCCCTTTAGTCAATACAGGGACGTAGTCCTCCGTCCTTCTTTTCCACGAAAAAAAAGCCTGCGGCAGCGGGAGACACAGACGGACGTATATATCCTAGCTTCAGGGCCTCTGCCACATACTCCTCCATAGCACGGGTCTCTGGGATAGACAGCGGATAAGCCCGCCTCTCTGGGGGAGTGGTCCCTGGTAAGAGTTTGATTGCACAGTCAGAGGGGCGGTGAGGGGGCAATTGCGCTGCTTTACTTTTGCAAAAAACGTCCGCGTACTCCGAGTACACCTCCGGGAGTCTCACTGTCTCAATCTGTGTGGGGCTTTCAATATGCGTGGCTCGTACCGCCACACTAAGGCAGCCCTCGTGACACATCTGACTCCATTTCAAAATCTCTCCTGTCCTCCAGGAGATCACCGGGTTGTGCAACGCCAACCAAGGGTAACAAGATCGGGTGCTCTGGGGAGCGTATGACATGAAAAGGAAGTTGCTCAGAGTGTAACACTCCCACCCATACGGTAATAGGCCGTGTAACCCGCCGGGGACAGACGGATGCGGCCCAACTCCATGGGCTCAGGAGGAGGCGTGATACTAGGAGTGGTGGCTGGGACCTGGGATGTTAGCAGTCTTACGGGAACGAATTAGGTTGTCCAACCTAATAGATAGGTGAATAAATTCTCCTAAAGGGAGACCATCACCCTTACATGCCAATTCTGCCCTAAGTGTATCCGTGAGGCTTTGGCGGTATACCGTAAGTAGAGCTCGGTCGTCCCATCCACTAGCAGCTGCGAGGGTGCGGAAATGAAGCGCATGTTCCGCTGCGGTGGATTTTCCTTGTCGAAGACATAGGAGTTGTTCCCCTGGTTCCTGGCCAGATGCCGAGTGATCAAATACCTCCCTGAAACTAAGTTCAAAATCGTGGTAAGTTCTCCCCTGCGTGTCATGACTAGCTACGGCGGTGGCCCACTGCAATGCCTTACCGGTGAGCAGCGACATAACAAAGGCTATGCGTTCGGAGTCTGTCGGGAAGGCGGTGGGCTGCATGCGAAAGTACAGGGAGACTTGGAGAAGAAAACTTTGACATTGACCTAGAGACCCATCATACTTGTCCGGGATCGCGACACGGACAGCTGTGGATCTACTCACGCCAGAGTCCGGTACTGCTACAGAGGGCACAGGGATGGGGGGGGGAGCTGTCGCTGAAGGTGCAGGGGCGAGGGTCAGGCCCTGAAGGCTACGGGACATGCTGTCCATAGCGCTGGCCAGTTGATGGAGCAGCTGCTCGTGGCTCCCGAGCATCCTTCCCTGGCTCATGACGGCTGACTGCAGAGCGGACAGACCTGCTGGATCCTGTGGTGGCGAAGTATTCTGTGATGCCTGGGTCGTGGGAGGCAGAGAGGGATCCATACGCAGAGCGATAGTAACGTAAGCTTTAATAGAGTGCAGAGTGACAACACCCCGAATGGGGGAAATACACGGGAAACAGCCCGAAAAGGTCGTAGCAGGCAAGGCCAGAAGACGTTGGACAGGCAAGCGTCGGTACACAGGCAGAGCAAAACAACCAGGGCAAAAGTACAAAAAGGGCAGATCCAAAAGGCAAAAACAGAGACAGGCAAAAAGGGTCAAAAAACACTAAGCTAGCAAAATCCAGAAGAGCAAGAATAGAAGGCTTGGTAAAGACACTCGTAAACGGGGCAATACTTCGCACTGGTTTGAAACTCTCAAAGTCCTTTAGTAGAATGCGTAATTGGTTAACACAGTTCAGGTAATATCAGTACTCCGTTGATGGTGCCCTCTGGCGTCGCTGGGCGGTATGTGTTGTTTGCGCCCTCTGGTGGTCCAGGGCGCCATCCGCATCCCTGACACTATTCCATAATTGAGGGGCTTTAAAGGAGAAAGCTCTGCCTCCGGCTATAGTCTTACTAATTTTTGGAACCAAGAGAAATCCTGCATTTTGGGAGCGCAGAAAGCGAGATGGGTTATAGTATGCAATGAGTTCACTCAGATATTGTGGAGCAAGACCGTTTCATGCCTTATAGGTCAGCAGAAGAATTTTAAATTTAACCGGAAGCCAGTGTAACGCAGAAAGAGTAGGACTAATTTTCTAGCCCTAGTTATAACACAAATACACAAAGCATGGGGTAAAAACAACACAATATACTGTATGTACATAATAACATTCTACATAAAAAATTCAAGTGAATTAAAAATTGAGACATGTAAGTAGTGAACAGAGATTTCACTTCAGGACCAGCATGACTGTTGTGTTTTCATGGAAGGAAGGTGAGTAGATGAAGCATAAGCTTACTACTGTATATTCACACGCATAATGAAACTGTGTCTGTTCCTCGAGTATCTAAAAACAGTTCTTGTAAAATTTTTTGACAAAATTTAGTCAATGTTAAACTCAATGCTACTACTGAGAATCCTTTTAATCTGAAATTAGGATTGCTAAATATAAGATTCTATCACGGTGACGCTCCCGGACCCCTCCCTTTGGGCATGTGTTTATGTCGTCTAAGTCCTTATGTGTAGTTCCGTGGGTGTGTTCCTCAGTCTCACCTGTGGCTCGTCTCGTCATCACAAGGGGATAGTGTTGTTTGTCTATTTAATGTGTGCTTGCGCAGTGTCCCGTGCTCGTCTTTATTTGAGTCACTTTGTGAGTGAGTGACTGAGGTGCTGATTCTTGGGCCTAAAGCTGCTAGAAGCAGCTGGGCTGATATTCCCCTTACCTTAGATGGGTTTTCAGTAACACCTACCTACAAGTCTACCGCAAAAAGCTTAGGTGTCACTATTGATTCGGATCTTTCATTTGACACACATATATGCAATGTCACTAAGGCTACCTTTTTCCATTTACGTAATATCGCCAAGCTGAGACACTTTCATTAGCTGATGCAGAGAAACTGGTCCATGCTTTTGTCTCGTCAAGATTGGACTACTGTAATGGTCTTCTAATTGGATGAATCTAAACAGTCCATAAAGAAGCTACAACTTGTACAAAATGCTGCAGCTAGAGTCCTAACTAAGGCTAGAAAATTCGATCATATTAGTCCCACTCTCGCGGCATGACATTGGCTTCCGATTAAACATCGAATCGAATTTTAAATTCTCCTCTTAACCTATAAGGCGTTAAATGGTCTTGCCCCACAATATCTGAGTGAACTCATTGCTTACTACAACCCATCTCGCCCTTTACGCTCCCAAAATGCTGGATTTCTCTTAGTTCCAAAAATTTGTAAGACTACAGCCGGAGGCAGAGCTTTCTCCATTAAAGCCCCTCAATTATGGAATAGCCTTCCAGCTCCAATCCGAGATTCTGACACAGTTCCAATCTTTAAATCTAGACTTAAGACTCACCTATTTAATCAAGCCTTCAGTTAATATTCCCCTAGTAAGGTGCGGGGCTCAGGGGCCCCCAGACGTTGAGGTTTCTGGTAATCTTATATGTTGATGCTGTCATCCAGCTGTGTCATGGCATCACTCTAGTTGTGACTGACTTAACTGGAAAGCAATGTCTCAGTGAGCCCTCATGACTGTGGTCACCTCTGGACCCCTCCCTTTAGTTATGCTGCTATAGATTAGCCTGCTGGAGCTACATGCTAGTCACTGGCACATGAGCTATGTACATTTAAATCAATGGTGGTTAAATTGACATCCACACACTCAGTCTGTATTGTCCATCTTTTTGCATGCTTCTACCCAAGACGACTGCACACAAGCACCTGGGAGATGGTCTGGCTCGCCGGTGGATGTACTGATGCCGGGATTGGATGTACCATTGCCGTAAGGGGACGTGCTGATGCTGGCTCCTACCTGAGGCTCACCATCTGCACCAAATGGACTGTGACTACTTGGACGGGGAACAAGAACTTTAAGCTATAACTGTAGAACCACCTTTTGTTCACAAATACGGACTGGTGCTAACGGGCCGCCCAATGGAGGATGGGTTCCCTTTTGAGTCTTGGTCCTCCCAAGGTTTCTTCCTATTTCCCCGCCATCTTAGGGAGTTTTTCCTTGCCACTGTCGCCTTTGGCTTGCTCATTAGGGATCTGGACCCATACAATTTGTAAAGCTGCTTTGAGACAACATGTGTTGTAAAAAGCACTATATAACTTGACTTGACTTTGTGTGTTATGTGTAAAAAGCGCCATAGCGCTATTCTATGTTAATAGTACCAATAAAACTGTCCATTAAAACAACGCTCCGCATCTTCGTCCTCTCTCCGCCGTTACAGATTCCTGTCATCTAAAGCATTACCGACCTTAAGTTATGCATGCTTTGCCTAACTCAAATCTGGACTCGGCCAGATGACTAATGCCCTAAACGAAGCGTCCCCCTCCAGCTATAACTACATCCATAAACCCCATCCAAATGGTCACGGAGGTGGTGTTGCCACACTATATAACTCCGATATAGGTGTCTCTCAAAAATCAGGTTCCAAGTTTAATTCTTTTGAATACCTCATTCTCACTCAAGAGTTTTTGCAAGAGTTTTAGACTTCCTGTCTAATATAGTGCAATTTTAATATCCACTTTGAAAATGTATATGATTTTTAGAATAAACTTTCAAGCAATTCTTGACTTCATTGGCTCCCAGTTAAATTCCATATTGATTTTATTCTACTGACCTATAAAGCACTACACGGGCTTGCTCCTGACTACCTCCAAGAGCTTATATCTTATTATGAACCCTCACGTCCACTAAGATCACGGGGTGCTGGCCTCTTATTAGTTCCAACAATTAATAAGGTAACAGCAGAGGGAAGAGCCTTTTCTTATAAGGCCCCCCAACTATGGAAGACTCTGACACAGTCTCAATCAAACAGTAAATTAACAGTAAATTAATCAAACAATTTCATTGCCTTACTGTAATAATCATTCAACGTGTTTCCACTTAGCCTAGATTATATAAACATGCATGAAATGTTGTGCTGGAGTTCTTGGGAGATGGCAGCGTTGGCATTACTGGAGGATATCGATAATGGCCGAATTCGCCGAGAGCGCGTTTTCCGTGACCATTATGATTTTTGGCCCATGATGATGACTGGCTTATAAGCCGTTTCAGATTTCCAAGAGCTATCCTCTTTGAACTCTGTGCTGAGTTGGGTCCAGTTTTGGAGAGAGAAACGGCGAGGAGTCGCGCATTGCCAGTTCCTTTACAGGTGCTGACAACGCTCGGCTTCCTGGCAACTGGCTCGTTTCAAAGAGAACTGGCAGACCCGTCGGGGATATCCCAGTCATCTTTGAGCCGTGCCATGCCAGCTGTTTTGGATGGGATCATCTGGATGTCAGCTAGGTATATAAAGTTCCCATATGATGCGGTTGACCAGGCAAACATTAAAGCGTAATTTGCAGCGATAGCCGGTTTCCCGAATGTAATCGGAGCGATCGACTGCACACACATTGCTATAAAGGCACCATCTGAGGAGGAATTTGCTTATGTGAATACAAAACACTTTCATTCCATAAATAAATGCAAATAATCGTGCAAATAATCCGTGATGCAAAAATGTGCCTTACTAATGTAGTGGCACGGTGGCCTGGATCAACCCATGATTCCTACATCCTTACAAACAGCATGGTTGGGATAAGATTACAAGCTGGCAGAGTGCGTGATGGGTGGCTTCTTGGTAAGCAACAAATTTAAAGCATTTGACATTTCCAGCTTAGAATAATTCATTTAAAACATGGGTAATTGTTAAATTACTTAGGAGACAGCGGCTACGCACTCAAGACGTGGCTGATGACCCCTACAGCAATCCACAGCGTTCCAAACAAAAATTTTTTCCGTGTCTCTACTTCATTTAGGAGCGTCTCCACATTTGATGAAGTTTCTCTTCTTTCCCCGTTTTGACATGCTATGTGATAGATCAGAGAGGAAACTCCTCTGGTGCAGGACATATTTAAATGAATTTGCATATTTATAGGGGGAGTGTCTCTCATGTGCGCAAAATTCCACGTTGATTGGGATGTACAAAAGAAACGTGCGTGGATTACGGCGTAAGCACGGTTTGATACATCCGGATTTTTTTTTGCCTACGACATTTTCTGGATTTGTCCGTACGCCAAGTTTCAGTAAGAAATCCAGAAATCCAAGTCTTTGTACATGAGGCCCCTGGACTATTACTGACTATCAAGAAGTCTAGGACTCTTAAGAATACAAATTACATATAGAACATGTATATAAATACACACAAAGATGAGAACTATTTGTCATTCCCATCACTTCTTAGTTTATATATCTCTTTAATTACTGTTGTTATGGTGACCTGCGTCGACAGAGGAGGATGGATTCGCCCACTGAGTCTTGGTTCCTTTCAAGGTTTCTTCCTCAATTTTTCCTTGACACTGTCACTGGGGGCCTGGACTCGGACACTTGTAAAGCTGCTTTGTGACAACAACTATTGTAAAAAGCGCTATATAAATAAATTTTGATTGATTGATAGAAAATGAGACAACGTTTCGAGACAACGTTTCGGCCGGAGCCGTGAGACGTGAAACATCAGATGGACCCTGAGCGACAGGGGAATCGCGAGACGGTAAGAAACGGCATTGCGGCGGTAAGTAGCGGAGGACGCCAGCAGGGCCTTACGGGCCCTCCGCCAGGCCAGACAGCAACGCCGTACCAGGGCTCTGGCCCCCGGCACGGCTACCTCCACCTCCTGGTCTGCGAACATGGTCGTAGCATACCCAAAGAGGCACTCAAATGGTGAGATCCCCAAGGCGGAGTGCCACAGCATGTTACAGGCGTACTTTGCCCATAGGAGGAGGGGTTGGATGAGGCCAGGCACCTAAGGGTCTGCTCCAGGTACTGGTTATCGCATTCCGTCTGGCCATTGACCTGAGGTGGAACCCAGAGGATAGGCTGGGCCCCAGCAGACCCAAAAAGGCTCCCCAGAAATGGCTGGTGAACTCCAGGTCCCTATCGGAAACCACGTCCAGAGGAAAACCATGATGCACAACATGGTGAAGGAATAGAGAAGCAGTTTCATAGGCCGAGTGGAGTTTTGATAGTGCCATGAACTTAGCGGCCTTGGAAAAGCGGTCAACTATGACCAATATGGCGGTGTTCCCTTGAGAAGAGGGTAAACCAGTAACGAAATCCATGGAAACGTGAGTCCATGGTCTGGACGAGACTGGGAGTGGAATCAATAGCCCTGCAGGCTTGGCATGTGAGACCTTACCTCTACCACACACCACAAATGCGGCCACGAATCGCCCAACATCCAGATCTATACTGGGGAATCAGAACCTCCTTTGCACAAGCTCCAGGGTGCCTCCGAGCTCCAGGATGGGCTGCAAACGGAGAGCTGTGCCCCCATCCCATTACACTTTTCCACAACTGAGGAGAAACAAACAACTTCCCAGGACCAGGGCCAATGGCCAGGGACTGCTTAATGGCTGCCTCGACATCTCACTGGACAGGAGTGACGATTTTAGCAGCAGGTAGCACCGTTCTAGATGCTGAGTGGTCGGGGGATGATTCCCACTGGCGGGAGAGCATCTGGCTTGGCGTTTTTAGACTCCGGGCGGTAGGAGAGGGTGAAATCAAATCGCCCGAAAAACAGGGGTTAAGTCTCTTGGCCTGCTGGAGGTAGGCCAAATTTTTGTGGTCCATCCACACTAAGAACGGATGTTTGGCCCCCTCCAGCCAATGCCTCCACTCTTCCAATGGCAATTTTACCGCCAGCAGTTCCTTATCCCCGATGTAGTAATTACATTCGACCAGGGTCAGGCGATGAGAATAGAAAGCACACGGGTGGAGCTTAAGTGGAGTCCCTGACTGCTGAGAGAGGATGGCCCCACCCCTTGATCAGAGGCATCGACCTCTACAACAAAAGGGAGGTCAGGATCGGGCATACACAGTACCGGGGCCAAGGAAAACCACTCCTTCAGAGCTTCGAAAGCTTGTTGGGCCTCAGGGGACCACGTGAAAGGGCCCGGTATTTTCTTTGTAAGGGCTATGAGGGGGTGAAGCCCTTGATAAAGTGCCAGTAAAAGTTAGCAAACCCTAGGATCTCTGTACTAGATGGAGAGAGGTAGGTACGGGCCGTACTTTGGCCGGGTCCATGGCCAAGGTTTTCTGGGAAAAACCTTGTGGTTCATCACCGCTGATTATGGGTGATTATTATCTGCCTGGAACTGGTTTGTGAGCTCCCCCCTGTGGCGGCAGGAGGAGCCACCCTGGAGCCAGCCCTGACACTAGTGAGTTTTTCCTTGCCTTGTCGCCACCTGGCTTGCTCATTAGGGATCTGGACCCATGCGATTATAAAGCTGCTTAGTGACATGTGTTGTAAAAAGCACTATATAAATAAATTTGACTATGACTTTGACTGGAAGGCACTGAATGTGCTTGAAGTCTGTTCTTGGTACAACTTCATTATAGTGGCTCTAGAACATCCTTTGAAGGTTTCTGAGATTTTACCATACCTCTGAAGAGTTACAGCAGCTGAGATCAATTGATCAAAAGCCACAGACATGGTGTAGCTCTTAGTGTTTTGGGTACTGGGTCGATATGTGATGATGAATTGTACTACCCTGTTATCATTCCATTTTGGAGATGACTCAAAATCATTCCAAAAGCATCCATTCCAAATCATTTTGCTACAATTGATTGGTGGGCACCCAATGTGTACCCATCATGTACAAGAAAAAAATTGCCAAAGGTACTTTAAAAGATACAAATTACATTATAAAGTCTTTTTCAAGCAGTGGGTGGAGATGCTCCATAGTATGAGTGCAGTGTAATATTAATATCCATTACTAATGTAGGAGAAATAAATCTAAAACTACAGAAAAAAAATTTGACTAGGTTATTTTACTTGTTTCTGGACTGGTATATGTAACATTGTGAGGCTAGCAGGATGCAGAGACAAGTTCCATACAACATGTATTTTACTTATACAACTAAAGGCTACTAAAGTAGCAGACACATAACACTTACAATACGGACTCACAAAGACGAGCACGGGACAAGACTAACTTACACAATATATACTTAACACACAATGAGCACCACATGTTGCACACTGGACTAACGAGACGGGTGAACGCATAAACAAACAGCCACAGCCACACCCACAGGAAGTACATATATAGACACAGACTACATCTACACATGCCAGAAGGGAGGGGTCCAGGGCTGTATCGTGACAGTATAGGAGTAAAGATACCAAAAATATGTGCACAAGTCGTGAAAAAGTACTTTTTTCATAGTGTGTCCTTTTTAAAAGCAGTTAAGGATTGTTAAAGATTAGTTGTAATTCAGCAATGCCATGAACATTTCACATGTACTGAGTGTTATTCCTGTCTGTTTCTCCAGTTATTGACCTGTTTTGCTGCCTGGTTTCATCCCTATCTGGTATGTGTAAATATACAATAAAACAGTGTGTCAAATATCTGCAAGTGTCTTGTGGTTCCACACATTATATATATATGTATAATATAATAATAATAACAATCTTTATTTGTATAGCACCTTTCATGCATACATGCAACTCAAAGTGCTTTACAGATTAAATAAAACAAAACATTAAAATGAAGCAAAGAATAAAAAATAAATAAATAAAATAAAGTAAACAAACAGGTAATAAAAGGTAATAAAATAAAGGTAATAAAATGACAAATTCTTAAAATAATAAATAATGTAATAAAGTAAAGTAAAGACATAGCTAATCTAAAAGCAGATCTAAACAGGAAGGTTTTGAGACTCTTATTGAAACTGTACAGGGATGAAATGTCTCTGAGCTTCTTAGGAAGAGAGTTCCAGAGTTTTGGGCCATAGCTGCTAAAGGCACCCTCACCAATAGATAGATTAGTAGATTACTGTTTGACGACCTGAGAGACCTGACTGGAACATATCTAACTATCATTTCTGAGGTAAAGAGGAGCAAGACCATGAAGACATTTAAAAACCATCACCTAACCTTAAAATCTATTCTAAAACCAACAGGTAACCAGTGCAGTGAGTGGAGCGCAGGTGTAATATGATCCCTCTTTCTCGTGCGGGTCAGGACCCTTGCAGCAGCATTCTGAACTCACTGTAGCTGAGAAATCGAGCTCTTTGGGAGAGCAAATAAGACAGCGTTACAATAATCAAGCCTTGATGTGATAAATGCATGGACAAGTTTTTCACTATCAGCAGGAGAGAGCATATCTCGGACCTTAGCGATGTTTCGGAGGTGAAAATAAGCTGTCTTGCATGTAGTCATGATGTGTGATTTAAAGCTTAGCTCATTATCAAAAGTGACGCCCAAGTTCAATTAAATTCAATTTTATTTATATAGTGCTTTTTTACAACACATGTTGTCACAAAGCAGCTTTACAAATTGCGTGGGTCCAGATCCCTAATGAGCAAGCCAAAGGCGACAGTGGCAAGGAAAAACTCCCTAAGATGGCAGGAATTTAGGAAGAAACCTTGGGAGGACCAAGACTCAAAAGGGAACCCATCCTCCATTGGGCGGCCAGCTAACAATGTCCGCATTCACAGTTCAGGTATAGTCCAGATATAGTCCTGTAGTTATGATTCTAATTCCAGGCCGAGTAGTCACAGTCCCTTCAGAGTAGATGAGCCTCAGGTGGGAGTTGGCATCAGCACGTCCTCTTGCGACAATGGCACATCCAACCACGGCATCGGCACATCTACTGGCAAGCCAGACCATCTCCTAGATGCTTGTATGGGGTGGGTAACGGGAAAGGCTCGTCTCTCCTTGTCCCGGTATTTCTCGGGCAGCCATTGGGAAAAAGAGGGACAATTAGTTCTGTATGGAATATGTTAGACAAAGGAAATGTAAACATTTCTGGAGTGTGGCAGCGACTCCGGCAATTAAATTATTACAGCCTAGCTAAAGGGCAGAACCAGAAGGTAACACAGACTTGGGAGCATCCTGAGACACTGGCATCCATCCACTACACCGTCAACAAACTTGAGTGACCGCGTGCAGTGATAGGATGACAGCACCAGCACCCCAGTTTGCCATAAAACCCTTTGCCTATGAACCCCTGGATCTGTTACCTTATCTAATGGGGCACATTAATTACCAAATGCTAGATCAAATAAGTAAGTTTTCAACCTAGACTTAAAGATTGAGACTGTGCCAGAGTCCTGGACACATTCTGGAAGACTATTCCATAGTTGGGGGGCCTTATAAGAAAAGGCTCTTCCCCCTGCTGTTACCTTATTAATAGATGGAACTAATAAGAGGCCAGCACCTTGGAATCGTAGTGGACACGGGGGTTCATAATAAGAGATACGCTCTTGGAGGTAGTCAGGAGCAAGTCCATGCAGTGCTTTATAAGTCAATAGAATAATTTTAAAATCAATACGGAATTTTACTGGGAGCCAGTGCAGGGCCGATAAGACTGGGCTGATATGTTCAAATTTCCTAGTTCTAGTTATGTAACGTATTTAGGTTCACAGCAGGAGGCGAGGGTAGCGAGCCTTGACTTTTATTATCTTCCATTCTTTAGAATAATGAACAACACAAATAAAGGCAATCTGCCTTGTAAAGGAGAAACAATAAAGCGAGTCGTAGTAGCTAAGAGGTGTCGTCCAGAGCAGCAGCAGAATCTCCTGGAACGTCAGCGGAGTGGGTTCCTTCCAGGTAGGGCCAATGTGCAGCACTGAACGACAGGACCTGTGGGCTTAAATAATAACCTTGAATACCGTGCACAGGTGTCAGTACTCAGGTGAGTGGGAAGGTGGGAGTGACCGGGTCTGTGTGGGGGTGTGTCGGTGCCAAGTGAGGGTGTGACGTGTTCGGGGTGTCCTCGCTGGTGCCCTCTGGTGGCGATCCCGCCTTCTCACCGTGACAGAGCCCTCCCTCAAAGATTCCTCCTCTGACACAGGGTCTTCCTGGCGCCCCGTGAGCTGACACAGGGTCGGTGGTAGGCGGCGATTAAGAGGGATCTAGTACCTGTGATGCGGGAACCCAGCTTCTTTCTTCCGGCCCGTATCCCTCCCAATCTACCAGATAATGAAGCCCTCCTCTGCGGTATCGGGAGTCGAGGAGCTTGTCCGAGCGGGCCCTCCTTATAGGGCTTGAGGGCGGAGGCATGGAAGGCTCGTGAAACTCGGCGATCTCCTGGTAGACCCACCTTAAAAGTCACACGGTTTATACATTGCGTAATCGTGTACGGCCCCACGTAGCGAGCTTGAAGCTTACCTGAGCCTCCCAGCCTACCGTCCTTTGTGGAGACCCACACCTTATCGCCCACCTTGTATTCGGGCGCGGATCTTCTGCGATCTGCCTTCCGCTGAAACCTCCTCACTGCTGTTCTTAATCTTTGATGAGTATCTTCCCATACGCTCTCACTCCTCTTACACCAGTCCTCTATTTGAGGCTGGTCGGAAGCGGCAACGTTCCAGGGGTATAACGGAGGCTGTCTCCCAAACACGCACTCAAACGGGGTTTTCCCGTGCTGGCCTGTGTGAGAGAATTTTGTGCGTATTCCGCCCATGCTAGTAGTGAACACCACGCCTCCTGATGTTCACTGCAATATGCCCTCAAGAATCTTCCCAGTTCTTGGTTAACCCTTTCCACCTGCCCGTTTGCCTGGGGGTGGTAGCCTGACGTGAGGCTGACGGTCACGTTTAGCTTAGACAGGAACTCACGCCAGACCGATGTGAACTGCGGTCCCCTGTCAGACACAATGTCCTCGGGCAAGCCGAACTGCCGAAACACGTGCCTGAACAGGAGATCCGCAGTCTCCCAGGCAGTTGGCAGTCCGGGCAGGGGTAGGAAGCGCACCATCTTCGAAAACCGGTCCACGACAACCAAGATGGTGTTGTTGCCTTCTGAAACCGGTAGGTCAGTGAGAAAATCAACGGCTAGGTGCGCCCATGGCTGTTTGGGTATGGGCAGGGGTAGCAGCTTACCCGCGGGCGGCGTCCTCGGCACCTTGCTGCGCGCACACACTGCACAGGACCCCACGTGATGAAGGACGCCCCGATGCATTCCAGGCCACCAATAGCGAGCGCCCAGAAGCTGGTGTAAGACTTTATGCTTAACTGGACCTCAGCCTCGTCTGTGCGATTTGTACTGTGCAGTGAGCGCGCTCGGAAACCAAAGAGAACAAACAGCACTCTAATGCTAGAGAGAAGTTTATTCACCAGAGTTCCCTCGAAATGACTGTGGGGGGTACAAACCCTTTATAAAGATAGGTTGCGAACATAAGGGGGGGGGTGTTATTACAACATCCAGACATAGACACATTTTGCATCACTATTGTTTTGAGAATAGGCAGGGAGAAGAGATGCAGAAGTCGGGATGACATTTTCGTGAAGACTAACATAGATACAGAGACTTCTCTGTTTGGTCTAGAATGTTCTCCAAAACTAACTAGAACATGAGACTATGCTTTATGCACGTACACAGAATATATGAGATACACAAGATGGGGCCTAAATATCTATCAATCCCCTCTTTTATGATTAATAAACATATTGATCATAAGTATTAATGTCTAAACTACTCAAAAGATTATATTGCGGCCGTCATCTTCAGGCACAGAGAGAACGTGCTAATGCATATAAACATAACATGAGATAATTAACAACATAACAAACTGCCAGCAAAGGTGTTGTCATGCGGGAAGGATGAGATGGCCCGTAGGTTTATGAGGAGGATGAAGATGAGACAATGCGTGAGAATAGCCATACTGGTCACTGGCTATGTTCAGGACCTCCTGGAATTCACAGCGGAGATACACCTGTAGAGTTCGAGTATCGTTAACTGAAAAACAAAGAAGATATTAAGCACTTAAGGTTTACACAGCCTTTTTCGCGGAGTCAGGGGCCCGTTTGAGTCTGGTTGCATGGATCCACTGTGGAAAAAGGTCTGTGAGTGCGGCGGTTCGAGTAATAGCGAGGATGGTGGTAGGCTCACTATAAAGAGTGTCAGACAGCTGACCCTTATCAAAGCTCCTTACTAGGACCAAATCTCCCACCTCAAAGGGGTGGTTTTTCTCCTGAGGAGGCAAAGCCTGGGTCTGGTTGATTTTAACCCAGTACTCATTCAAAACTTCCACGAGCCTAGCAGCATACTCACCCAAATGAACATTGAGATCTGTCGTTCCAATAGCCTGCATTCCAGTCCTCCATGGTACGGGGAATGGTCGTCCCATTACCATCTCATAAGGTGAGAGCCCCGACAGAGACGCCGTTGGACTCATTCTTATGTCAGCTAAAACAACAGGGAGGATCTGGAGCCAATTTTTAGTACCACATGATTGCATGGCTTTTCGTAACTTGCTCTTAATCGTTCTGTTAGTCCGTTCAACCATCCCAGATGATTGGGGATGATAAGGAATGTGAAAGCTCCAGTTAATTTTCAGCTCTTGACATAGTAACTGCGTTACTTTTTGAAGTAAAGGGCGTACCTTTATCTGAATCAATACCTACAGGTATGCCGTACCTGGGTATGATTTCCTGTTGTAATTTCGTAACAACCGTTTTGGCATTTTCTTTCGCGCAGGGAAAGGCTTCAACCCATTTAGAGAATTTGTCGACCATGACCAAAAGATATTTAAACGGACCCTGCTTAGGCATGTGTGTAAAATCAATTTGCCATTCCTGAAACGGTGTTTCCGGCTTCGGTATATGTTGATGTACCGCTTTCGGTTTTGACAGGTTATTTTGAGCGCATGTTAAACATTGATCGAGTATGTTGTTAATATCTGTACTAAGATTCTTTATACAGAAAAGTTTAGTCATGTCCTCCACCACCCCTCTTCGGCCGCGGTGTGAATGACCATGAAACTCGCGGACGAGAAATGGAGTGTAGTGGCGAGGCAAACACAAACGACCAGACGAATCAGTGCGAACGTCTTCTTCATCACGGGCTCCCTGTTCCTCCCAAAATGCTAAATCCTCTTTTGTGGCTGAGGACTGGAGGAGAGTAAGATCAATGTCAGGAAGCACAGCACTAACCATCGGTGAAAGAGAAACAGCTGCAACAGAAAGGGGGGGTACACACCAGACGCCGCAGCTGCCTTAGCAGCTCGGTCTGCGAAGGAGTTACCACGAATCTCAGAATTGTTGCCAAACTGATGTGCTCTTGTTTTCACAATAGCCAGATAGGGCGGGGGGAGTGCGACGCCTCGATCAAATCCTGTACTAGAGAAGAATGTGAAATAGGTTTACCATCTGCGGCTACAAAACCACGAGAAGCCCAAATTTTTCCAAAGTCATGTGCAACACCAAATGCATAACGAGAATCAGTGAAAATAGTAGTTGGTTCATCCTGTGACAAAACACATGCACGTGTCAAGGCGTAAAAGCTCAGCGGCCTGCGCTGACTTAAAGGGAAGAGCGTAAGCTTCTAAAACAGTATCTGGTAATTCACAGACAGCATATCCACACAGGAAATTACCATCTGAAGGTTTAGCGCATGAACCATCAACAAAGAGCTGCCGGCCAGAGGGCAGCGGGAGGGAAGATAAATCAGGCCTAATGCTTGTTTCAACATTAATGCGTTCTAAACAGTCGTGCTCACTGGACAGAGGCATGTCCCCTCTTTTATCAATAAGGCGGTTCAGAGCCTGCGCAATATTGTCCAGTGAAGTAGTTGGTTTGATTGTTAAATTTTCTGTCGCAAGAAGCATAGCTTCATACCCAGAGCGACGCTGGGCCGACATGTGTTGTGTGTTTAAGTGTCGAAGCAAATGTTCAACCTGATGTGAAGTATGCAGCACAAGGGGGTGTGATAAAACGACCCTCTCAGCATCAGCCACCATCAACGCACAGGAAGCCACAGACCGCAGACAGGCAGGAAGACCCCTGGCAGCCGAATCTAGTGTTTTGGAGAGAAATGCACAAGGTCGAAGGCCCCCACCGTGCTCCTGAGCCAAGACAGCAGAGGCAGTGCCCCCAGCCTCCACCACCCAGAGGTGAAACGGCAGCTGATAGTTCGGCAGGCCCAGGGCCGGCGCCTGGCACAGGGAAGTCTTTAAGACTTTGAATGCATCCAGCATCTCGTCTGTCCAGACGATAACTGTGGAGGGAGAGTCAGAGTGGTTTATAGCAGACCTCAGGCACTTGTCATGCAGCGAGCAGTCGGGTATCCACTGGCGGCAGTAGTTCACCAGCCCCAGGAAGGCCATCATGTCGTGTTTTCGTGGCAGGTTGGGGTGTGTCCACGATGACTTTGATGCGATCACTCGTCAGTCTGCGCATTCCCTGAGAAAGTTCATGACCCAGGTACACCACAGTAGGCAAACAAAACTGTAACTTGGTACGGGAGACCTTAAAACCCTTGGCGGCCAGGTGCTGTAGCAGTGCTATAGTAGCGTTTTGGCAAACCTCCTCATTAATGGCAGAGGTCAAGAGGTCATCTGCATACTGCAAGACCAGCGAGTCGGCTGGCAGTACCAGGTCGGCCAGGGCATTTCTTACGGCAGCAGCAAATACTGCGGGTGAGTCAATGTAACCCTGTGGTAGGCGGGTCCACGTATACTGCTGGCCCCTGTGTGTGAAGGCGAAGAGTGGCTGAGTGTCTCGGCCCACTGGAATGCTGAAAAAAGCAGAGCAGAGGTCAACAACCGAGAAACAGGCATGGTGGCACGGAATAGAGGCCATTATAGAGGGCACATCAGGAACAACAGGAGCTACAGGCACAATAATTTCATTGATTTTTCTAAGGTCCTGTGTAAAACGCCAGGATCCATCCGGCTTCAAAACCGGGTTAATTGGAGTGTTGTATGGACTTGCACAAGGAACTACAACGCCCTGCTCGAGAAGAGAGGAGAGAATGACATCAATGCCTGCTTCCTTAGCAGGAGATAGGGGGTACTGTCGGACACAGACAGGCTGCAGATGTTTGACAGTTGCCTCATAGGGAGAGCAAACAACATGTCCCACATCATTTTTATGCTCAGCCCACAGACTAGGGGAATAGACTCTAAAATCGAGTGTGAAGCAACAGATATGCACGCTAAATTAGGAACTCTCGCCATATGCAGAGAAGAGGACGTGGGTGTCGCGTCGTCTGACGAAACCACGACCATATGGGAGCCACTGAAAGAGAGCGACAGTCCCAAAATACTCATGAGATCACGACCTAAAAGGTTAAAAGGACAATCAGCCATAAAAACGAAGGAGTGAGTAAGGGGGGGTAGCTGCTCGTCGTCTGGACAAAATACAGACAAAGGAGGGGTGTAGGGGGGGAAGAGAAAGGTTGCCCATCTATTCCCACAGAGCATATCGACCGCGATGATAGGGGACCCTCGTATGTGGCCCCGAGTGAGGAAAGAGTGGCACCTGTATCAAGCAGAAAAGAATAGTCAGTTCCACCAACATTCAACACAATAGTAGGAAGCTCACAATTTAATTCAGACGCATAGGACAGATGCAGCATAGAGACGGTCGAGGGCGTAGTACTCTGTAGGCACCCCTAGCGAGGGTTGGGCTGCACAGCCTCACCATGACGTGGCTGGGGCTGTGGGGCTGGGCTTTGATTTGACTGAGAATTTTGTCCCACCGGATTGTACTCGCCTGCTTGTTTATCACGTGCTTTCTTATAACATTCATTCTGCCAATGACCCTCTTTTTCCGCAGTAATGACAACGGCCAGGCTTACGGCCGGAGGAGCGCCTCTGTTGGCGGCCACCTCCCTTCGCGGATCCTCCCTGTTGAACATTCAAACATGCTTTATTCTTTGCATCAAAAAGGCCATCAGACTCCAGAGTTCTAACTTTCTGACCCGCTTCTTTTATCTTTAAATTATTTCTGTCACTCAACTGCATTTTCAACACAGCAGCAACATCTGGTCTACAATTATTTAAAAACGTAGATAGGAATAAAGGGTTAGCGTTGCCTTCTTCCAATTCCATCCCTCCGAGGCTTTTCCACACCTCACTGAAACGAGACCAGAAACGGGACGTTAGCTCACTTTTTTTCTTGCTTACAGTTCGTCACTTGGGAGAGATCGCGGCTCGCCTGTTTCAGAGCCAACAGATATTTCGTCAGCGATTTCTGAAAATATTGCAAAGCATCTTTTGCAAGCCAAGCATATTCGGTGGCTATCACCTTTTTAGTTTTTCCGTCTTCGCCTTTTATTTTACTTTCTTCATTAATAGCCTCATCATTATCATAATGCAACAGAGGAACTTCTTTAATCAAATCAAGTTCATCATACGCGTCCCCCAACTTATGCTGTAATATGAAACGGTAATCAGCACCAGAGAGCTGGCAATGTCGCGAAGCTTTGATAAGCATATCTACAAACGGTAATGGATTATCGGGCGACGGAAGAAGATTAATAATGTCTTTTAGGGTTGACGGGCTTGGTGGGTGGATTATCACTCCCTTAGGGGTGCGGACCCACACACAAGCTTCATTTACCAGAGCCCCGTTAGCCTGAGGCCAGGGCGGAGGATCAGGACGCGCGCCTGAATCGTACTCATCGCCATCCGTGTCGGTCGACGCATCATCAGAGGCGGAGGCCACTGGCTGAACTTTAGGAGTTCGCTTTTTTTTTTGCGAGCTCCGACATCAGCACCCAGGGAAACATGGTCCTGCAGAGTGCTTAAATCTGGATAGAGACGCGGTTTAGGAGCCGGTGGCGGAGCATGAGCTTTCTGCTCAGCCGGGTAGGGCGGAGACAGCAGCTTCGACGCACCAAGAGAAGCAGTTTTAATACGTTTCTGTTTAATTTTCTTGTCTTTCTTAGCTTTCTTTGATTTAACAGGTTTAGGTATGGACTTCAAAACATTTCTCGGAGTGTATATTTTATGTTTATTATCCCAAACTCTTTTCATGTCATACCATGCTTTGTAGCCTTCGGCCATGTATGAAATGTCCCATGTGGGATCTCCTAAGCCCTCATTAATCATACGTGACGCAGAGGATAAATATCCAGCATCAAAAGTCCCCACTCTGGGGGACACGGGGATCTGGGGATTACCCTCAGACCATCCTGCGAGATTATCTAGCCATGGATTGACATAATATGCGAGACCACATCGCACCATCCACTGTGCAGGCAATTCATTTTGCTCAGGCTTTGGGAACGACGACCCCATGATAATATCAAACAATACAGCAACTAATCACAGTTCTGATTATCACAATAAACACAACAAATGGTACCACACAGCAGAAAATAGCACAGAGGAGATATTATTATTATTAATTTATTTATAGACGCGTCTGTTTCACAATAACCCAGGAGACTCCAACTCCGTGGGGTGCTAGCTACTCTGCCCAGGAGACTCCAACTCCGTGGGGTAAACCTCCCCGTGGCTCAGCCTCCGCAAAAGAGAGAGCCTGTACGTCAATCCCGCCAACCAGGTAGTCAATCAAATCTTGTCTTACCTGATCGGAGAGATCACGTCGGGGTCACCAAAATTGTAAGACTTTATGCTTAACTGGACCTCAGCCTCGTCTGTGCGATTTGTACTGTGCAGTGAGTGCGCTCGGAAACCAAAGAGAACAAACAGCACTCTAATGCTAGAGAGAAGTTTATTCACCAGAGTTCCCTCGAAATGAGGGGGGGGTACTCCCTTTATACAGATAGGTTGCGAACATAAGGGGTGTTATTACAACATCCAGACATAGACACATTTTGCATCACTATTGTTTTGAGAATAGGCAGGGAGAAGAGATGCAGAAGTCGGGATGACATTTTCGTGAAGACTAACATAGATACAGAGACTTCTCTGTTTGGTCTAGAATGTTCTCCAAAACTAACTAGAACATGAGACTATGCTTTATGCACGTACACAGAATATATGAGATACACAAGATGGGGCCTAAATATCTATCATTCAAGTACTCACGCAGAACTTCGTTGATGTACGCCTGGAAGACCGACGGAGCCGAAGCCAAGCCATATGGCAAGACCCGATACTCGTAGTGCCCGGAGCGGGTACTAAATGCCGTCTTCCACTCATCCCCTTCACGTATGCGGATGAGGTTGTAGGCGCTGCGCAGATCAAGTTTGGTGAAAACTACCGCGTCTCGCAACTGCTCCAGCGCAGACGGCACCAGAGGCAGCGGATAAGCGTAGTTCACCAAGAGGGAATTGAGCCCCGATAATCCACGCATGGCCTCAGGCCACCGCCCTTCTTTTGACAAAGAATACGCTGGCTGAGGCAGGCGAGGTGGAGGGGACGATATAGCCCTGCGCTAATGCCTCCTGGACATACTGCTGCATGGCTTTCTCCTCTTCCAATGACAGAGGATATACCCGCCCTCTCGGGGGAACACTGCCCTCTTTAAGCTCAATTTTGCAGTCCCATGGGCGATGCGGAGGGAGCTGTGTCGCCTTCGAGGGACTGAATACATCGGCCATCTCCTTGTACTGGGAAGGAATCTTGATCTCACTTGCCACGCTAGGACTCTCGATGGTGGTGGAAGTCAGTAGCAAGGGGGGCGTGGCTCGGAGGGCTCTGTGTGACTGGTGTAGGTGCACTCCAGTGTGAAATGTGACCGTCATACCAGTTAAGGATGGGATGAAACTGTCGGAACCAGGGAAGCCCTAAGGTGAGATCATAAGTTAGGTTGGGAAGAACGCAAAATATTTGTGAAGAGGAGTGCCCTTGAACCGTGAGAGTGAGGGGGGGGGGTGTGTTGACTCATAACCCCGCCACCCACAGGCCTGCCGTCCAGTGCACGCACTCTTCTCGGCCGTTCCAGGTCCTTCAACGGCAAGCGCATCTTTCTTGCCAGGTCCGCGGTCATCATGTTCCCTGCGGCTCCCGAGTCCACTAGGGCATAAACGCCACAACACATCCCCTGGTAAGTAATTTCCACCTTTATCGTGAGCAATTGTTTCACCATGGATCTACTCACCCGGGCTGTCTCGTTGCTCGGGTGAGCACGATCCTCCTCTACTGGTTCCGTGGCGCCCAGCTGCATCGGTTCAGGTGGTCTCCAGTCTCTTTTAGGTGCAGGGGGTGATCGTGGTCGGAATGCTCTTGCGCGTCCTCCAATGGAGCTTCTCTCCTGAAGGAGCCGGTCATAGGTGATGGCCATTCTGACCACCGAGTTAAATGATTGTTCCTCTTGCCTGCAGGCGAGCTCGGCTCGTAGTTGCGGTCTTAACGCCGCTAGGAATGCATCGGTTAATGCCGCATCGTTCCACCCTGTCCCCGCCGCTGTCGTGCGGAATTCGAGGGCGAATGCAGCTGCCGTTTTATTTCCCTGTCTCATGTTCAACAAGGTTTGCCCACACGCCCTCCCTTGGCGTGGGTGATGAAACACTTCTTTTAGTTCGTTAATAAAGGTATCAAAACTAGAGAGGAGGGGCGATTCCCCTGTCAGTAATGCGGCTCCCCACGTCAGAGCCTTACCGCTAAGTCTAGAAATAACAAAGGATATCTTCGCCTGGTCCGTGAGATTCTCTTGGTACCTGAAGTAGAGTCCACATTGGGCCAGGAATCCTTCACATTTTTCGGGGTCTCCATCGTATGGCTCTGGGGGTGCCAAGGGCAGTCTACCCCCTCGATCCTCTGGGGAGGGAGTTACTAGCCTGCTGAGACAACGACTGGACACAGGTGGTTAGCGTTTGCATTAGCGCTCGTAACTCACCCATTTCTCGATGATGCTGCTCCAGAACAATGCCTTGCGCATTCAGTACTTCGATTGCCGAAGGCCCACTACCTCCTGCTGCACCAGGCTGCACATTCTGTAACGTATTTAGGTTCACAGCAGGAGGCGAGGGTAGCGAGCCTTGACTTTTATTATCTTCCATTCTTTAGAATAATGAACAACACAAATAAAGGCAATCTGCCTTGTAAAGGAGAAACAATAAAGCGAGTCGTAGTAGCTAAGAGGTGTCGTCCAGAGCAGCAGCAGAATCTCCTGGAACGTCAGCGGAGTGGGTTCCTTCCAGGTAGGGCCAATGTGCAGCACTGAACGACAGGACCTGTGGGCTTAAATAATAACCTTGAATACCGTGCACAGGTGTCAGTACTCAGGTGAGTGGGAAGGTGGGAGTGACCGGGTCTGTGTGGGGGTGTGTCGGTGCCAAGTGAGGGTGTGACGTGTTCGGGGTGTCCTCGCGGGTGCCCTCTGGTGGCGATCCTGCCTTCTCACCGTGACAAGTTAGAACTCTGGCTGCGGCATTTTGAACTACTTGAAGTTTATTTATATTCCTATTTGAGCATCCTGACAGTAACAAGTTACAATAATCTAATCTGGAGCTAACAAAGGCGTGTACTAATTTTTCTGCATCATTAATGCATTTCTTAACTTGGCAATGTTACGGAGATGTAGAAAAGCTATCCTGGTAGTATTACCTATGTATTTATCAAATGATAGGTCAGAGTCGAATAAGACGCCGAGATTTTTGGCTACCGAGCCAGGAGTAATGGGGTAATCTGCAAGATTTAACATTAGATCTGGTATTTTCTGTCTTGTGGCCTTTGGGCCCAGAAGGAGAACCTCCGTTTTGTCACCATTGAGGTGGAGGAAGTTTAGCGACATCCAACATTTAATATCACTTAGGTAGGCCTCAATTTTTCCTAATCTGGTTTTGTCATCAGGTTTGGCTGATATATAAAGTTGGGTGTCATCTGCATAGCAATGAAAGTTGACACCATGTTTATTTATAACTATTCCTAATGGTAACATATATAATGTAAATAATAGTGGTCCTAGGATGGAGCCTTGCGGGACTCCATATTTCACTTCTGAGTGTTTGGAGGGAATATTATCGAGCTCTACAAACTGATAGCGATTGGTTAAGTAAGAGTTAAACCATGAAAGGGCTGTACCCGAGATTCCAACCCAGTTTTCTAACCTTTCTAGCAGGATCTTGTGATCTATTGTGTCGAAGGCTGCACTAAGATCGAGAAGCACTAATAGAAATACATAACCTTGATCAGAGGCAAGAAGGAGATCATTTGTTACTTTGACTAGTGCTGTTTCAGTACTGTGGTGGGGCCTAAATCCAGATTGGAACTTTTCAAATATGTGGTATAAGATAAGATATAAGCATAACTGTTTGGCCACAGCTTTTTCTATGATCTTGGATATAAATGATACGTTCGAGATGGGTCTGTAGCTAGATAGTACATTAGGATCAAGATTTGGTTTCTTGATCAGGGGTTTAATGACTGTTAGTTTACAGGATCTGGGCATGTGACCCATTGTGATGGATGAGTTAACTACATTTAAAAGAGGTTCGATTACAACTGGTAAAACCTCTTTGAGCAAATTACAGGGAATCGATGTCTAATGTGCAAGTAGTAGAATTTAAAGATTAAATTATTTTCTCTAATTCTAGTTGTGGGAGTGGATGAAAAGCTTCAAGCTTTTCTTCTAATGCTAGATTTTGTTCAATATCAGCCAATTGCAGATGACAAACAGATGGATTACCTATAAAAGGATTTACTGTATATTTAGTCTAATATTCTCTATTTTATTATCAAAGAAATCCATAAAGACATTACTAGTTAGGTTCCCTGGAATCTGATGTTGCGCTGGTTTGATTTTTTGTAAGTTTAGAAATAGTACTGAAAAGAAATCTAGGATTATTTTTATTTTTTTCAATCAGTGAGGCTAAGTATGTTGAGCGTGCTTTAGTAAGTGCCCCTTTGTATTCAATAAGGCAATCCTTCCAAGCACAGTGGAATACTTCCAGCTTAGTAGAGCGCCAGTTCCGCTCTAATTTATGTGCTATTTGTTTTAAATTACGAGTTTGGTCGGTGTACCACGGGGCGAGCTTTTTAAGTCTGACCTTTTTATATTAGAATGGAGCTACTATATCTAGAGTCATGGTGGGCAGTCATGGTCTGGTGGTTAGGGAACCGGTCTTGTGACCGGAGGGTCGTGGGTTCGATTCCCAGGCCTGAGGCCATGAATGAGGTGCCCTTGAGCAAGGCACCTAACCCCAACTGGGTGCCGGGCTAGGGCTGCCCACCGCTCTGGGCACGTGTGATCACTAGTGTGTGTGTGTTCTGACTGCACAGATGGGTAAATGCGGAGGACAAATTTTTATTGGGGTGAAAATCACAATTGACAATGTGGCTTGACTTAACTTAGAGCTGATCTACAGGTATTCTCTAAGCAGTCGGTTAAACTATCTAATTCCTCTGGATCTGTTGGCGAGTAGGATAAAGTCGTTAAATCTGGGAGGGTTTCAGTAAACTGTGTGGCGGTTGACGAATTTATTGAGCGTTTTAAACAATTCCGAGGAGACTGGCGGGTATTCAGGTTAAGATGTAGCTCGAATGAGATTAGATAGTGATCGGAGATTGCTGTGGTTTGCGGAAATGTATTTATATTAGCTACGTCGGTACCCAGCGTCAAAATCAAATCTAAAGTATGATTGTGATAATGAGTAGGTCCCGTGACATTTTGAATAATACCGACAGAGTTCAGTATCGAAGTAAATGCCCTTTTCAGCGGATCCTCTGCCTTCTCAAAGTGTATGTTAAAGTCTCCTACCATTATTATTTTGTCACTACATACTGCTAAATTTGCTGCAAAATTACTGAAATCGTTTATAAAGTCTGAGTAGGGCCCTGGCGGTCTGTACACATTAGTGAGTGAGAGAGCGTCATTGTTTGTAGCCAGATTAGTTATATTAATAGATAGCATCTCAAAAGAATTGGAGAGATCATAGTGTTTCTGGTGGACTTCTAAAGAATTTCTGTAGATTATGCATATTCCTCCTCCTCTGCCTAACAATCTTGGTCTATGGATATAACTGTATCCCACAGGTGTGGCCTCATTTAAAGTTAAATATTCGTCAGATCAAATCCAGGTTTCTGTGAGACATAAAATATCAATTTTCTGGTCGTTTATAATCTCGTTCACAATAGCTGCTTTAGAATTGAGCGATCGAATATTGAGTAATCTGATTTTCAGATCGGTTATATTGCTACTAATAATCTGATGCGAGGTTTGAATAGTAGTTAAAAACTTTGGACGGACTATTTTAATTTTCCTATGATTGAATTTAATGCGGGGCACAGACACAGTCTCAATCCAATAGGAACTTGGTGACACCTTTTGGCAGCTTTCAGACAGTCAGTTAAGCCGGTTTGTCTGCGGCCTGGTCGCGACTCTGGATTGTCAGCAGCTCCTAATACTACTCTGCCGACTAATTAACAGGCTATGGGCTATGCTGCAGGAAAGCAGGGCGGCGCCATCCCGAGTGGGGTGGACACCATCCCTGCCTAAAAGACCAGGCTTGCCCTCGAATATTCTATAGTTATCAATATAGCCCACACGATTTTCGTTACACCACTCGGACATCCAACGGTTTAACGCCGTGAGCCTGCTGTATTGCTCATCGCCGGCGCCGCATTGGGATGGGACCAGAGCAAATTACTGCATCGGACATCGTCTGGGCCAGTTTAACCACCTCTTTAATATTAGCTTTAGTCACTTCGGACTGCCGCAGACGTATATCGTTGGCCCCTACATGTATAACTATCCTGGAAAATCTTGTTTTAGCTAATAGTCTAAGATTGCCACTAATGTCCGGTGCTCTGGCTCCCGATAAACAACTGACTGTAACCGCTAGCGCCCCTAATGGATTAGCAACTTAGCTAGTTCTTAACATATTGTTTGGCTTTCAGGTTAATTTGATTTAAATAAGTCTGAACATCTTCCCTTTGTGAGTCACTACCAAGAACAAGAACCTCTGTCTTCTCTTTATTTAATTGCAGAAAATTGTCAGACATCCATGTCTGTATATCACCTATGCACTCAAACAGTGAGCTCATTGATTTTAGGGCTTTAGATTCTAGAGAAATGTAAAGTTGAGTGTCATCTGCATATTGATGATAACTAATGCCATGTTTGTTAATGATATGTTATTAGTTATAGTTATATAGGTTGAACAATAAAGGCCCAAGAATTGATCCTTGGGGGACCCCACAAGTTATTTTTTGATGTGTGGAGGAAGAAGTACCTAATGCAACATAGTAATCGCGCCCAGTTAGATACAATCTAAACCATTCTAAAACTAAGCCATTAAGGCCTACCCAGCTCTGTAGTCGAACAAGAAGTATTCCATGATCAACACTGTCAAAAGCGGCACTTAAATCTAGCACAAAAAGAACTGAGAGTTTGCCTGCATCTTTATTCAATCTCAGGTCATTTACAACCTTAACTAGTGTTTTTCAGTGCTGTGGAGAGCTCTGAAACCAGACTGAAAAGTGTCATTTATTTGGTTTATTATAACATAATCATTCAACTGGGTTGACACAACTTTTTCAATGATTTTTCTAAGAAAAGGAAGGTTAGATATAGGTTGATAATTATTGAGAAATGTGGGATCAAGATTTCTATTCTTTAGTAGTGGTTTAACCACTGCAGTTTTAAGAATATTAGGGAACTGTCCCAGTTGCAGAGACTGATTAACAATCATTAGAACATCATTAGATAATGAGCTCAGAACCTGCTTGAAAAAGTATGTTGGTAAAGGGTCCAGTTCACATGTAGAGGATTTTAGTGATGAAATCACATCAAATAGTGTTACCATGTCAACTTCTTGGAAATCAGACATATTACAGTTAGGTTGCGTAACTAATATCAAGGTTGATGGTGTATTTGTGCCTGTTGCTATGTTCTGCCTTATACTAGTTATCCTGTCCCTAAAAAATATTGCAAACTCATCACATTTTTCAACTGAGACAGATTCAGGGAAGACACGGGAAGTGGGGTTTACTAGCCAGTCTATACTTCTGAATAAGACAGCTGAATTATTATTGGATGAATCGTAGAAAGTAGAGAAGTAGTAGTGCTGATTTCACTTCACTGTTGTAATTATTCAATGTTGTTTTATAAATATCAAAATGTACTTCCAATTTTGACCTTCGCCAGCGTCTCTCAGCCTGTATATATATGTATGTAACAGTGATATATACAGATTATACTCTTTATTTAGCCATCATTAATAAAAGGAAACCCTCCAGACCACATTGACAAATCTGTCTCAGCCCTAACCCAGCAACAGGGCGAACAGCAAAACCAACTACAGCTCATTGTGGAGAGTATGATGAAACTGTCTGTTACGATTCAGTCCATGCACTCCCCAGGTGGTTCCCAGAACCCTCAAAATACTGCAATTACTTCCAACCAGATCAATAATTCTGATGGCAAACCCAAAGACTGTACAGTCTGTACATTTCTGTTACAGAGTGTTCCTTATACTTTAACAACTCCCCTCCTCCCTCAGACCAAGCACAAATCTCATGCCTTTGCTGTGATTGGGCCTTGACTATGTGGCTAAAGATGCAAGCCACGTCATATTACTACTTTTAGCAGGAGTTTTGTGCCAATTTTGAACAGGTCTAACAGGTAGTTACTTGTTACACCAAGGTAACCATTCCGTAGCAGACTATGCCTGAAAGTTTAATACTTTGGCAGTGGGTAGTGACTGTAATGAATCAGCCTTGCTAGTGGCCTTTTGTTGTGGTTTACACGCAGACATTCTATCTGACCTGGTTTTTAAAAACTCTGACCTGGAGCATCTCATTGCTCTCAAAATTAATGTGGCCCATTAATATGACACAAATGGGAGATAAGATGTCAACAAATTAGAAGCTATGGTCCACCTGAGGTAATTTCCTTTTCCATTCTTCCTCCTTAAGACATTCTTAAGCTATATTATCAGCACTAATCGAATTATCATGGATAATAAGAATATCGAAGCAGTTACTCAGTGACCAATCCCTACATCTGTTAAGGATCTATAATGGTTTCTGGGGTTCACAAATTTTCTACAGATGATTTACCAGGAACTGTAGTAGTATAACCACTCCTCGCGCTGCTCTCCTTAAACGTTTTCAAAGAAAATACTATGAAATCCACAAGCCAGCGCTAATTTTGGTTCATTAAAAGAAGCTTTCACCATGGCCCCCATACTCAAATATCCTGACCCATCCAAACCAGCTGTAGTGGAAGTAGACACCTCCAATGTTTGTGCCAGGGCAAACCTGAGAATCTCCATGATGTGTCTTTCTATTCTTCCAAACTTACGGCAGCAGAAAGGGACTATGGAAGAGGCAATTGGGAGCTTGTTGCTATCATGTTACTGCTTGAAGAGTGGCACCACTGGTTGGCGGGTGCTTCTTGTCCAGATTCTGATTCACCATCACATCTCAACTCAGCACCCAAAACACTAAACACAGATACCTTATCTATGTTTTTTGTTCTATTGATCTCAGCTGTTGTAGCTCCTCAGAGGCAGGTTTAATAACCTTTATCAGAAGGGAAATTGAAAATCAGTTGTGAACTGACTAATGCATCAATTCCACCTCTATGTCCATCTAATAACAAATATGCGTACAGTACCACCTTCATATGTAATAAAGGTAATAGTGGTTTGACAAAATCTGTGCCTAAGAGATAGATCACCAATGTGTCTGGAGGTACGCCCAAATACAGGTGGCATGGAATCGATCCTTATAAAACATTACATGCCAAATATGTACTTCTGAAAAACAAGGACTATTCTTGACATTCCTGTATCCAACTCCTCTATGGGAGTCATTTGCTAAGAAATTGCTAGAGCACAAATATTTATCAGCCATTTTGAACTCACCTTCCATTACCAGCACCTTAACATTGGAGGGAAATTTTTCTCAGTCACTGGAGCATTGCTTACTTTGAATGACATAAGAACTATACAACAGGCTGGGTCTTTTAAACATAGTATACATGTGTCAAACCTAATGTAGACTTTGAAAGCTGGACAACATCTGGCTGATTGCATAACATTTAATAATAAAATTAATGTTTTGTCAAAGTGTAGGAATATTTTAGGCCACCTCTGAACTAAGGATTCATTAGGCAGACAAAGTGACATGTCAAATCCAAGTTGTTAACAGCATGCATTAAATAGGAACCTTTTCAATGAGGTTTAAAGCGCATACAGCCACATGTCAGGACCATAGTTAGTTGTGTTTGTCCATTGTTAGTTGTGTTTGTCCTAAATCCAACAAATATTTCGTTCCTGGTTATGTAACATCAGACTGATTGGCCATATAGGATAATCACTGTCACTAAGTTTATTCTGATGTATGCCATAACTAGGTGGCAGGTTGTCAGTGACCAGCACAAATATGAGGAAATCACTTCCTGAAAACAAATGGAACACAAGCATGTCTTCTTTGCTTGTTGATACCTTGACAGTGAGTTGAATGCCTTTCTTATTTGCTCAATTAATTTGCCTTTGCTCAATTAAAGACTATTTAATCACTTTTTCAACATCATCTGTGCAAGAATTGTTTGCATGGATAGTCATTATACGTAGTCATAAAAATTACTACTCAACAAATCACAGCAGTTTCATTCAACAGACTAACCCCATCGGGAGCACTGGTAAAATGATGCAAAAGCTCATTACAACAAGAACAGAGCTGTCTGAATGCTGCCAAGGAAAACATTTTCAACATTTTTCACAGGCCTCCATGGGCCATATCTAGCCATACGTGCCAAAACGTACTGTCAGTTAATGTCCTTTTAAAAAAAATTAGGAATATCCTATATTTGTGTTTGTAGAAAAATAAGGCATTGAATGTACTCCATTATATTTAAAACCCCCACTTCACACCACCAAAGCATTCATGAGGGATTTCTGGCAGAGCTAGTCCAATGCATCAGTGAGGGAAGTAGCTCTTCGTTAAAACTAGGCCATCCAACAATGGCTGGCTGTGAGTGCTGGGATGAGGTTCATTGCTCCAGGATGTTTGGCTCACACTACATGGATGACACACGTCTAAGGGCAACTTGGTGGAAGCACAAGGTCACTGTGCACATCAGTTCTTTCTGAGTCTGGGGGTTATAAAACTCAGTCATGCCCATGAACATGCTCATCTCATTTGTGCAGCAACCATTTACCTGTCTCTGAGTATACAGCTCCAGCCAGTTAAAGATCTTTTTTTTATGAGCACATTTAAAATACAACAGGACACACTGCAAAAAACATAAACACACATTGGTACAAAATAGGTTGCAAATTGAATAAAAGTCTTATTTATAATGCATATAATGTATTAGTGTATGTATAGAGCTCGTTTGTGAGCGTTTTGTAAAGCCTGTTTTGTGCCTTGTCAGGGCATGTCATTCTCAGGTGGCGCTGGTGTGGATGACCTATATGTATAGTTTTCCAGAGGGTGTGGTGACATCTGCTGAGTCTCAGAGTCAAGACTTGCCTTTTAGCCATGATGTCATGGCAGATGTGGGCAGAAATCTGTTGAAATGTGTCATTGATTTGCTCCTTTTCTCATTTATCAGCATAAACAGACTTCCAATTTATGTATAAATATTTGAGTATTATTTACTTAAAAATAAGAACATGTTATGGTCACCTGGGCAATTTATTTTGAGTTTGTCTCTGGTGTTGTCCTCCAGTATTCCTTTGAGCTCTGGATGAGAGCTCTTAAAGTCTTAATAATGTTTATATACTGTAGGTTTATATAGGGCTAAGTATGCATTTGTGTGGCACTGCGTCATATACTTCGTTATAGACAACCCAGACAACACTTAGTTTGGTCTGTCTAGTCTTAGAATCCTGGTGGACAGTTCTGTCTGTCGGTTGGTGCTTTGAGCCTCTGGTGCAGTTTCTATTTACTTCCTAGGTTTCTCATCTCAAACAAACTCCACCAAACTCACCATTTCTGTTATTGATAATGTGGAATATATTTTTGTTGAACTCTGCATTCAGTAGCTCAGCTACAATAAAAGTAACACTTCATTAAAAAGGGGTCTACTGGAAGACTTACTTAGTTGGGACACAGTTGGGTCTGGAGGAAGTCATTCCAGGATCAAGTAACCAGAGGTCTTCCTCGCTTTAAGTGAACCCATCCCAACTCGATAGTGAAGTTGTAGTCACTAAAGTTGTAATGCCAGGGCCATCATGGAGCGACAAGAAGTGTGAGGTTTACTGAAGGGCAGTCCAAAGTCAGGGTTGTATAAGTAGGCTAAAGTTAAAAGAGTATAAATTTTAATAGCACAATAACTAAACCAAACAGATAATTGACATACTTACAAGCATGAACAATAGACCAAACACAGGGTTTAAATACAAGAGACTAAACAAGGAACACCTGAATAGAACCACCTTTTGTCCACAAATACGGACTGGTGCTAACGGGCCGCCCAATGGAGGATGGGTTCCCTTTTGAGTCTTGCTCCTCCCAAGGTTTCTTCCTATATCTCCGTCATCTTAGGGAGTTTTTCCTTGCCACTGTCGCCTTTGGCTTGCTCATCAGGGATCTGGACCCATACAATCTGTAAAGATGCTTTGTGACAACATGTGTTGTAAAAAGCGCTATATACATACATTTGACTTTGACTTTGAATACAATAATGAGGGGCGGGGTTACAAAACACAAGGCAAAATAAACAAATGTACACTTGACAGGTGGGGGTGGGGTTGATCATGACAAATTTAAATAAACTGGATTACATGTAGTTTACATAAGTGGGATTAACTAAAATTCTTATCCTCATCAATGACATGTTGTCCTGTGAAAAAATGGAAAACATCTAATTTTAAGATATAAATGTAGGTAGGAAATAACCTATGTGGTGACCTACAGCTTGCTGTGTTAAGTATCAAATCATAGATCCACTTTACTGTGGAGACAGGCCATCTGTAGCTATTTGGTACATCTGGAATTTAGTATAGCTTCTGCCATGTGATTTTAATCTAAACACATTACACACACTGAACTATCTGAAAAGTTGATGATGGGTCAATTAATCTACTTTATAGAAATGTTAAGCAGAAGCATGTGAAAATACTTGGGATCATAATGTTTAAAGTTTTTACAGAAAGAAATGAGAATATTTCAACCTTAACATATTTTTCCATCAAACGACTTTTAATAAAGCAATAAATTAATTTGACATATATTATGCAGCAAAACGTACAAATCATTGAACTTTGGCTAATGTATGTTTCTGTATGTTAAGCTTTCTCACTGTTCTGTGCTTTAAATAACTGTCACACCGTTGTTTTAATTATGCCATCTCTGGTTCCCTGTAATTAGGCACAACGAAACAAAGTTTAAGAATACGTTTGCTTTCCCCTGCATGATGATATGGGGTTTTGAGACATATCAAACAACATCCGTATCGTGTGAACTCTACTAAGCGGCCAATATTGCAGCAGGAAACCACATGTTTACTAGAAAATGGTTTGGCAGTGCCTAGTTGTAGCCCGTGGTACTCCCCATGGTTGCTAGTCCCAAAACCTTTTGGTACTCACCGTTTATGCACCGAATTCCGAAAAGTGAATGCTGTCACTAAACCAGACTCATTTCCTCTTCCTCGGTCGGAGTACTGTGTAGATCGCGTCAGATATGCAAAAGTAGTAACTAAGTTAGATTTATTAAAAGGGTATTGGCGTTTTGGACGGATGTATTTCTGCACTAATGCCGTCGTTACACCGAAATTTGTGACCGCAGGGACCGTTACATATCTTCATGTATGTTGTCGAGAAAGGACAGGGCTGTTACAGAAAGGTTTTGTCACATGTTCTGATGATAACTGCACATAGGTACTCAATCGTTTAGGAGCAAGTTAATGTAAGTCTATTCTAAAAGATTAAGTAGGCCTAAATCACATGCCCCTCGTGCATGCAGACACAAATAAACATTTTAGAAGTTTTTAATTTAATTTCACGTAATAATTTTTGTACTTTAATTTTTTGTACTTGGGATGGTTAGTACGATTGACCAACTTTGCCTCTTTTCTAGGCAGCAGTGATATCCAGCGATTACAAGCTTGCACGTGGAGCAATCTGAACTCCGATATTTATAAGTTGTTTGCGCCTTTTCTCGACCACACACAGGCTGAAAATGTGTGGTCTGCTGTCACAGATTCCGGTGTAACACCGTTCGTACCCGGAAAGTCACCGATTACGTTTCAACTGCTAATGCACCCTGTATTAGAGAATGCACGAAACTGTGTCTTACTTCGATTATGTATTCATATAACACAGAGGACGGGATGTGTTAAAGGATGGAGGTTGACAACTGAGTGGGAGCGGTACTGTTACAGGAAGGTGATGATGGCCTTGATCGTCCTGTCTGTTATCTTTCTAAAATAAAAAACCTAAAACATCAGCTGTTATATAGCACCACTGAGAAGGAATCATTGGCCCTGTTACTTATTTTGCAGCATTTCGAGGTGTACCTTGGTGACAGTCCGTCGCCTTTCTCGGTCTATAACGACTATAGTCCATTGGTAGTTGTAATTTAATGTGTAATTTAAACCAATATACGTTGCTCATTAATATTACAAGGGTTCAATTGAGTGGGAAACGGGGTGCTGAGAACGTGGTGGCTAATGTGCTATCTCGGTGTTAACCCACTTTTGAGGTTCGCTTTTATGGTATGGGGGGTATTGTGGCTGGATATTTATATAGATATGTTTGGTTGTTTTGTTCGATTAGGGTCAGCGATTAGAATCATCCCCTGACGTCCCTTTTTCCGGACTGCCGTGGTTGACGTCATCCTGTGCGACGCCTAGGCGGAAGTGGGTCGACCATATAAGGCAGTTCCTCGCTTTGTTCTTCGATTTTGTTATTTGGATTTGTTAGCTGCTTGTTATTCTGGTTTTTTCTGTTTTCCGTATTTCAAAATTGGATTGCCCTTTTGATCATTCACTGTATTCACTGTTATATATCGCACCAGGTGTATTGTTGACTGCTGTTAGTGTTGTGTTTTGGGGGTTATCACTGGTTCTGGCTAGTGGGTTTCTGTTTCTTTGTATGTTTTCAGTGAAAGCCATTCTGAAGTCTGTCTGGTGTAGTTAACTGTACATATCACCATTATAATTCATACAATACATTAATCCATAATGTCCTTGTCCTTTGCACTATTCGTAGTAGTTCATCATACCACACACACATGAACCTGAAGCATTTTAGTATATGTATGTATATATATGTATACTAAAATGCTTCAGGCTCATCTATAAATAATACAGATCTGGTTGACAGGACCTTTAAGGTAACGTACCACTCTTCTTTTAATAATAACACTCTTCTTTTACTTCTGCGTCTGGTGAGAGATTCCTGGTTTATAACATAAAGTCAACATCCCATCTGGGATGGTTTTCAAAGGTTTTCTTATGTTTGAGCCCAGATGAAATCTGTAATTCCAATTTATCAATGGAAACACAGCACACATACACACAAGCAACATATCAACATCCACTAGTGCATCACATATTTTATTTAGAATTGGATTGGTTTGTTATTATTGTAGGATATTTATGTTGATACTGTAAACCCACTGCAGATGTGAGTATTTTTTCACTATTTTCTTTAATAACACTTGAAACTGTGCAGTCCTTAAAAATTCAAATAAGGCATAAACTGTGGTGATGTATTGGAAAACCCTCTATTAAACATATCTCACTAGAGCTTATGTATCTACCTTCACAATTTATTAGTATCAAGATCTGAATGCTGAAGTAATTCTATTGTGCTTGTGGTGAAAAGAGGGTATATTACTATGGGACATACCCTCTAAGTAAAGGTCCTAGGACACCCTCTATGATTGTAAATATAATTCCTTGTAAACATGCTAAGAATTCTGGAAAATGTCATGTGGCACTGCAAATTCAGATGAGCATGATTGTTTAAGGTGCTTTTCTAGCGTGCATGTTAAAATTTGGGTGCAATGTCTTGAAGAAAATGAAAAGCAGAGGTGAAATTGCAACAAAAGAACAAACTCACTAAAACTTTTAGAACCTAAGACATCACGCTTTAAGAAACACAATCCTCATTTTTGCTCAATCTCTAACCACGTCCAACAGTCATCATGCATTTTATATGCAGACCTAATAACAATATAGTGACTATTTTGCTGTTTCTCTAAGTGACACTGGCAATTTTTTTATTTGATCTTTTAAAAGGTCCAGAGGTAGGACAGTTGGCAGATAGAGCATTATATATATACAAAATCTAAATCATGATACAGGCAAATATATATTGCCCAAAGTAGCGCAAATGGGAGGGTAAAAATCTACTGTTGGAAAAATGAATCTGAAAAGGTTACCTGTGGCTATCCCATGTGTATCTGTTTTATATCTGTCAAAAATAAACTTTAGTTGAGTAGCAGAAAAGAATAACCTTTAGTTGCAAATCCAGAAAAAAAGCTAAAAATGTTGTCTTTGGTATGAAATAATGCCCATGAGAGATTCCATGTTTCTCACAATAATTCCAACTATTTGCACCTTTATTTTGGAAGTTCTTATTTTTAGCTGCATCAACAACTGGACCACCCCTTAAAGGACACAGCCATGCACACCACAGCTGAACAGAACTGATGACCAAACAGGAATTCTCATAAAAAGTACTGCAGGTCCTGTTTATAGACGTAAACCTCTGTGCTCATATTGACCAAACTTCAAAGTCATGATAGAAAAAGTGAAGATGGTTCTTTCATAAATGGATCATAAAGAATGCCCGAAGATGACTACAGATTAGGGAAATGTCAAAGTAGGTACATCCTTAAATCAGCTTTTTATTCCCATGCGTCCCCTTAGCTTTACAAAAATTATTATTATTGAATGACAACATCATTCCAATAAACCGTTTGGTGAGAAATTGGCTGAAATGATGCAGAGGGCGATGCAATTTGAGATATTTTCCTCTAACTTGCTCCTCCTTTTTAGTCCCCTCTAAAAACTGGACGTCACGAGAAGTTTGGAAGTCCTCCGTTCGCCTTCACAGGGCAATATTAACGTCCTCGTGCGAACCGCGTAGATACCAAGGATATAGCGTTGGATTTCAATTTTTTAACTTTCAGTTGAGTGAAGATCCGGTATGTCACTGCATTCTTATGTTTGACAGAATACCATCATAAGGAATACTGAATGAGCAACCGGACGCCTTTAGATATATTGGACTTATTTTTACATAAATCATTTTGTTACATTGAATTAAAGGCTTTATAGAGATACATTTTTTTTAACTAGCTCCATGAACAAAATATGATGAATATTTTTGGGACGTTGATATGATTCTCGGGGATTCATCGCTCAGTGGTTTGAATAAGGTGTGAATAAGCAATTGTAGAGAAATGAAGGACGGACACAGCTGTGGACCCCAGAATTAATTGGTGACTGACTCCGAAAGGTATTTGTTGAGTAACCTACATTACGGGTGTTTTTCATATACTTAACTTTTACCAACCATGTAAAAGCTACCAATGTTTTTACAAAACAAAAAGAAAAAATATTTTTTGGTTAAAAAGTTAAACAGGTAACAAATATGATGCAGTTAAACGTTGAGAATATTTAATTCATTTCAGAATACTTCATTAATTCGTTCATTTAGGGATATTGTTTAAATCTTTTATCCTAACACAAATAATAAAAATTGTCGTAGCCCAGTGATAAATAATATAAACTGAAACATACGTAGAACATGCCGTATTTTTTGTACTTTTCACTCAGTATGTCTTCTGTGTGTAGATCTGGGCAAAATAAATCAGTCAGCTGCAAAGTCTGAGTCGAATGTTTTGGTTGTGTGCTTTATTGACAGCGTTAATATGAAGCCACTGAAAACACAAATCAAAATGCAAACCGTGGACAGTTTTCCACTGACGGTGCTGATGTTGATGGCGACTTTCCTTGACACCACCATCGCTTGCCCGCGTCCCTGTGCCTGTTACGTTCCCACGGAGGTGCACTGCACCTTTCGCTCTCTCGTCACCGTTCCCTCTGGTATCCCCAAACAAATTTTGCGCATCAATTTTGGGTAAGCACCAACCAGTGACTGCATTAAGAACTGTTTATTATAAGAGTCTTTTGGTTTATGTAACCGTTATACAATTGTAATATATGTAATAATGTAATTGTAATATTGAGTGTATATATATATATATATATATATATATATATATATATATATATATATATAGATAGATAGATAGATAGATAGATAGATAGATAGATAGATAGATTATGAAAGCATTACTTTGCAGTGCAAAGTCATCATTGATTAAGATGTTTTCCATCTCCCAGGTTTAACACCATCACTCAGATTACAGAGCACTCCTTTGCTGGATTAAGGAAACTGGAGCTTCTGATGATGCATGGGAATGATATCCATAAAATTCCCAATGGAACTTTTCAAGACCTGCTGTCCTTGCAGGTAAAGAGCCACCTTTCAGACTTTGTTATCAGTCTAAATAGAGAGCAATCTAAGAAATAAAACTTCTTTCTACAAGAAATTCAACATATGCTTGTACTATAATATGTTTAGTATATGCAGTAATAACTGTCAAACCTCCTCTAGGGATGCCATGTTTCTTATCAAACGTATCAGCTAATGTATTTACTGCTTCATAAGATGACTCAGTTGGCTTCCATCAAGGAAACAAATATACAAAGAAAGAAACAGAGCAACTGCACACCACTGCTACAGAGTGAATGAACAATGCTGCTCCAACACTAATATAAACTGGACAGCCTCTGAATCATAAATGCTCTGAAGTGAAAAATGTGTGTGCTATGTTTCTTTCCCCAGGTGCTGAAAATAAGCTACAATAAGTTGAGAGTAATTACTGGCCACACCTTTTTTGGACTTGGGAGCTTGATGAGACTGCACCTGGACCACAATCGGATAGAGTTAATTCACCCAGATGCCTTCAATGGATTGACATCACTTCGCTTGCTCCAGCTGGAGGGGAACCACCTGCAAAAGCTCCACCCTGCAACATTCAGCACCTTCTCCCTGCTACAGCACTTTCCAGTCTCCACCCTCAAACACCTGTACCTGTCAGAGAATCTCCTGACATCCCTGCCCAGGGGTATGCTGACGAGTATGCCTCAGCTAGAGAACATCTTCTTGCATGGTAATCCCTGGACATGTGACTGCAGGCTGGACTGGGTCCCAGAGTGGAGCACTCGCAATTCAGGTAAGTACAAGGTCATTAAAAAATCTTGGTCTATATTTTTTGTTGGTTTTGTTTTATTTTATTTTTTAAAGGTAGAGCAAAACATGTAAATTAGTTACTAAATGACATGTGTCATACACTTATTATACAGTGTTAAGATGTAAGGATATTAAAAAGTGTACACAAAATTTCCAGAGAAACAGGATGTTTCAGACATAGGTCCTTCATCAGCTGTGCAAACAAAGTGTTTCTAAATTAAAAGGAGGTTAATATAGTTTACAGATTAAAAAGGAATTTATATATTAAAAGTAGATGTCTAAATCATAATACTCATTCCATGTGATACTAAAGTTCCAAGAGTGTATATCAGCTCTTTTTCTCTAAATATCCTAATTTCATTTCCACAACTGGCTATGCAAACAGTTATATTGCTAATACTATATCCATCTGTATTAAAATGCCTTGCCATGGGAAGTGACAAATCCTTAATCCTGATGGTCTGAAGGTGTTCAACAAAACGATCAGCAAGTTTTCTCTTGGTTTCTTCAGTATAAAGCTGATTACATCTTTTGCGAGTAATACTTTAGACAACTCCTGCTGTGGTGCATCAGGATGAATGGGTGATGACAACTGATCCTTTTGTGCCAGTTATTTTAGTGGTTTAAAGAAATTTAAATGTAGCACATCTAGATTGGTTACAGGATACAATACCACAGTTAATAAATGATTGGTCAATTGTATTACTCTTGATGAGCATGTTTTTGATGTTTTTGTCTCATCTATAAGAAATGAGAGAAGGATCCTTAAAAAGGGATGCAGTCTCTACATCACCTTGGTGACTCCTGAAGTGTTTAAGTATAATATTATAATAATATTTTAATAGTATAATATTAGCCACTGTTTTATTTGTGGGATGATAAGTCAGCACGAAAGGAATTCTTGTCTTAAAAGCAGATTGTTTATAGGTCAGTGCATTCACACTCTGAACATGAGGAAAAGCATCATTTAGTTTTGAAAATGTTCATGTATTTCAATACTTTTCTGGAAGATGTCTTCATTGTCACTACAAATGCATTTAAGTCTGAGTAGCTGCGAGTAAGGAGTGGAGTTTTGCAGTCCTTGTAATGGGAAGAATTGTATTGTATTGATGGGAATAGGTTTATTGATTTTGGAATACCACTTGCTTTGCCATACCGAAGAAAATTTTGAAGTTTTATTGATCATAAGTTTGGACATTGTTCATGAATAGCAGAAGTAAAGTAAATTTTTGCTTCTTTTCTAGGGGTTATGAAATGTAAGAAGGACAAATCATATGCCAAAGGTCAGCTATGTCCGATATGTTCCTCACCACATCAGCTGCAAGGGAAAGAAATCTCTGAACTGAAGGCATTCCATTGCCTTGGACCAGTAATCAGCTCTCCAGAGAGGGATGTGTCAGAAGAAGAGAACCTCAGTGAGCTGCTATCACTAGAGGAATTCAAACAGCCTTTTGGAAATGTGACACTGAAACTCACTGATGAGCATGGCAACAAAGTTGATTTGATCTGTCAAATTCTGGAGCCAGGAGAGTCCACAAAAATCACCTGGAATTACACTAAATCTTTGCAGATTGTAGCTAACATGACTCTGTCTTTTGACCTTGAATGTCCAATGAATCAGGGAAACTATGAAAGTTTATGGAGACTCCTTGCCTACTATAGTGAGATGCCTGTGTACCTCCGAAGGGAGATAATGCTAAGCAAAGAGCCTGGACTGAGCTACAGATACAGGCAGGACATTGAGAGAGATGCATACTATTACACTGGAGTTCAAGCTAATGTTTTATCCCATCCATCATGGCTTATGCAGTCATTTCTGAATATCCAGCTGAATAGGCCCTATTCGACATCTAAGTCTGTAAAGCTCATTCTCACAACCCAAATGTCATCCACCACAAATAGTGTGGAGGCAGGACAACAGAGGAGATCATGGGTTATTATTCACCACAACATGACCCAGACTACATTTAGCTCTATTGTGGGTGGTATGATTGAGATGGACTGCAGTGTGCAGAGTTCTGGAGATCCATCAATTTTGTGGATGCTGCCTGATGGCTCTAAGCTTAAAGCTCCTTTCAGCAGCCCAAGCAGGCGGTTGTCTTTGTCTGCCAAAGGTAAACTCCTCATCAAAGTTGTCGAACATTCAGATTCTGGTGTGTATTATTGCATTGCTGAGATCCAAGGAAATGTGGACCTTCTGCCTTTTCGTTTATCTGTAGTAGAGTCCTCCACTCCTCCCGTAGGTGGTGAGGTTGGAATTGCTGTAACAAAATTTGTAGATGAATCTATTTCACTGCCTTGCCATACAACTGCAACACCAGATGCAGTAGTAGACTGGATATTTCCAGATGGCAGTGTGATAAATGCCAATGCAAACTCATCTAAAGGATTTGTCTTCACTAATGGCACACTACTCATTCTTCATGGTAAACCTAATGACAGTGGATATTACAAATGTGTGGCTTTGAATCAACATGGTGTAGATTCTCTGGCTACAAAGCTCACTGTCATGAGAAGGCAAGAAATTGAGCCCCTCAGACAGTATCGCATGAGACTCCAGTCTGCAGCAGGCTTGTCTACAAAAGTCAAAGCATTTTTGGTGGACACTGATGAGTCATCAGGTGATGATGCTATCCAAGCAAGAATGCCACCAAAAAGGCCTATCAACCAAAGGACAGGGCCACATTCAAGGCCACATTCATTCAGGAACTCTCAACGAAGGTTTCCAGACCTTAGAAGGCCTATTAGGAAAGGCATATTGAGAGGACAACAAAGGAACAATATACTTGAGAAAAGGAGAAATAGTAAGACATCAAAAAACAAAATAGACCCACAGAGATGGGCTTACATTTTGGCCAAAATCCGTGAAAAAAACGCAGAAAAAACCACACCACCTAACTTGTTCCAAAGCATGCCGTTAACAAGAGTTCAGACTGTAAGCCCTAACATAAATAATCAAGGATCTTCTGACAACATAGAAGGATCGTCTCCTGATGACACAAGCCTAACAAAGGAAGAGTCTAGCAGTCTAGCAGCAACTCAAAATCTAGACGAAAAAACTTACAACACACATACCATTACGCATGCTGAAGGCCTGCTTAACTTGTATCAAATAGCTACAGCTAAATTAAGTACTGAATTAGACAGAGTAACAGTGAGACCAGACACTGCAAAGCTCACATCTGCATCTAATTATGTCACTGAGATGAATCTCTTGGAAAGAAACCCTGTCAACATTTTAAGTAGCAGCTCTTCAGACAAAGAAGAAAGATATCAACCAACTGAAAATATCCCCGTGTCCACAGGGCATGCTGTTGTACCAGATTTAGAAGTAAAAACTAAACACAGTTTGTCAGTGGAGTCTGGCATACACTCACATTCTGTGGCTGTTGATGAAACATATGTTAAGGCTGAAGCTAGTATTGCTTCAGTATTTCTGTTTACCACCGCCACACCACCAGTCAAAAGTGCTCCATCCTATTTTATCAAGCCAACGGCTCCATCCATTACAGTGCCTCCTAAGTCAAGAATCTCCTGGAACTCCAGGAAGCGATTTGGAAGTAGGCGGAGAATAAACAGATTAAGGCTAAGACTGTCTTCAGCACTACAAACTAGCAGCCCACAGTTTACAGTATCCAAGACTCATCCGCCATCAGTCATTATAACAACTTCCTCATCACTAGCCCAAATCACAGACATCTATTCCACTGCTAGAGATATTACTTCCCCTGAACACCAGAAACCCTTAATGCATAGAATTCGCAGTGATGAAACAAGCGACTCTGAACATGATCAGAAAATCAGCCTGCTTGCCCACAACATGAAGGGGAGTAAATATTCCACCAACCAGAAAATTCAACCCACTGCAGACCTCTTAGAATACAGTTCAGTTACCATAATCCCAACAGTAGTGTCTATGGCCACATCTTACAAGAGAGATAATGTTGAAACTACAGAGGACTGGAGAAATGAAATCACAGCTCTTGGAATGGTCAAGACAAAGAAGTATATTGCAGACGGAGTTCCAACACCTGAGCAAGACCACAAAGCCGTGACTCTGGTGGCTAGTCAAGACAAGTTTGTACACATATTTACAGCAGTGAAACCATCCCAGAAGTCCATTGGTAATGCTGATTCAAGAGACACGAGCTTCACATTGAGCCCTGGTGTACCTCTAATGGAAAACTCTTACATCCTTGAATCAAACCCAGGCAAAAGCCTCAGTGATGCTTACGATTCTAAAATACTCAGTTCTGTTCAGGGTGTTGCATCTGAAGATGACATTGTGGTTCCTCCAGTCAGACCATTGCCTTCAATGTTTCCATATGAAGACACTAACACACACAGTTCACACCAGGGCACTAACATTAAGGAAGATCCACTATATACCTCTCTATTTATTCCTACAAGACACATACCAGAAAAACACAGCTCAAGTTCAACACACTACAAAGCCACCACAAAGTCACAAAAACCTACCACTCAGGATGAACAAAATGCTATCTCTTCCATCATTACAAATCCAGATTTAGAGTTTGGTAAAGAAGTCCTGTTGTCTTCACTTGTGAATACAGTTAAATCCACTGGTATCACTCCAACAATGAGTGTTTTTTCTCCTATAACCATTCCACAACCATTAACAGTCTGGACTGCAGCAACAGCACAACCTATTTCAGCTACAACTATACTGACAGAACAACCTACAACAATGGAAAAAGCGGCATCACCTGCTTGTGTTACTACTGTCCTTTCTACAACTTCCAACACCAATTCAAACAGAACATCAAAACCCAGTGTGCCCATTACAGATAATAGGATTCCACTTTACTCAATATATCCTATGACAAACTACATTCCTGATGGACATAATGGAAGAATACCTCATTTTAGGTATCACCCCAATCATAGAAATCCAATTATTATCCATAGTACACCATCAACTAACAATTTATCAGTGGGTTTCGGAACCACCAGTACCATCAAATCAACTATCTTGTCACCTAAAACATTCAAAACCATTACTGAGTTATCAACTACAAGTTCCACCAATCTCCTGAGTACAATCTCTAAGTATAGAAGTGGAATTCAGATGAGTACTGCATCTAGCAACAAGCACATAAATGTCGTGGTCTCACCTGCACAGCTCCCAACTGTTCCTGTCCTGAGGTCAAGGCCAAGAATAACCAGCTTTAATCCAAGCACAATCATGGTGAATGCTGAAGCAGATGTGCAGTTTCGATGCGAGTCTGTGGGAGATCCAAGACCTTTTCTCACGTGGACCAAAGTCTCTACAGGTACAAACAGATATTTAATGAAACTTATTGTTTTTTTATATAAAATTATGTATACTGACGCACTAGCAATTACAGTAATAATTAGAATTACATATTGGTTTCTGTTTAGGTCTTTGATCTGGGAGTATTTGTTGTTTGTTCAGTGTGACGCGAGGGATGTAGGATGTAGGATGCTGAGGGATGATTGCTGGATGTAGGATGCTGAGACCGAGGAGTAATTTCAAAGAGCATGTTTATTTTGCAGCTTAGCGTGATAGTGTTTAGCACGCTACACCACACAGACAACACTTATAAAAACACAGAGTAGTGACTGGGCTACAAACATTAAATACTCTAACATAAACAAGACACAAGTGCAACATATAATGGTAACTAAACAAGTTACAGGAGCGACGAACGAACACACACACAGAACCACACCCACGAACACACGCACACAGACACAGTCAACACCGAGGGAGTCGGTGGCAGACCTTAACACTGAGCTTGTTCCACTCAAGCTGAAATCAGAGTTCTGCCCCAAAGCACAATGAAGAATCCATCATCAGTATGGGAAACATCTTGCATCTTATGTTTCTACTATGTTACACAAGGAGAATTTACACACAAGGAGTCCAGAAGGATTGATTTAGGGCAATAATTTATAGCTGAGGATGTTGCAATACAATTACATGTAATGTTTTTAAAAATATATATAACTTATGGGGCTGGAATATTTAATGACATTAGTTTTCCTTATTTTCCTGTATTTTCAGGAGCTGTCATGTCAGTGAGCACCAGAATCCAGCGGTTTGAGGTACAGCCCAATGGAACTTTTGTGATTCGTAGCGTCCAGCTCCAGGATCGTGGCCGATACCTCTGCACTGTTCAAAACCAATATGGTGTTGATAAGATGATGGTTACCCTGATGGTTATGGCCCAGAAGCCCAGGATGTTGTTGCCACAACAGCGTGATGTGACGGCATACCTTGGAGACAATGTCAATCTTGAGTGTCGAGCACAGGGCCTTCCTAGCCCTTACACCAGTTGGATGCTTCCCGACAGGACTGTGGTTCACACGGTCAGCACTAGTGAGCAGAGACTCATGCTCTTAAGCAATGGTACACTACAGATACAGCAGACTAGTTATCCAGACAGGGGAGTCTATAAGTGCATTGCCAGCAATGTGGCAGGCACAGACACGGCAATAGTTCGGCTCCATATTTCCGCTCTTCCACCCATGATCCAACAGTCGAGGGAGGAGAACTACAGCATCTCTGAAGGTCAGACTGTTCACATCCACTGCAGTGCAAAAGGAGCCCCCATCCCTGCAATCCGGTGGGTCACCGCCAGTGGCATGCAAATACGCCCTTCCCAGTTCATTAATGGCAACCTATTTGTTTTCCCCAATGGGACACTCTACATTCGTAATTCAGTAGAAAAGGACTCTGGAACATATGAGTGTGTGGCCTTAAATGCTGTGGGTTCTGATAAGAGGAGTGTAAGTCTGCTGGTGAAGAGGAATTCATCTACAGCCAAAATCACCTCCACCTCTCCCCAGAGGGTGGATGTCAGCTATGGTGGCTCTCTGAGTCTGGACTGCAGAGCTTCAGGTAACCCTGAGCCCAGGATAATCTGGAGAACTCCTTCGAAGAAACTAATTGATGCACATTACAGGTACATTGTCCTAAAATCAGTAAAATCACTAGGTGTAATTATTATACATATAATTTGAGGTTGCAAAACTCAAGCGCAGAAATAGAGGGAATCTTAATTTCACCTTGAAATTTTTACTTTCAAATCAACAGCATGTAGTATTGCACCTAAATAGTCGTAATAATATTAATATATAACAACACTGTGTAATCCGGAAAATATTGCAAAGAAAATAATTTCCAATGATTTGCTTCAAAGAATAGTCAGATATGGTAAAACTGGACCGCAGCTTATGATTATGATCTGGAGCATATCACTCTCATAGCTGCTCACAACGTTAGACACAGTCTTCTTGATGTTCAGGTCTATATACTTGTGACGGGCAGGAGGTGCGAACGAAAAGGAAGCGATCACGCCAAGTCTCAGAGAAAAAGAGGGGTTTAATGAATAACGTGCGCAAACCAAAAACCCGTGCACTCGACCCAGATTAAGGATATAATAACCAGCAGTCAACTGGTACATAGACAAGGCATTTATAGACAGACAAACGACCATCAGGTGAGGGAGCTAATAAGCCCCACCCACCTGAGGGACGCACACAACGCAACAACAACAGGACAACTGCCGCTGTGCCGGAGGCGACCGGTAGGGGGAGCCTCCCTCACCGTGACAGACCCCCCCACCAAGCCGCACTACGGCCCGACGTGCGGTTCACAGCGGCAGAACACAAGACGCCAGACGAAGGGGCAGGAAGGCGGGGACAAAGCAGGGTAATACCTCCTGCGGTCCCGGAGCTGAAACACAAACATATAACAGACATTAGCTCCCGCCTCCCTGGGCGGGACCCTGGACCGGCTGGGCCGTCAACAGTAGACAAACCACGCCCCAGTCGGTCACAGAGCCCTCGCGCCCCAAAGGCCCCACAAAGTGTGCGTGTGTGTGCAGGTTACCTCCCTACTGCACAGTTGATCGTCTCCTGGACCACCCTCTCGGCTCGGGGTAGACCCCTGTATGGGGCCGAGAGTTCCCCTGGGCATCCCTAGCACGGCCGGGAGGCCGCCCCTCACTAGAGGCAGCACATAGCAGGGTGGACTCCTCCACTCTGCCGGAGGATCCAGGGGGGAATTACTCCTTCCCCAACGTGGGCCGGCTACTCCCCAGGGCGAACCTCCTAGTCGCCCCGAGCACGGGGGGGGACCTCTGTCTTCAGCAGGAGCTCTTCAGGCCGGAGCCCTCTGGTCCCCACACACACGGGGGGAGCCCATCCCTCCAGGGAGGCTACTTACGACCAGGGCTCCGGTCACCCCATCACATTGGGGGGCTCCTGCCTACTTTGGAGGTCCCACAAGGTCCAGGGACTCCACAGTCAACCGCGGGAGGAACCTGCACACAACACATACGCACACACACACACACACAGACACAACACAACGCGCACTTACCCTGACCCACTTACACCCTTTACATGGGAGGAGGGAGCTCCGTCTCAGCATGAGGACACCTTACCTGCTCAGGAGACTCCCTCCCGTGGGTCAGGGCCTCCCAATGGAGCTGCGCCTTCCGTGCCACAGGCCGTGGCACGGGACCCTCCATAGCCCCTCCCCCAAACGCCCCCTTGGAGGAGGAGCGTACGGGGAATTACAGACAACAATCACAAGCACGCTAGGACAAACACTAGGGGGGCGTGTGTGCAGGCTACCTACCTACCATCTAGTTGAACGCCTCCTGGACCTACCTCTCGGCTCGGGGCCAATCCCTGCACAGGGCCTGGAGTCACCCTGGGCAACCCTAACCGGCCGGGGAGACCGCCCCTCATGGGGAGGTGCATAGCAGGGTGGACTCCTCCACCCTGCCGGAGGTTCCAGGAGGGAAGCACTCCTTCCCCACTGGTGGCCGGCTACACCCCAGGGTGTGGCCCTGGGCAACCCTAACCGGTCGGGGAGACCGCCCCTAATGGGGAGGTGCACAGCAGGATGGACTCCTCCACTCTGCCGGAGGTTCCAGGGGGGAAACACTCCTTCCCCACTGGTGACCGGTCACACCCCAGGACCAACCTCCTAGCCACCCCGAGCACGGGGGGGGACCTCTGTCTTCAGCAGGAGCTCTTCAGGCCGGAGCCCTCTGGTCACCCACACACACGGGGAGCCCTTCCCCTCCAGGGAGGCTACGACCAGGGCTCCGGTCACCCCATCACATAAGGGGGCTCCTGCCGACTTTGGAGGTCCCACAAGGTCCAGGGACTCCACTGTCAACCCGCAGGAGGAACCTGCACACAACACATACACGCAGACAACACAAACGCGCACTTACCCTTTCACCGGCGGGCCTCCCTCAGGAGCTGCGCACTTCTGTGCCCGCAATTGCTAGCACAGGACCCTCCATTGCTCCCCTCCCCCCCCAAAACACCATTAACAAAAAGAAAGGGAGGGAGCACACGGGGAATTACATTTAACATAAACATACACACGTAGACAAGACCCAGCACGCAAGACAAACGGCAGACGCTCCTTCCACTCACTAGCTCAAGCCCGCAGTCTCACACACGCATCACACACATCTCACACATGCACAAACACAGACTACGGGCGAGCACAGTAGCGAGAAGGCGCCGCCCCCTTGGAGGAGAGCGCTACCAGGTCTTTCGCTACTGTCACCGTCGTGCCACACAACGTGCTATACAAACACACAAACAAACAAGCACGTAGGCACGACGGGACAAGCGGTTTACAACCTAGCTCTCCTCCACACACATTCAAACAACAAAATTTCACACGGACAAACACTTACCACGAGACATGACCACAAACGAAGGAGAAAGTAAAGGAGACTGGCGGCTTCCGAAAGGTGGCTGGTTATTCTGTGACGGGCAGGAGGTGCGAACGAAAAGGAAGCGATCACGCCAAGTCTCAGAGAAAAAGAGGGGTTTAATGAATAACGTGCGCAAACCAAAACCCGTGCACTCGACCCAGATTAAGGATATAATAACCAGCAGTCAACTGGTACATAGACAAGGCATTTATAGACAGACAAACGACCATCAGGTGAGGGAGCTAATAAGCCCCACCCACCTGAGGGACGCACACAACGCAACAACAACAGGACAACTGCCGCTGTGCCGGAGGCGACCGGTAGGGGGAGCCTCCCTCACCGTGACAATACTGTAGTATAGGCTTGTCTTATCTAGATTTTTCTGGTTTTGAATGGCTTTGATTCCTTAAAACTACAAATCTATGGAATTCCCTAAATCTATAACTAACTATATTTCAATAATAGAACAGAATAGAGGATTAATGTGCTGACCAGTGATGCTCATGTTACTGATGGTCATGATGGTCATAATATTATTATATTTTCATGTTGTTCAAGTATTTCAGGGCCCTTGAATCCATTCCAATCAGAATTAATGTGTGATCTTTCCTGTGGTGTTTGCCTAGCAGATCAAACAAACAGGGGAAAGGTGATTTTAGTCACTGTATTTTTCAGTGCTAAAAGCTTGCTCTTTGATGTGTTTTGGGGGACCATCTTAAAATTAAAATAGTGACGTCTTGCACTACAGTTGACATTTGATTTGTGGGTGATTTTAAAGCATCCTTGAGTTATGAATATAAAAGTTTGCTGCAGTTTTAATATCATAAGAGAATCCAGCAAAATGCACTTAGCAGAATGTAGAGCAACAATTTACTCATCAGAATTTCTGGACTGAAATTTATATGTCAGTGCACCATCTGTTGTAAGTTAAAAAGTAAATGCCTCCACCTTGATTCCAGCCAGCTGATTAAGGACTCCTGTCCATATTCATACTCCCTAGAGTTAGATTGCTTGGTCAGGAGTGATTGGGTTCATCCAAGTTTCACAGAAGTAACACACATAGAACCATTTTACATTTAGGTTCATATGATTCCAACAGCAAAACTCATCAAATTAGTAGTCCACATTGACACTTCTACCAGAATGATTCCCATGTTATTCTGCTAGATGGGTTTACGTGTTATCATGTCACTTTTATTTTTTTGTAGAGCATAGTGCGTATGTGCAGTTTTACAGGTTAATTTATTCAATTACAGTTAGTACTGTTATAACCATATATACTGTTATTATTCTTACTTTCCATTTTGTGTGCTAAGCACAACTTTGTAGAGAATTCCTGTGATATTTGAAATATTTTCTTGTGAGTTGAACTTAAGATAAATATGACTATAATACACAATATACAATTTTTAACCTTTCATTTTTGTCTTTCTAGCTTTGATCACAGAATGAAAGTCTTTGGAAATGGAACTCTTACCATTAAATCAGTTACAGATAAGGATCAGGGAGACTACCTTTGTGTGGCTCGAAATAAAATGGGAGATGATTATGTTCTCCTGAAAGTAAACGTCATGATGAAAGCAGCCAAGATTGAGGGGAAGCAGCTAAGCAACCACAAGGTGCAGTATGGAGGTGATCTGAAGGTGGACTGTATTGCCTCAGGGCTTCCAAACCCAGATATTCGATGGAGCCTTCCAGATGGAACCATGGTTAATAGTGTCATGCAGTTAGATAATAGTGGGGTGCGGAGAAGAAGGTACGTGGTCTTTGACAATGGAACTCTCTACTTTAATTACGTAGGTTTGAAGGAGGAGGGAAACTATACATGTTATGCTGAAAACCAGATGGGTAAAGATGAGATGAAAGTCCAAATTAAAGTACTGGCAGCAGCACCGACTATTCGCAACAACACATATAAGGTGTTTAGAGTGGCCCATGGTGATACAGTGTCAATTACCTGTAGCGCAAAAGGAGAGCCTTCCCCATCCATAACATGGCTTTCCCCAACCAACCGCATTATATCGCCAGCATCAGATAAGTACCAGCTCACTACTGATGGAACTTTGCTTATTCAGAAGGTTCAAAGATTTGACAATGGGAACTACACTTGTACAGCCAGGAACACAGCAGGAATGGACAGGAAGGTGGTCCATGTAGAAGTTCTGGTTTCAGTCCCTGTTATTAATGGACAACAAAGCCAGATCAGTATGAAAGAAGAGATTGCCAAGAAGGACCAGCAGCTTCTCCTACACTGTAAAGCTGAAGGAACACCAGTTCCACAAGTCATGTGGGTGCTACCTGATAATGTTGTACTACCAGCTCCATACTATGGCAGCAGGATTACTGTGCACCGTAATGGCACCCTGGACATACGCACTTTGCGCAAGAGTGACTCTGCTCAGCTGCTCTGCATTGCTCGGAGTGAGGCGGGAGAGGCAAGGCTTCACGTGCATCTCCATGTAGTGGAGCAACTGGAGAAACCACAGCTGAAAAACTTGGCTGCAGAATCTGTCCAGCTTGTAGATGGTGTGTCAGTGACCCTAAACTGTTCTATTGAGGGAAGACCTACTCCTGAGATAACCTGGATCCTGCCCAATGGGACATCCCTCCAGAGTGGGACAATTTTTTTGCATTTCCACCACCAGCTTGATGGATCTTTAGTTATTAGAGAGCCTACAGTCTCAGAGGCAGGAATATATCGGTGCATGGGAAGCAACAGCGCTGGTTATGTAGAAAGGACGGTAACGTTGGAGGTCGGCAAAGAGCCCCACATCAATAACAAGTACAGCTCACTAATCAGCATCATTAATGGGGAAAACCTGCAGCTGAACTGTCAGTCAAGTGGTAACCCATTACCCAAACTGACCTGGACCCTACCAAGTGGAGTTATTCTGACCAGACCACAGAGAATGGGACGGTATGCCATTTTTGACAATGGCACACTGGCCGTCCAGCAGGCCTCTGTCTATGACAGGGGAGCATACCGCTGTGAGTGTACCAACAAATTTGGATCCTCGTCTCTGTCAGTTGCAGTAATTGTTATTGCATACCCACCCCGCATTACAAGCGAACCAGCAAGGGTAACTTATGCCAGGCCTGGCATGGCCATCCAGTTAAATTGCATGGCAATTGGTATTCCTAAAGCTGAGGTAACATGGGAGATGCCTGAAAAAACTCATCTCAAGGCTGGATCCCAGCCTCGTCTGTATGGTAACAGGTATCTCCACCCACAAGGCTTTCTAATCATCCAGAACCCATCCAGCAGGGACAGTGGTTTTTATAAGTGCACTGCCAAAAATGTAGTAGGTAGTGATTCCAAAGCAACATATGTACATGTGTTTTGAAAGAAAATAATAAAGGTAGGTACATGCCCAATGAACTGCCATAGTCTGAATACTGTTCACAACAAAGATTTATTTTATAAATACAGAATTTGTTGTTTTATTAATTTCTATTGGTATTCTTGTAAATAGCTGGAAATCTAGCAGTTCTGCAGTGAAAAGGCCAGCACTGATGACTGAAGCATCTCAGCCTACCACACAAATATAACTAGGCAGGGCAGATGTATAAGATGATTTGTGCCCAGGACACAATTGAGTTCTAGGGTTAAAACCAAATACTTTAAGTGTGGCACATGCTAAGGTTGGTGCATTCTATATGTGATTCTTGTCCTACATAAAATGTCAAAATGCCACATGCAAATATATTATCAGGGAACAAAAAGAGGTCAGCAGTGTCCACTGTGTGATGTTCATTACTATAACTTTTTGCATGCATTAAATTCTAAAGGTTCCTTATTATAGTAATTTCTTTTCCACTGAGAGTTATCAGATACATTTCTGAAATATTTTTCTAAAAACATGGTAATGGACATATGACTGGCCATTTGTCAGAAGTCAGATAATTGTTTTTGACTTCATGTTGTTTTGTAATAACACTTCCTCCTTCATAACTTATTTGTCTTTAAAAGACTCAATAATGTAAGCTGTTGAATATATTGTTTGTGAGAAATACATGGCTGTACTTCTATATTTCCAATAAATAACAGAAACATTAAGTCTATGAATTCATTAATGTATATGAAAATAACAGTATGAGATACATTATGACTGAAAATAGTTCTGAATTCATCGACAGTATTTGTGATTCATCATAAGCACACAGGGTATATATCTTATTAAAACTTTTATTACTTTGAAAAGGGATATTTGCATGAGCCTGACTCATACATAAATTGTGCCTCTAGGAAAGGAATTCTGTAGAGAAATCTAGCAACTCAGCTCCATAAAAGTGATCAAAAGCCCTCTGAAAAGTTCCATATACGCTGACAATGCCTTTTTTTTGTGGTGTTAGGGTAAATCCAAATTGTAAGAGCCCACATTAAAGAAAAGTGTCATAAATGAATGTGAGGAAGGGCAGCTTAGGAGAACGCTGTGATATCTGAGAGGGTGTGCGTGTCCCATGAGACCCATAATCTTTACAATAGCAACTGTATCTGCACATTCAGTGCAGGAAGCTTTTCAGCAGACCATCAGGGCTGGCTCTGTGCTTCTGGAATGGTTTTACTGCCTTCTCTTTATGTGAAATGGCCATTTTTGAAAATGGCACATCAGGAATTGAAATGAAAGTTTGATTGTCCTCCAACTAAAGAAAAAATAAGGTCATAATATTTAGGCATCATATTTTTCTTTGGTAATTTCATGGCTTTTTATTAGGGATATTATGCAAAGATTCTTTCCTTTGCTGTTTTGGGTTATCACCAGAGTGCACTTTGGAAACTGCCCTTAGACGGGACATAGGAAGGATGTATCCTCAATACAGTTTCACTGATAAACTCAGAAAGCACAATTGGGACTGTACTAGTCTATAGATAGTAGACATTGAGCAGTAGTTTAGGTTTAAAAGGAGCTATCTTTGTATGTGTTGCCCTTTACCTTCTGGAAAGGTGGAGTTATTACTGAACACATTCAATGGTCTGTTTGTGGTGAATGGTAGGTTGGACCTAGAACACCATGATGAACTGCTTTGAACCTTCATGTTAAGTTTTATTTGTCTCTGGGAGTAAAAAGGTCAGAACCTGAAAGACATGGCACTGTTTAGTGTTTTCCCTGAACTACCATGCCTGACTCAGTCTGATAATTATCTTGGTTATTTGCACTGCTGCAGCCTTCCAGGTCTCCAGGATTGTAATGCTAGAAATTACTGAGAGATGACAGATCCGAGAGATTGCTAAAAGTAATGTATTTATTAGATATCTTCAGCTCACCTACCAGACTGAAGGACAAAAGGTGTGGGTGAAATACCATCTCAGGAATGAAAGCTTATTCTCATTTGAAAGGGTGCTGCATTTGTTAATATCACAATTGTTTGAGCATTGGCTTGTGGTGTACAGCGACCAACACTGCAGTAGGGAGGTACAGAAAGACATAATGGGTTCTGCTTGTCTCTCTACCCAGGTCTACTGTCCCAGGCAGCAAACACCAGACATGGCAATGGAGCTATGAGAATAATTGACAGCTTTGAATGGGCTATGCGAAACAAAATGACAGTCTTGTACCTTTTAAACAGCTGTCTGAGACTTATAGAAACCCACAGAATGGTTGGTTATAACACCCTTGGTCTCTGTCTCTCTCTCTCTCCATAAACTGTGAGAGACAGCTGTTATAATACTATGAGCAATAATCTTCCTAATATTGCATGTCTGGATGTAAGTTGAGAATTATGAGAACTATGGGGTGTCATAAGTAGGCTTACTGTGAAGTGGTCTTACTCTTTTTTACTCTGTAGCTTGAGCCCCAACAGACAAAAAGTCTCTAATCAAATGGTTCATCTGTTTTCTTTCAACACCTAAGAGAAGGTAACGACTCCTGAATTCTCCTCTGCTGCAAGTATGGAAGAACCTGTAACACAAAGTGCTGAAAGTTATAATAATGAGTTTGGAAGAACAAAAGGAAACATTCCCCTCAGAAAAAAATATTTTAAGTTATGATGTTATGAACAAAAGTGCCAACATTTGAAACAAATAATAAAAGCTTCAGGCTCTACCTAGTGGGCTGTTTCTCCCTTTTTGTGCTCTTAATTTGTCGCATACACACAATGTATTGAAGTTGTTCATAGAAAAACTAGCCTTCACAAAGTTGTCTTTGAGAGCTACAAGTCTAATATAAACCAAAGCATAACCAAAGCGTAATCTAATATGAACCAAGGCCTACAGCTTTTATACAAATTTTAGAAAGGATGGGTGTAATTGAGCATATCAGTAGGATCTGTAGAATATTGTTTAATCTGAACAGGGGAAATATGTTTTTAATCTTTAAACTGGAGTGTTATTATTCATTACCAAAAATCCCAGATTAAAACCCTGTCCACAAATCAGCGGGGTTCTATCTATTTCCAACAATTCACATCAGGGAACATACAATAGTAACAGCATGGGCCCAAACAAAGCCAGCAGGATGTTTCAATAATTCTCTGCTTTTTGTTGCACTAAACAAGTATGAAGGTTTTTGCGGGCCTTGCCAGCAAGATCTATAATAGACGGCATCTGCAGACTTGGGTTATTCTTTAACTTATATTTTCAGACATTATATTAAAGTCAATGTAACAAAGTCTTTGTTAATTATTTGCATGATTTTCACTTGAAATATAGGAACTGCAGGTATGAACTTTATGCTGTATATAAACTTGTGACTGCAAGTTTCAGCTGTCTGAAAGGATGCATTTTGAAATAACTTTAAGAAGTTAAAGAAGTCTGAGATGGACTAATGTCCCCCAAAATAAATTAATAGGACATAGATTAGAATCCAGAAGGAGCCCAGATGTAGTTAATCTACAGCTTTGTTCACAGGAAAGCCAAGGCACATCAAATAGTTCAGTCATCAGAACACAGTGAAACATTACATGTACAAGTGAATCAGTATGTCTCAACTGAAGACCCAAATTGAAATAGAAAAGTTTTTTATAAAATGCATAAAAAACATTTTTCATATTTATAATATTAATAAAAATATAATTAGTTCTCTTTATCATGAGAAATCCCAAAACGTGTTGTAAGAATATAACATCCCCCGAGATTAAGTTGAAAAAGGAATACATAAGGAATGACATAAGTTCTGTCGCTTATCCATGTTGTGGAAACAAAAGCTTATAACCTGACTTTAAATTCATCCATTGGTTTTAGAAATGACTCATATGAAAGCTGAAACCCTCCTAAATGAGATTTAATTTACAAAAATAAATTTGCTTCACTGTGTGACGGGCAGTAGGTGCGAACGAAAAGGAAGCGATCACGCCAAGTCTCAGAGAAAAAGAGGGGTTTAATGAATAACGTGCGCAAACCAAAATCCCGTGCACTGACCCAGATTAAGGATATAATAACCAGCAGTCAACTGGTACACAGACAAGGCATATATAGACAGACAAACTACCGTCAGGTGAGGGAGCTAATAAGCCCCACCCACCTGAGGGAAGCACACAACGCAACAACAACAGGACAACTGCCGCTGTACCGTAGGTGACCGGGAGGGGGAGCCTCCCTCACCGTGACAGACCCCCCCACCAAGCCGCACTACGGCCCGATGTGCGGCCCACAGCGGCAGAACACAAGACGCAAGACGAAGGGGCAGGAAGGCGGGGACAAGGCAGGGCAACACCTCCTGCGGTCCAGGAGCTGAAACATAAAACATATAACACAATTTAGCTCCCCCGCCTCCCTGGGCGGGACCCTGGACCGACTGGGCCGTCAACAATAGACAACCACGCCCCAGTCGGTCACAGAGCCCTCACGCCCCAAGGGCCCCACAACGTGTGTGTGTGTGTGCAGGTTACCTCCCAGGAGCGGTTGGGCCTGGACCTACCTCTCGGCTCGAGGAAAACCCTTGCACCCAGCAAGGCGTGACCTGAGCAACCCCGAGCACGAGGGGGGATCTCTGTCTTCGGCAGGAGCTCTTCAGTCCGGAGCCCTATAGTCACCCACACATCTGGGAAGCCCCTTTTTCCCCTTCAGGGAGGCCACTTATGACCAAGGCTCCGGTCACCCCACAACATAAGGGGGCTCCTGCCCACAGCAGGAGCTCTTTAGACCGGAGCCTTATAGTCCCCCACACGTACGGGGGGCCCTTACCCTTCCAGAGGGGCTATTTACGACCAGGGCTCCGGTCACCCCATAACATCAGGGGCTCCTGCCTACTTGGGAGATCCCACAAGGTCCAGGGACGCCGCAGCCAACTGCCAGGAGGAACCTGCACACAATATACACGCACAAACACACACACAGACACAACACAAACGCGCACTTACCCTGACCCCCTGGTCAGAGCCTCCCGTAGGAGCTGCGCCTTCCGTGCCACAGACCGTGGCACGGGACCCTCCATAGCCCCTCCCCCAAACGCCCTTTGGAGGAGGAGCGTACGGGGAATTACATAAAACAGTTCACAAACACGCTAGGACAAACACAAACACGAGTTGGGCGACACAAACACAAAACATACACGCGCACTTACCCTTCTCACCGGCGGGCCTCCTTCAGGAGCTGCGCCCTCTGTGCCACTCCTCATATAGAGGACATAGACGGTGGCACAGAACCCTCACGCCAAGCACTTACCCTTCTCACCGGCGGGCCTCCTTCAGGAGCTGCGCCTTCTGTGCTACAGACGGTGGCACAGGACCCCATCTAGCTCCCCCCAAAACATTTTTTGGGAGCCCTTAGGGGAATTACATAAAAACACGCCAAGACCAACACAAACACACAGGACAAACAAACGACATGCGCACACTGCACTCGCGCTAGCGCCAGTCCACCGTCACATATATATATATAAACACAAACACATAACGACGATGGACTGGCTTAACGCGAGGCACGCGCAGACACGCGCAGACACACTGGAGGAGAGCACTGTTATGGTCACTAGCTCCGTTCACCGCCGTGCTACATAAAATACATAAACAAAACATTTAAGCACGGCGGGACGAGCAGTGAGTGACCAGGCTCTCCTCACACACAAAACAAAGTAACAAATAAAACGCAGACAAACACTTACCACGAGACATGACCACAAACGAAGGAGAAAGTAAAGGAGACTGGCGGCTTCCGAAAGGTGGCTGGTTATTCTGTGACGGGCAGTAGGTGCGAACGAAAAGGAAGCGATCACGCCAAGTCTCAGAGAAAAAGAGGGGTTTAATGAATAACGTGCGCAAACCAAAATCCCGTGCACTGACCCAGATTAAGGATATAATAACCAGCAGTCAACTGGTACACAGACAAGGCATATATAGACAGACAAACTACCGTCAGGTGAGGGAGCTAATAAGCCCCACCCACCTGAGGGAAGCACACAACGCAACAACAACAGGACAACTGCCGCTGTACCGTAGGTGACCGGGAGGGGGAGCCTCCCTCACCGTGACACACTGCAGAAATATTGATCATTTAATGAACACAGAAAGGTCAGATTTTGGCAAGACAAAAGTTTTGTCGCCCACAGAAAGTAATGTGGAAATCAAACAAATAATTCACTTCATATACAAATATATGCTTCATAACACTGGTGAATGACGTTGTGGTGCTATTAGAGCCATATTTAATATTTTGTGTGACTTCCACGGTTCGACAATGATTCATACAATTTATTGATGAAGTCATCAGGAATAGCAAAGAATGCAGTCTTACATGCCTCCCAGAGTTCATCAAAATTCTTTGGTTTTGTCTTCCAAGCTTCCTCTTTCATCCTACCCCAAACATGCTCAATGATGTTCATGTCTGGTGACTGGGCTGGCCAGTCCTGGAGCACCTTGATCTTTTCTACGCCTTGAGAAACTTTGATGTAGAGATGGATGTATGAGATGGAGCACCATCCTGCTGCAAAATTTGACCCCTTTTATGATTGGGAATGTAAGATGTAGCTAATACTTATTGATATTGCCTTCCACCTTGCAAATGTTTCGCACACCCCCATACTGAATGTAACCCCAGACCATGATCTTTCGACCACCAAACTTGACTGTTTTCTGGGTGAATCTTGGATCCATACGGGCTCCAGTAGGTCTCCTGCAGTATTTGCGGCGGCTGTGGTGTAATTCAACTGAAGATTCATCTGAGAAATCCACCTTCTGCCACTTTTCCAGCATCCATCCGTTTAGCAGGCTGTGGGCCTTGGCAAATGCCACACGGTTTTTACCTGCCTTTTGTTTAGTGCTGGCTTCTGGGCACTGATTCGACCATGGAGGCCATTTCGAGACAGAATCCTACAAACTGTTCTAGTTGACACAGGGACTTGAGGTGACCAGGCCTGGTGGAGCTCTGCTGCCGTGGAAGAGGGACTGGCTTTGGATTTTCTAACCAACAAACGTTCCTCCCGAGCAGTTGTTTTGTGGGGTCTGCCGGACCTGGGCTTGTCAAAAACATCTCCAGTCTCTTCAAATCTTTTTTAATTCTTTGTACTTGTCGCTGAGACACATTAAAGGGGCCAGCCACCTCTGCAGTGGATTTGGTCTTCAGCGTCTTGATAATCAAGGCTTTGGTCGCAGGATGGATTTTTGGCATGTTGTCAGAGGTCAAGTTGCAGTGCAAGTGAAGGTCTGGGGTGCTGGAGTTCTTTTTATACACACCCACTAATTAACCAATCAATTAGTGAGCACAGGTGAGGCTGTAAACTAGGACTGGGTGCATTATATGACAAGGCGACAAAACTTTTGTCTTGCCAAAATCTGACCTTTCTGTGTTCATTAAATGATCAATATTTCTGCAGTGAAGCAAATTTATTTTCGTGAATTAAATCTCATTTGGGAGGGTTTCAGCTTTCATATGAGTCATTTCTAAAACCAATGGATGAATTTAAAGTCAGGTTATAAGCTTTTGTTTCCACAACATGGATAAGCGACAGAATTTATGTCAGGGACTGTACATGGTCTCCTAACATTCTAAAAATTTTAAAATGTGTTTTTGTATATTACTAGGCAGTGGAAGAATTCTTCTTTAATTTTAGCAGTGATTACAGTATGTTCTAAATGTTCTGTAGCACTCTCAATAATTGTATTAATTCCCCATTACAATTATAAACTAATTTAGAAATTGAAAGTATTGCATAGCTTTTAAAATAAATGTATATTGATATCGAGTAAGAATGTACATTGTTCATTTGATTTTCTTTATTAAATGCAGAGCTTGTACAAGGCAGCTTTCAAAAAGCACGCTGAACTGGCAGAACCCCACAGAGAACTCCCCTAACAGGATGGTGTAAACCAGTAAACACTTGGAGGCAAATGTGACAGATAGTGCTGTCCAAGTCTGATACACTAGAACTATCAATACCTAACAATATACTAAATAATAACTAACTAACTAACAATAATAAATGCATTTAAAATTAAGCTGACATATTGTACTTTAATCTCATAGTCATTACTTAATAAATTCGGTGTGCTGGTGCCCAAAGACAAACTTAAAAATTGTCTGCCTGTTCAATTACTTACACATTGCACACCAAGTGACTCAATAAATAATGTGAACCATTTATTTTGTGTGACGGGTAATCCTCTCAGAGTGAATTTATTGGACAGCTATACTGCATGTTTTCTAGGTCTGATCTGCCATATGGACAATGTTAGCACTAACACATGCTAGCACCAATCAGTACCCCCCCCCCCCCCCCCAACCAATCATTATGGCCCCTTGGAAATTATGTCATCGTACAGCACCCTCTCTCAAGTAGGGTCACACTGGAGATGCAATGAAACTTTTGAATGTACATTTTGTTTTTGGGGACACAGGTCAAAGTGTATTTATGGTAGGTTTATGGAACTTATGGGACACATTTCATTTAATGTTATTACACGTTACATGTTACTGATGGACAAGCAAAACAGCTAATGGAGGATGATATTTAACGAAGCTAAACATAACATTTTACTGTTAGTGAACATGAACACATGAACTGATAATGTGAAACATGAAACCGTAATAATGCAGTCACAGTATAAGCTAACAAGCTAAATATATTTATTTTATTTAATTATTCTTCACTGTAAAATAAACCTCGTGTTTGGTATATTTTATAAGGATTCATGATTGATGACTCTGGTCCACTTAGGTAACATACTGAAAAATGTTGTCTTGGCAATGAAGTCTTGAACTCATGGACATCACCAGATGCTGTGTTTCCTCCTTTTTAATGCTCTGACAGGCCTTTACTGCAGAGGTTTTCACTTCATGTTTGTTTGTGGGCCTTTCTGTCTGAAGTTCAGTCTTTAACAAGTGAAATGCTCAATTGGGTTGAGATCAGGTGACTGCCTTGGCCATTCAATAATATTCTACTTCTTTGCTTTAATAAACTCCTGGGTTTCTTTGGCTTCACGTTTTTGGGTCAGTGTTCATCTGTATTACGAAATGCCAACCAATCAGTTTGGGTACATTTGGCTGGACTTGAGTACACAGTATTTATCCGAATACCTCAGAGTTCATCCAGCTGCTTATGTCCTGTGTCACATCATCAATAAACACTAGTGACCAAGTGCCACTGACAGCCTTGCATGCCCAAGCCATCACACTGCTTCCGCCGTGATTACAGATGATGTGGTATGCTTTTGTCATGAGCTGTACCACACCTTCTCCATACTTTTTTCATTCCATCATTCTGGTAGAGGTAGATCTTGGTTTCATCTGCCCAAAGACTGTTCTTTCAGAACTGTGCTGGCTTTTTTAGATGCTTTTTAGCAAAGTCCAATCTAGCCTTTTAATTCTTGAGGTTCATGAGTGGATTGCACCAAATCAAATCACTTTCATTGTCACGTCACATTAGCACAGGTGTGAAAGGTGAGTGAAAAGCTTGGGTGCATAGTCCCTCATAATGTGCAAACACGCATTATTTTACGAATAAAATAAATACAAATAAATCTAAAGTCCAAAATAAAATACAGTATATAAATATTTACAATGTAACATATGTACACGCTAGCACCATAAATATTAAATATAGTGACTTGGAGTGAATATGGAGTGGAAGTCCTACAGTCTGATGGCCAGGGGAAAGTAGCTGTCTCGAAACCGGCTGGTTCTTGACTGAATGCTTCTAACCCTCTTACCACGCGGCATCCTCATTAACAGGCAATGACTTGGATGGGTGGAGTCCTTTAAGATTTTAGTGGTCTTCCTCAGGTGGCAGCTGGTATACAATTCCTGGAAGTTTGGCAGTTGAGCCCCGGTGATGTGCTGGGCTATCCGGACCACCCTCTGCAGAGTTTTACGCTCCAGGGCGGTGCAGTTCCCATACCAGGCGGTGATGCTTTCCACAGTGCATGTGTAAAATGTTCTGAGGATGCAGGGGTTCATGCCAAACTTCTTTAGCCGTCTGAGAAAGAAAAGACGCTGTTGTGCTTTATTCACCACCCTTGCCGTGTGTTCTGCACCATGCAGTGAACCCTCTGCATTTACTTTCATGCAGTCTTCTCTTCATGGTAGATTTGGATATTGATATTGATGTCTTCCGTGGGCATCCAGGTCTAATTCCACTGATGAGTTCACCAGTTCTTTTTTCCTCAGCATGTACCAAACTGTAGATTTTGCCACTCCTAATATTGTAGCAATTTCTTGGATGTTTTTTTTTCTGTTTTTGCAGCTTAAGGATGGCTTGCTCACCTGCATGGAGAGCTCCTTTGACCGCATGTTTTCTTCACAGCAAAATCTTCTAAATAAAAGCGCCACACCTCAAATCAACTTTTAACCTCAAATAGGCCTTTTATCTGCTTTATTGAGAATGACATATCGAAGGAATTGCCCACAACTGCCCATGATACTGCCCAGTCTTTGAGTCAATTGTCCAATTACATCTGGTCCCTTTAAAAACAGGGTGGCACAGGTTAAGGAGATGAAATTCCTAAACCCTTCATAAAATTTGTGGATACCCTCAAATGAAAGCCTTTGTCCATGCCCATTATAACTTGAATATGTTTCTATAACTTGACTATGTTTCAGTAAACAAGTAAAGAAACAAAATTTGTGTCAGTGTCCAAATATATATATGGACCTAACTGTATGTCAAATGATACAGATTTTTTGTGACATTAGCAAGTGTCATTACACTGGGTTAGGCTGAAAAAGCCTGACAATAGACTGCAGCAGTTTTTTGGTATGTCAGGCTGGTCACCACATGAACTGGCACATATTTTACTAAAACTCCAAAGGATTTGTAATTGTTTGTATGAAATATGATTTGCACATTGTGGATAGCCATGTTAATTTCTGGGTTAGGGTTAAGGCTATACCTTGAAAGGAACCAAGACTCAAAGAATGCGGCTGGGCGGCAATGCTAGTAAACCTGGCCTGCAAAAGCCTGAAAAACAGTCCAAAGCCTCTACAGTCCAGGCTTCATTAGACCCGTTAGTAAGTATAATGTCTGCCCATTCAAGTGCTCTCCCTTTCAATCGTGACCTCATGAAGAGGACTAATATCTTCTCTGGTGGTTGGGCATGTCAAGAAATGAAAATACAGGCTGCATTGCATTGTTCCTCCCCATCATACTCACAAGGGCAGTGGGTCAAGGGGGGTAGCGCTCCATAGCAAGTCTGCAAGCAGTCCAATTGTTCCAGGTAGTCTTCACGACTCACGGAGGGGTAGAGCTGACTGGAGGCAATACCTTTCTATTCGCAGCATACACAAGGAGGTGGGTTATTCTGTAACGTTGGGTCATTGGAGGCTGGATGCAAGTGCGGACTGTAGTGAGGTTTTTTAACAAAATATGACAAACCAAGTTACACACAGTACACTAACATTAAACAAAGAGAAACCAAACATTAACCAAATGCACCAACTAACGCTGACAGTAAACACCAATACACTGAACAGAGGAGACATAAAGACTAGCAATAAAGACATGAAACAGCAAGATACCAAACAGCATATAAACTAAGAATACTCACAATAACCCACAAAAACAAGAGCCTGAACACAGGACTTAAATATACTGACTAAAACAAGTAACCAAGCGAGACACATCTGAAAACAATGATGAGGGAGCCAAGTACAAGGGAGGGGTGTGAAGTAAGACACAACCAGGAAATTTCAAAATAAAAGCACACCAAAAGGAAAACAAAACACAAACACATGAAAAAGGACATGACCGACAGGAGGGGTGGAACTAACTTTGACACAGAGAGATCTGTGTGAGAAACAGAAAAGAGAAACAGTCCGGATTGGTAAATGCATGTCCAGCACCACCATGCTGAGCACTGTACCCCCAAAGGCTGTGTGCTTAGTCCACTGCTGTTCACACTACTGAGTCATGACTGCACAGCAATGCACAGTTCTAACCATATCATCAAGTTCGCTGGTGACATGACCGTACTAGGTCTCATCAGCAAGAACGACGAGTCAACATACAGAGAGGAGGTGCAACGGCTAATGGGCTAGTGCTAAAGCAACGACCTGTCTCAGAACGTCCCTAAACAAAACAAAAGAGATAGCTGTTGACTTCAGAAGGACAAGGCATGATCACTCTCCACTAAGCATCGACGGCTCCATGGAGATTGTCAAGTCCACCAAGCTGATCCACCAACTCCAAGTCCACAATGAAGAAAGCCCAGCATCGTCTCTACTTTCTAGGAAGGCTGAGGAAAGCTCATCTCCCTCCTTCTATCCTCACCATGTTCTACAAATGAACAGTTGAGAGCATCCTGGGCAGCTGTGTCACTGTCTGGTTTGGGAATGGCAATAACTTGGATAGTGAGGACAGCTGAGAAGATCGTCAGTGACACTCACTGCACCCGCAAAGCAACCAGCATTGTGGACAATCACATACACCCCTCACACATTCTCTTCACCCTCCTGCCGTCTGGGAAAAGGTACCATAGTATTCAGGCCCTGGCAACCAAGGTATTAGACTCTTAAACAGACAGGATCTGAACTGATCCAAACAAACACATGCACACACACTCACACACTACTCATTTAAAACCTGCTACTCTAACATTAGTACCTTTTTCCTCTCACCTAAGTGATCGGTACAGAACTGCAATTATTTCATTGGCACTACATCCACTGCTACTGAAACTGGTCTACAGTAGAACACCAGACGTCCAAAGGGGAGGAGCCATAACCTGCACCAGACAGATTTGATACATACACAAAATAAACACCCTGGTCCTGGAGGAACGTTGTTTCATTTCACTCTGTACCGTCACACTCTGTGACTTCAGCATTATCATTACCTTCTGAAATGACCTAAAAAAATTTTCCTATTATACCAAGACTTTCAGAAACCACCATGCAGAAGCAGTATTGACTCTTCCCTTTGTGCTTGATTTGCAATGAATAACACATCCTGAACCCTTATTATATATAATATATAAGGGTTATATAACCCTTATCCTGAATCAGTCAGGCACAGAGACTGCTTTCAAGGACAGGAGAGAGGGCATATACCACTTCAAAAATTAAAACAATGTGTCCAGTCTGTTTGGTGATGCAGACATACATTGATCATTCATTGGCCATGAAAACAATCTAGCAGGAAGTATGAACAGGTGAACGGTCAAAAGATTGTATGTAAATACCTTGGCATTTGGAAGAACCAAAAATGTTGCATGAATGTTTTGTATGAGCACACTAAGTTCATCAAGCTGACTTGGTGTAGTGTTTCTCCGTCAGTACGGCCGTCTCAACAAACATTTCTATTCTTTGAACAACAGCAGCTGCATTCTAAGCACCATTGTGACTGTGTGTGATCAGTATGTGTTTGTCTCCTATTCCTCATTTACTGTGTGGGAGGGAGCAATGTTTTGGGCAGCAAAGGCTGCCCAAACAGCCTTGTTCTACAGAGCCATCCTTGCTGAAGTTTAATCAGCTTAGGTCAAGTAATAATAGCCAGGTTAGTCTTAGTTTATAGACGGAGATTTACTGTACAGTTTCGCACATGTGTAATCACATGTGTTGCATGGCTATCATGACTTTTTGATAACCCATTGTGGGGGAATATATCTAGTACAAAAAAGTTAAACAAAATAGTGTCTTAGCACTCATCACTGCCATGGATCCACAACCAATTTCTTTGTTAACCCTTCTTAAAAAAACAAATGACAGGAGAAATAATAACAAGTAAAGCACTTTCCTTCTCTCAATTCATGAATTTATGGCTTTAGAATATTCAAACCATATGAAAAATCATAAAAGCTGCTGTGTTTGCCATTTAATGTAAATCAGATCAGTATCGTTATTGGTCAAGATTCAAAGGCAAGGTATCATATGGATTTAGCCCTGGTCATCACATTCTCATTTCTAACTGGATAAGACTGGTATGTTTCTGTTTACACTGTGTACAACATGCATTTCGCAGCAGCTTCTTGACGGGTGTGTCTGTCATCTTTAATTGTATTAGTGTGGCTTTCACACTGGACTGTTTTCTAGACTAGACTGTTCTACATTATTTTTACAAGTATCACTAAAATATCACTAATCATTTTGACTATCTGACATTTTGAATTATTGGACACCCACTGGACCACTGGACTTTCTCATAAACAGTTCCATCTTCATCATGTCTAGAATCCTCCTCCCCCAATGCACTCCGTGTGTGCCTGTCAGCATTGCTGGTGAGTGAGAATCCAAATCCAATCACAGGCTCTGCTGTGCCACAGATGAAACTATTTGGTTTGTTTTTTGTGTTGGAATCCTTACCTAGTCATGATGCTTTTGTGTTGGAATCCTATCAGTCATGATGCTTTAATATACACCAGCAGATTTACATGTTTTTAATTGATCCAGAGATATTCCATTGTAAATCACTTGCTAGGTAATGCGCTCCAATAGCATTAACTGGACATTCTACACTGCTTCCTCTGAATTAACCATCCTGTCCATGTTGTTTAAAGTGCAGTCAGCAGTCGGGGCCCCCTACCATTTACGTTGACTCAAACAAAGACGAGCACGGGACACTGCGCAAGCACACATTAAATAGACGAACAACACTATCCCCTTGTGATGACGAGACGAGCCACAGGTGAGATTGATGAACACACCCACACTGGCACACACTCACAGAACTACACATATGGACATAGATGACATAAACACACGCCCAAAGGTAGGAGTCCGGGAGCGTCACCGTGACAATTATGCTATCTATCAGGCCTAATCCCTGCTTTTTTGAGAAAAATACTTGACAAAAACCTGGATGTGTTATTTCTTACTGAAACATGGCATACACCAAATGACTTCTTGCAACTGAATTCACCTTTAACTATTTATCTAAATTTTGATTTAAATGTAGGTGTGGGTTAAGAAGTTATATTCAGCAATAATTTAAATCTTATTGCCATAGACACTCATAAATGACCCTTTTGAACATCTGTTTGTAAATTTTCAGGTTGGTTTCAAATACTTGCTGTGCTAATCTGCCATCCACCTCTTGTGCAGATTGGTTTTCTATCGGATCTGTCTGAACTACCCACTAAAGTATATGCACTGTGGTTTCTGTTTTCCTTTCTCACAGCATGTAACCTTTCCTACAAATGAGCATGGTTATAGATTGGATTTAAATTGTATGACTGGTCTTGATAGGGTGCCAATATATGTATATCTCACCATCATTTTATTGATATCAGTTTTAATATCCGGTGACACTCTACGATAACTATGCAGAATGACAGAAATTTTAAATCTCTGGATGGTTTATCTTCCTCTGTGACACTTTGAACTTCACCACTTTCTGAGATGAGATTCTGTTTGTATATAATAATTCCACCTTGTATACTTTAGGCGCTCTTGCACTTACTAAACATGGACTATTGCATTCTCCTCCTCCTCACCGTGTTTACCACTGAGCTCAGGGTCCTGAATCCACTACTAGATGTCTGGAGTGGCTTTTTAAGACAACTGACCTTACTCTCTAGTCTGTGCACACTATATGTCTAGACACAGAGATGCGTTAAACAGGCTCATTTTGCTTATTTATCCTTGGTCATTTTACCAGCCCTATTCAATTCTATTAGTAAAACCTCTGCAGCTTCCGGTTGTAGATGCAATTAAATTATGCAATGCTTTTTTGTCCTTTTTTCAGCATAAAATGAATATGATCTGTTATCCCATTTAGTCCATCCCTCTTTTCCTGATGTATTTTTCTGATATCATGTGGCCACTCTCATTCTCAATCCTATCTCCTTTGATCATAAAATCCAATTCAATATATTGTAAATATTCTAATCTTCCTTATTAAATTATGGAATATGTGATAGATATAGCCACATCTATCGCATACTTGTTAATACCTTGTCTATTTCTAAACTTACAAGAAATCAAACAGGTGCTGAACATCAGATTCCAGGGAACCTAACTAGTAATGTCTTTATGGATTTCTTTGATAATAAAATAGAGAATATTAGACTAAATATAAATCCTTTTATAGGTAATCCATCTGGTCTGTCATCTGGATTGGCTGATATTGAACAAAATTTTGCATTAGAAGAAACACTTGACGCTTTTCACCCACTCCCACAACCAGAATTGGAGAAAATAATTTCATCATTAAATTCTACTACTTGCACATTAGACTCAATTCCCTCTAAATTACTCAAAGAGGTTTTACCAGTTGTGACCGAAACTATTTTAATGGTAGTTAACTCATCCATCACAATAGGTCATATGCCCAAATCCTGTAAACTAGCGGTCATTAAACCCCTGATCAAGAAACCAAATCTTGATCCAACTGTACTATCTAGTTACAGACCCATTTCGAACCTATAATTTATATCCAAGATCATAGAAAAAGCTGTGGCCCAACAATTATGCTTACATCTGAAGAGGAACCACATATTTGAAAAGTTCCAATCTGGATTTAGGCCCCACCACAGCACTGAAACTGCACTAATAATGGAGGATGGGTTCCCTTTTGAGTCTTGGTCCTCCCAAGATTTCTTCCTAAATTCCTGCCATCTTAGGGAGTTTTTCCTTGCCACTGTCGCCTCTGGCTTGCTCATTAGGGATCTGGACCCGTACGATTGTAAAGCTGCTTTGTGACAACATGTGTTGTAAAAAGCGCTATATAAATAAATTTGACTTGACTTGACTTAATAGATGTTTTGTAACTGGTTACACCCCTGTACACCTGAAAACTACTGCTGATACCCCTGTACTGAGAAACCAGGTTTAGTCTCTGCTGACATAAAATAATTATAGTACAATTTCTAACTGCTATTATAGTCAAGCCACTGGAATGACAGCTGCCCACCTGGAAGCTAACCTGGAAGTCTTTCAATGCAGTTATCAAGCACATGCAGATGATTCTGAAGCATAATGATTCTTCACCATAGCTCCACTGTTGGTATCTAAATATCTTTTACTCTGTCACATGCACAGCATTGGTTTTACTAGATCTGCTTTTTCATGGTTTTAATTATGGAAATAGATATGTAGCTATTCACAATTTTTAAAACCTATGTGTCTTTTCATATCGGCATCCCACAGGGCACTTTCCACTACTCTTTACAATTTACATGTTGACACTTGGCCATATAATACACCACTCAACAGTCAGATTTATGGCAGTATCCATATTCCTCACACTGCATCTGTCCTGACTATATTCACAACAAAGTCTCCTTTAATCATTTTAAAACTGAATGCTATTTGTTGTTAATGCTATTTGTTGTTAATCAGCCCAAAAGCACTGAAATTTTGTTCATCTGGCCTTGGCTTCAAAATTGATGAGATGTTGGCACAACCTTCTTTGGCCCCACAAAGAAACACTTGTACATGCATTAGTGAGTGCATTACAATTTGTCACTACTGCAATGTTCTTTTATCTGCTCTCCCTGTTAACACTTTCAAAAGAACGTACAAAATACTGCTGCTAGGCTCCTCACCTACTGTAAGAAAACTGACGATATCACCCCATCCCCCAGAGTCTACACTGGTTATCTATTACATTCTGGGTTAAGCACAAGGTTCTTCTTATTTTATCTAAAGCCTTACATGTCCTCCATGAAATAGAACTATAAATGTAGACTTCTACTAGCTGGGCCGCCCAATGCAGGATGGGTTCCCTTTTGAGTCTTGGTCCTCCTCAAGGTAATTTGATGTCTAAGGGTCAGTTATTTAATTCTTTGATAAAGACTTAATTGTGTTCATTATGTGGTCAGTGTTCCTCATGTAAGTTAGTATTGTATGGTGGGGTCACCATGAAGATCCTTGGCTACTCACCTCCCTGCCTCAGCAGAGCAGCTAACATAGTGAAAGAGCCATTCCACCCTGGACATCATCTATTTCACCTGCTGCCTTTTGGCTTTACATCTATCATATCATGGGCAAACAGACAGAAACAGAACAGGTTCTACCCCAGGGCCATATGAGAACTGAACACTACCAAACACTGACTTGGACAGTTTGAGACACATTTGCAACACATTATTTATATTTATAGAAAGGCTACAGATGTTGCATTCCAAAGGCACCTATGTATGTATTCACTCCTAAATGGCATTGTTTGGATAAAGAGGAAACCTCTCGAATCCCACATAAACCAGTTTTATTGTTCTGATGAAGAACAACTGTGCAGAACTCAAACATAAATGATTGTTAATTAGCTAAACTACTGTTGAGAAGACCATACGGAAATAGTTCTAAACATGGCATATATTCTCGCAGTGTGTAATATAAATTGCATGCACCATGCATTCTTCTTTTTGAATAATGTTGTGCTAATATATTTTTAAAAAATGGCAAAATTAATTGGGTTTGTATTTTATCTTAATTGTAAGCCCTTCGAAAATAATCAGATTTAAAATGGTACCGAATTTTAATGGTCTGCCAGAAAACCCACCAGACATTGCTGAAACTCAACATAAATTGTAAGTGTTTTAAGTTGCATGTGATCTATATGCATTCCTTTGTGTTTTACAAGCGCATTACTGTGGAAAGTCTCCATCTGCTGGGGTCCCATTTCCTGTGACATAAATGTTACATCTGTGCACACTTACACAACTTCCTTTTTGCATGCATGGCACAATGGATCAAAGATACTTCATTTAAGGATGTTATAATAATGTATTGATATATGCAATTTAGACATGTACTTTTTGCCTTCATATAACATGCACAGACGTAATCAGAGAGCTATAGTAATATAAAGGCTGCATTATATAAAATAGTACATTTCCTAATTTTACTACGGAATCAGTAGTTCTGTACATTCGGGCGATGGAAGAATTTTGATGAAACAGACATTGGCTGACACACAGACCTGTGCAGTGTCACGGTGAGGGAGGCTCCCCCTACCGGTCGCCTACGGTATAGCGGCAGTTGTCCTGTTGTTGTTGCGTTGTGTGCGTCCCTCAGGTGGGTGGGGCTTATTAGCTCCCTCACCTGATGGTTGTTTGTCTGGCTATATATGCCTTGTCTATGTACCAGTTGACTGCTGGTTATTATATCCTTAATCTGGGTCAAGTGCACGGGTTTTTGGTTTGCGCACGTTATTCATTAAACCCCTCTTTTTCTCTGAGACTTGGCGTGATTGCTTCCTTTTCGTTCGCACCTCCTGCCCGTCACATGCCGAATCTTTTCTTGGATTGTGTTGTGTTGTTTTGTTTTTAATTACTTATAGCTGTCCGATATAGCTTCACGAGCATACAGTATCCCGTATGTGATTTTAAAGTGAGCATTAGAGGGCATTCAGCAAAAACAACAACAGATGCTTTAAAGGAACATTTGCAACAACAAAGACTGAAAGAATGAAACCAATGTGTATGATGTCATGCTTACTGCCAACACTCACTACTAGTTATTGATAGTGTAATTAGTATTGTTTGGATAAAGTATCTCTTTACCCAAACTCAATCACACTGCAGTTCCCCTCTACATATTCTCATTGAACAAAGGTCCGCAAATCTAGTCCCTGTAATTTAGGCGTCAGATGCACTACCCTTCGCCCCCTCTCCTCTCCACTTTTTGGGAAGAGGCTTGAGTTTGACTGGTTTCTGGAGTGAGATGTCTATACCATTAGTCCGATTCCCCCACAACAATCTCCCTCATCCTCCTAACACAGCTCCTCACACTCCTCACACACAAAAGGTGCCCATTATTCAACATGCCAAGGATGCAGTCCAGCAAAGAGTGGAGTCTATTCAAATATGGTGGGAGAAAAAAAGTTTTTTCTGTTTCATGGCAGTGCTACATTTTGTTTTGGTGTGCAACAGTGTGAAACAGCACTAAGGTCATGACTCAGTCATGTGACAGAATACTCCAATGATTCTACAGTATCACTAGTCTGGTCCTTCTACTGTACGGAAATGTAAGAAGGTCATTTATCTTGAGTTATACTGTAATAGTACATTAACATATAAGACATTGTTACGTGCTTGAGATGTGGTCTGCTTGTTTAGCTGTTTGTGTTCTGCTTTGTGTCCTGTGTCTGTGTGTTATTACGGATGCATCGATGTGTCAATCAACATCATCATCATCCAAACCCTGTATTCGCTGTGCACCACGGATGCCTTCCTCCTTTATAAGCAGAGTTTCGAGACCCATAAGACACTGATGCCGGCACTTGTTTGGTGTACTTGCAGAATTGTTATACACGTTGTTGTCTTTTCTATTTTCTGGTTAAGACTTTGTTACAGTTCTGAGAATTGGCTTGCAGTTTGAGATTGTCAGCTGTGTACATACACATTACGTAAGGGGTGGGAGGTGCCACCCCCTGTATTTTTTTTTGTTAGATTAGATTAGTGTCTGTGAGCTGGATCTCCCTAATCTCCTTAATTGCCTTGTTGCCACACTACTGCCTAGACCAGAGCCTAACAGGTGGGGGCGTAACAGTAGTATTTTCATCCAACAATTTAGATAAACTTCTATTGATTTGAGGAGAGGTTGTGACTTAAAGCAGGAAGATGTGAGGGCTTAATATTACTGCACTGGCCTTGGATGCCAAATTCAAACTTTGAACATAGAGGTAATATTATGACCAGTTGAGAAGGACTTGTGCAGGACTTGCATCACTTTTATGGTTTCTTCTAAAGACACAGGTGAATATTTAGTTTTCAGCAAAGAGATGCCATTGTAACTGTCTATACATAGACATTTTATATGTCTGTATATTTGTATTGTCAATATACTTTATTTTTTAATATAATTGTTTGTATACATGCAGGAATGTTGGAAAATAATAATCATAGTGGTCCCCCAGAGCTGGCCTAGGAATATGAATAAAAAATACTTTAGATGAGTCAGTGATGTGGGATACGCTAGGTGCTTCAGGCTGCAGAATGCAGGGTCTGGATGCAGAAAAGGAGATGGAGCTGAAATGTTGAGTAAACCCTCCCAGTCTGCTGCACTCCACACTCTAACACTGGGTTTCTGAAGTTGATCAGTGTCACCTAAAACATGTTTGCTATCACTTTCTGTTAGAACTGATTACATTTAGTATAAGAGAAACATCCGCTTTAACTTTAGGTTTAAAACAGTCAAATCATACAAAAAATGTAAAGAAAAACAAACAACAGTATTTTGCTGGTTTTCCATCTTTATTTTGTGTAAAATAAGATGTAATTGATCTCAGCCATATCCAAAATTACCTTGAAATCTATTACTGCTCTACAAATCCCACAGAAAAGGTCAGTGTAAGTCATTTATGCAGCACATTGGCTTTTAGTTGTAAGAGTGTTATGGGCTGAGTTTGAATGCTTTACTTTTTCCTTCTTTCACTGTCTCATGTGTATACAGATGAAAGCTGATTGTTCATTTGCTGTTATGAAGTCCAGGAAGGACCCTGCTAATGGTATTGCCAACCCTTGTGCAATACACTTATTCCCATTCAAGGCAGAGGCCAACAGCGGTGCCTTTCACTAATCAGCACTAACATTACCATGGTGCCCACGTCACCCTTTCCACTGAGCTCATCCTACTGAAGTCACATCCTCCTATATACATACACCAGACATTCAACTACACCTCTAGTACAATTACAATAGACACTTTCTAACTTTATCATACAAGTTAGAAACTCGGAGGCATCCAAAATAAGAAGCTATTTATTTGTAAACAGACATGCATAAAATATATTATAACACAAATAAACACAACTACAAATATTCAAATAAACATTTATTTGAATTATGTTATGTCTGTTTTAGTGGAACATACAGACAGATGTTGGAGCCTGTATGTCTGCATGATCTCCAGCCTTCCTCTCACACACAAAACACCTTCAGCATGAGAACACTAAAAAGCTACACACATTGAAACACAATTAAGACCTACATATGTCTCTTTAGAGAATGGGCAACCCACCACCCCTCCCCACCCCACCCCAATAAGCCCTCCAGCGTGACTAAGTGAGAAAGTGAGAAAGTGAGATAAAGATGGCCAACAAGAGGCATCTGCTCTCCACACTGGACAAGGACTCCAGACATTCAAACAAACACGATGAAGCACACAAATACTGAAAGTACACTATTCAGTTTAAGAAATGTTGGAATGATGTTTCACTATCAAGCCTTCAAACAAAGATTTAGAATTTGTGACTTAGGGTTAAGAATGGCTGATGTGATATTTTCATAGGTGACTTAGCTTGAACTATAGTGCTTCTTGGTCAGATATTTGCATCTCCCTTTCTCCAAGGTTGCATTATGTGAAAGTGTTTGGAAATGATTAACGTAGTTTTCATCTTGTGCTCTAAATATCTGTAAGGTTAGGATGTAATTTCCCAATAAAAAGGATGCTCAGAGTTTCAGAAAAAAAAGATTTGACTAACAAGCTATGTCTAATTTTCTGAAAGTTATAAATCAAGTGAAAGTATTGAGTCTTCTTTTTCATTGGAATTTCAATTGATTTGGATGTGGCAACAGACCAACTTTTGGACATTGGCTGTCTTTGTGAAGTGTTGTTTTTCAAGTTTCTTACAAAGGCAGCAGACCAAATCAATGACAAATGCAGCACTTGACACTGTAAATCCTGCAGATCCCTGCTGCAATGGCCTCAACCCCAATAAAGCCAGCAGGAGTCCGTTTGCTTAAGAAACAGAGAATGACTCCCTTAGCATGCTTGACCTAAGGCAAGTTAGCATGCTCGCTCCTCCAATTCATCTGCAAGGACACAATGCTAGTAAAGACATTAGATGTCTATAAAATCCACGTTTCAGCAGACATCTGGCAGTATCTTAGTGAACAACAAAGGAATTATTCAGCAACCTCAAAAGTATATCTTTTCAAGTTGGGTGAATGCCACTACTGAATAGAAACAAAGCACCCGAGGGACAAGATGAGAGAGTGAATGCTTTATCCTTTCTGGAGTGATGCTGGGACTCCCTCCTAGATTCTCTTCCAACAAGCAATTACATGGGTGATAAACAGCTCTGTTGCATTGTCAGACTCTCATCAGTCACATGTCTAAACAGAAATTCCATACGAAGCTACAATGTATTTCAGATGTCCAATTTAATGACTAGATGAGTGAAAAGCATCCTGGAATATCTATGCATGTTGGTGCTTAATATCTGACTTTCTAAACACATGCAAGGCCATTTTCATACACTTATGAAGTGACAGTCCTTTAGACCGGTCTGCACCAGTAATAAGCCTACGGTGCAGGGATTGGATCTGTACAGGTACTCCACGCACATAAGAGTAAAAGAATAGCATATTCTTTCTCCTGGCCAGTTTGAGATATGAGGAAGCAATCTGTTTAAGTCCACCACATTTTAGATGTCGTAATTTGGGAGGTCTGGATGGAATTAATCCATTTGAAATATCTTTACATTTAAGAATGTGAATATAGGGCCCTGGGGTTGTGAATGCGCAGACACATATGAAGCACAGTATGATGATCACACCTGTTACCATTGTAAAGATTAATGGATTTAATTTCCAACCTTCACTGCCCACGCATTAAAAGAACAAAAAGAAGTCTAATAAAAAATGGCTTAAGGCCATCACTAAACTACAGTGCGCAACTACAGTAAAATACAAATTTCAAGCACTTCAATGTGAACAACACCATTGATGATTTGTGGAGTTGACAGTTTAGAAGTTTCAAATAAGATCAACATCATTGTTGGATATTATGTTCTGTATTATGTGTACAGAAGCACAATTCAAACCTTTTTTGGTCTGGAAATAAATGTATTCAGCCTTGGATTACTTTCAGGTCAATCCTCCCATGACAGATGCTTACTCATTGAAATCGGTCATCTGCTGATGTGTATTTCAAAAGTTATTTTAAACCTTCGTGAACTCAACTAAAACATCTCAGCACTATGCAACACTATCCAGAACCTAAGAGCCAAAGGGATCATGCGATTTGGTTCCAAAACAAAGAAAGAAAGGGAGTTTGTGGGAGGAAGAAACCTCACCTGCAACTTCAGTGAATATCTGCTATTTCTGACAACAGGCATTTGACCTCTGTCTTACCAAGTAAATATAACAGTCCACAACCAACATGTATGGTTAGAACCAGTGTTGTGTGTTGTAATTCACTGTAATCAAAACCATCACATTCTACAAAAACTCATGCAAACAGTAATTCAAATAAAAAAATATGGTTTTTGAACTGATTCTGATTCTATAATTCTGACACTGACAGAGATGTGATCAGTTACATGTGGGTAGTGCAAGAATTTCTAATTCCTGCAAAAGCTACCCTCCTGCAGAGTTGAGTTCCAAGCTATAATCCAAAACACCTGATCCAGCTAATCAAAGTCATAAGCTGTCTCTGCATACTACAACCAGGTTTGTGTTAGATTACATCTGAAACCAAACCCTGCAGGAGTTTGCTCTTTTGAAAACAGGGTCACACAGCGCCTGTGCAGTATGTTTGATCGACTGAAATCTAGTAACTGGCTATGGTGCCCTCTGTTGGCAGGGGGCGATTTTGAAAGGCAATAGACTTGTTCTAGAAAGTCAAATTAATCCTCTCCAATTGATCAATGTGTGTATATTCAATTCAACTGTGTCAATATTCACTCATTCCCTATAATCAACCCTCGATAGAAATTTACTGGTACTGTTTCAGTAACAGTGGGGTAACTGTCTTGCCATTTTTCAATGGAAATAGTGCCTCTTAGTGGCTATCGAAGGATATACATCAGTTATTTAGTTTGCAAATCTGATTTTTCTGCTTGTTTAATAGCTAAATACATTAATTTAACAAGTAGGTAGGCTGTTTTAACAATTTAACTGCATCTTTTTATTTTTGCTTGCAGAGTATAATATGATGTAAAATTAATAAGATCTTAATTAACTCCTATATAGAAGAGAAAATATGGTGCAACGCAGATCCTAGTTTCACCAACTTTATAGTAACTGATCCTTGAACTGCATGAGGTAGCATTCTATAGTCTCTAAGAGTGACTTACCATTCCAAGAGCTGTTGCTCCCATACATGGGTAAAGCACATTAATAATGGATTTTTATATTTAAAGAGTTGGTAGAATGCATGTCTTTGAGAAGCTGTAAAGCACTATTGAAATCATGTGAACTGTGTAATTACTTGATATGAAGGCCTGTAAAATATGCATTTTTACAGTAGATTAAAGCATCCTCTATGGATGGGACACCTGTAATGGCGATTGCTAATTTCCTTTCTTCATTTTTTACATGCCAAAAGAGGTTGACTACCAATGACATGTAAGCTGCAGCTGTGGAGTACACCTGGTGCGGTGCTTCAGTGACTAGTGTCATCTGTGTGTGTTAAACTCTGGTGTTTTACTGTGTATCTGTGTGGATGACCGTTCCTCCCTTGGTCCTGTACCAACTCAGAGTATGTCTCAATCTAGATGGAACTTGGACACACTCAATCACAAAATCCAGACTGGACAACTACCTACCTGCCCAACCATCTGGGTTACTTTTTACTATTCCCACATACTCTTATTTCCACAGTTTCACATCACATGGTAGCAATACTATTTGTATATGGAATGACTTAGACAGCATGACCATAGGAAAAAGGTCATGTATGGTCAACACACTTTACATTACTGCCTTAATCCTTTTTGATAGAGAAATTGTAATGTTTATGCAATCCCCCCTGCTTTTTGTCCTTTTTTTGCTGTTTAGCTTTCTTTTGTGGTTGCTTTTTATTTATGTTTTTTTGTTCTTCCTGCAGTTATATCCAGCACTGAACAGAGGAGAGTGAGTCTTGGCACCTTTTGAGGTTTCTTCCACACTCCTAAAGAGATTTTCTTCACCACTGTTGGCAATGATGTGCTTGGAAAATCTGTAACGCTGCTTTGAGATAAAGCCAATAAAAAAAAAATCATTGATTGGTTTCCTAAACTTGGCAGTTAAGGTTATATGGCAAAAATATATCTAAATTCATGACAAGTCTTTTACTTAATCAATTAGAGAATCAAATTAGCAATCACCATAAATATCTTGATAGCCTATGCTCATCTCTTTTTGGCTAAGGGAACAAAAAATATATCCAGTAAAAATAAACCAAGCAGCAGGACCATGGATACCAACTTCTGCAGTCAAACTAGAAAGAAAGTTTGTGAAACTTTGAGTTGGCTTGAAAACCTTGTCTATGTTTATTGAAAATTAGTATATTGGTTGAGCAAATTTAGCTGTTCTGTGTTTACAGCTTTACAGCAGTTTAAAATCAATGGGTTCTTATGGAAGGATGAAGGGATATATGAAATAAAAGAGACATGGTTAGTGCCATCAGTATGAAGTGCAATTTGGTCATTGGACCTAATAGTTCAATCAGTACAATATAGTTACTCTATCTTTATTTTAGCTGCTCTATCTGATGGACTTACAATGAATGAAATGTAGATTCATATAGTACCTTTCAGATACACAAGTTATAAAATCAATGGATAACTATTGGGGATGGGGGGGATGAAAAAGGACGAATAAAGAATGAATGGAGGAAAATAAATGTTTAGTGATATTAGAACAGACTTACTACATATATTTATTTTGGTGGCTATAGCATATATAACATAGGGTTATATAGCCACTTAAAAATGAATTGGTCAATGGCTGAAAAGCTAAAAGAAAATGAAGATAGTATTAGAGGTGACAAAATGCCCCATGTATGTGGATGGGATAAAGTGATGATATAGAGGTCTGAAAAAGAATGATAGAAGCAATCATTTCCCAGGCAATTCTTTCAGGTATAGAACAAAAGTTTCTTGTTTGGTGGTTCTACCTATAAAACTGTAGATAAAGTATCTTCCTAATTTTTGCAGTGGAATAATAATAAGAAGAAATAAAAAAAACAGCAGGTTGGCTTTTTTAAGCCAACTTAACCATACTTCATATTTAAGATACAGTGGTGTGAAAAAGTGTTTGCCCCCTTCCTCATTTCCTGTTTTTTTGCATGTTTGTCACACTTAAGTGTTTCGGAACATCAAACCAATTTAAACAATAGTCAAGGACAACACAAGTAAACACAAAATGCAAGTTGTAAATGAAAGTGTTTATTAGTAAAGGTGAAAAAAAATCCAAACCATCATGGCCCTGTGTGAAAAAGTGATTGCCCCCCTTGTTAAAACATACTATAACTGTGGTTTTTCACACCTGAGTTCAATTTCCCTAGCCACACCCAGGCCTGATTATTGCCACACCTGTTCCCAATCAAGACATCACTTCAATAGGAGCTGCCTGACACAGTAAGGTCCACCAGAAGATCCTTGAAAGCTACACATCATGCCGAGATCCAAAGAAATTCAGGAGCAATTGAGAAAGAAAGTAATTGAGATCTATCAGTCTGGAAAGGGTTATAAAGCCATTTCCAAAGCTTTGGGAATCCAGCGAACCACAGTGAGAGCCATTATCCACAAATGGCAAAGACATGGAACAGTGGTGAACCTTCCCAGGAGTGGCCGGCTGCCCAAAATTACCCCAAGAGCGCAGCGACGACTCATCCAAGAGGTCACAAAAGACCCCACAACAAAGTCCAAAGAACTGCAGGCCTCACTTGCCTCAGTTAAGGTCAGCGTTCATGCCTCCACCATCAGAAAAAGACTGAGCAAAAATGGCCTGCATGGCAGAGTTCCAAGAAGAAAACCACTGCTGAGCAAAAAGAACATTAAAGCTCGTCTCAATTTTTCCAAAACGCATCTCGATGATCCCCAAGACTTTTGGGACAACATTCTGTGGACCGATGAGACAAAAATGGAATTCTTTGGAAGGTGTGTGTCCCATTACATTTGGCGTAAAAGGAACACTGCATTTCAGAAAAAGAACATTATACCAACAGTAAAATATGGTGGTGGTAGTGTGATGGTCTGGGGCTGTTTTGCTGCGTCAGGACCTGGAAGACTTGCTGTGATAAATGGAACTATGAATTCTGCTGTCTACCAAGAGATCCTGAAGGAGAATGTCAGACCATCTGTTCGTGTACTCAAGCTGAAACGTACTTGGGTTCTGCAGCAGGACAATGATCCTAAACACACCAGCAAGTCCACCACTGAATGGCTGAAGAAAAACAAAATGAAGACTTTGGAGTGGCCTAGCCAAAGTCCTGACCTGAATCCTATTGAGATGTTGTGGTATGACCTTAAAAAGGCCGTTCATGCTCGAAAACCCTCTAATGTAACTGAATTAGGACAATTCTGCAAAGATGAGTGGGCCAAAATTCCTCCAGAACGCTGTAAAAGCCTCATTGCAAGTTATCGCAAACGCTTGGTTGCAGTTGTTGCTGCTAAGGGTGGCCCAACCAGTTATTAGGTTTGGGGGCAATCACTTTTTCACACAGGGCCATGATGGTTTGGATTTTTTTTTTCACCTTTACTAATAAACACTTTCATTTACAACTTGCATTTTGTGTTTACTTGTGTTGTCCTTGACTATTGTTTAAATTGGTTTGATGTTCCGAAACACTTAAGTGTGACAAACATGCAAAAAAACAGGAAATGAGGAAGGGGGCAAACACTTTTTCACACCACTGTATGTACTAAATCTCTCTGTGCATCTAAAAGAAGGGGAGGTGGTTGATAAAAGGTGCCAAGCTCATACTTTATTAAAGAGCAAGTTACATTCTTCCAACTCTCCAAACTTTCCAAAATCCTGCAAAGGTGTTGTTCAATACTGTTTCCATCATCTGAAAACCTGAAGAAAAGCTGTGCTGGTATTAAAATATATCGCTTTGAAATTCCCTTATGTTGTGTGTATGGAGGTGGAGTTCTCCACGGAACAGGAGCAAAATGGGAATGTGCCGCAGCATGGCTGCAGCCAGGGCTTCCACAAAACATTGCCCCAGGAGAGCTGGCTCTCGATGGGGCTCAGCGTTTGGCGGTGTACCTCCACAGCTTCCTGGACCCGCTGCAGCACCTCTGCATAGCGGGGCTCTGTTTTACCTGTCAGTGGAGCACTCTCTGATGGGTCCCTGGCCAGGTCGAACACGAGAGGTGGGTCATGCTGGGTGACAAACTCACCATGACACATGCAAACCTTGGTGTGGTAGCAGCCTATGGCTCCAGGAGGGAAGAAGTTGGGTGTGAAGAAGTGCACCTTGAAAACCGAATTGCCTGAGAAGAAAAGTAAGATCAAAGACTTCAAATCCTGTGCTGTCTGCTACTGATCCACCAGCATGCCAAGTAGGTGCTGACCCTCTTGGTTTGACAAAAATATTTGGGCTAATAAGAATCAGACAGCCAACTATAAAAAAGAAATACACTCACCGGCCACTTTATTAGGTACACCTGTCCAACTGTTCATTAACGCAAATGTCGAATCAGCCAATCACATGGCAGCAACTCAATGCATTTAGGCATGTAGACATGGCCAAGACGATCTGCTGCAGTTCAAACCGAGCATCAGAATGGGGAAGAAAGGTGATTTAAGTGACTTTGAACGTGGCATGGTTCTTGGTGTCAGACGGGCTGGTCTGAGTATTTCAGAAACTGGGATTTTCACGCACAACCATCTCTAGGGTTTACAGAGAACGGTCCAAAGAAGAGAAAATATTCAGTGAGCGGCAATTCTGTGGGCGCAAATGCGTTGTTGATGCCAGGGGTCAGAGGAGAATGGCCAGACTGGTTCGCACTGATAGAACGGCAACAGTAACTCAAATAACCAGTCGTTACAACCGAGGCATGCAGAAGAGCATCTCTGAATGCACAATGCGGATGGGCTACATCAGCAGAAGACCACACCAGGTACCACTCCTGTCAGCTAAGAACAGGAAACTAAGGCTACAATTCACACAGGCTCACCAAAATTGGACAACAGAAGACTGGAAAAACGTTGCCTGGTCTGATGAGTTGTTGAAGCTATGCCACGAAGGATTAAGGCAGTTCTGAAGTCAAAAGTCGGTCCAACCCGGTCCTAGCAAGGTGTACCTAATAAAGTGGCTGGTGAGTGTAAATGCATATGTGAATGTGTGTGCTTATCTGAAAATACCACCTACAGTCGTTCAGTGTGTGTGTGTGTCTGACACTCACTGTCCAGAGGGTGCCAGCGCACAGCATTCAGGTACACGCCGCAGTAGTGGAACATGAACTCATGCTCTGAGCGGTCCGTCTTCCCCTCTAGTAGCGGCATTAGGTCATGCCCATCCAAAACTCTGAAAACACACACATGTACACATACAAACCAAGACCAGCAATTGTACCTTATTTTTATACAGTAATTTTATGATACAGCAGCTTCTACTGAGGAACACACAACTTGATCTCCAAATCTTGGATTTACAAGAGATGCAGCACACACAAGAGATGTCATGTAAATGATTAACATGAGCTGACCTGATGTAATGCAAATGAAGTCATATAAAATGCATTTTCAACAACAGCAGCTTGATCACTTATAGGCTTGTAGGTCTTACTGCCCCAGAACCCTGCAACTAACCCCACAACTTGAAAAGAACCAGAAATCAGCAATGAGATCAGGTGCAGCAGATGCAACCACATTTAAATATAACTGGAAAAAATTATTAATGATGATGCACTTTAAAATGCCACTAGTGCTTCATCCAGGATCATCAACATTTCCTCTCACCGGTCCTGAGGCAGTTCTCCCCCAGCAAGCTTCACCAGCGTGGGGTACAAATCCATCAGACTCGTGGGTTCCTCCACAACTCTGCCTGAGGGCAGACGCCCGACCCAGCGGAATATTCCTGGCACACGGATGCCCCCTTCCCAGCCCCCCATTGCTTTCCCACCTATGGGAATAAAGGCAAAACAAACTATGGAACTGATCTCCAGGTAGCCTTTTCCCAGTTGAAAAAGCCATTGAAATATGTTCTGGAAATCAACATTTCAATAAATATTTTTACTGCTTTGTTTAACTACTTGCCATGAGCAGTCTTGTAAAAGCATGCTGACAAAGTGAAATATGTGAAAAAACTGTTACATACAATAGCCACAAGCAGGGAAAAGTGCAAAATCTAATTTGGGAAAACATTCGCTGCTCCACTGCTCAAATGTCTGAACTAAATTTGTTTTGAAAAATCTGATAAATGACAAAAACATTTATAAAGATAAAAATGACAAGTAATGTCTGTATACAATAATGTGTAATGTCACATTACAGGTCTTATTGGGATGAAGTATTGAGATGAAGTAAAATAAGCAGCTATATATTCACAGTACAGTATATGAGCGGCAGAGGGAAGGAGCCTTAAATGAAATAGAAAGCAGCAATAAAGCGATAAAGCTGTTTAAATGAAAATATATGATTTCAGTTAGCACATCTAAACATCATGCATTTAGCTTTGCTTTTGTAATTAATTAAATAATTAATTAGTTCATTAACATATAAAAAGTTCATGTTGACCCCAGGATAAACTGAATAGAGAAAAGGGGAATAAAGCTGAATTTTGATTAAGACCCGTTAACCTTGTTGTTCACTTTGTCCTGACTAACAAATGAACCAAATGGTTAAACATTGCTGTAAAAGACTCTACTGGTGGATTGTTGTGGCTGACAAAGATCACCTTTCATAGCACAGGAAATTAGAGACTGCTCAAGATGAATACGTGTATTTTAAAGCAATTACATAAAACAAGACTATATACATGAGAGAAGAAATGGAAGAATTGATAAAGAATGTATTTATTTTGACAATTTGCTTTTGAAATTCGTAACTCCACAAGTGCTTGCTGTTAGCAGTCACAATCTGTCCACAATGATCAAGATTTGATCTTGCTCACGTTACCTCGATAGACCCCATTCCAACCCCCCTTCTGGCCTCGAGTGTCTGAGTCTTCAATATGACCTCCGTGATCAGAGGTGAAGTACATCAGGGTCCTCTCAGAAAGGTTACAGCTTTCAATAGTCTTCACCATTCTGCCTGTAAGAGGAACACATGAAGCAGCATCCAAAGACATTTTCTGAGCGACTTGCAGCTATTGTCAAAGGACAAAATACAACCGACTGTGGATCAATCATCAAAGGGCATGGCTAATGATGACAAACAAACAGGGAGACATCTGCTTGTGCTTAAACCACTGAACAATGCGTAGAGAATGACAGAAAGAGTAAATTCAGGTTGTCTGCAAAAGGCAGAATAAACTAAAACATGGCAACAGATTTGTCTCACCTATCATCCAATCCACCTCCTCCACATTGTCACCATACAGACCATGCTTGCTCATCCCTGAAAAGTCCCTCGATGTGAACAGCGGTGTGTGGACATGTACCAGTGAAAGGAACAGCAGGAAGGGCCTGTTCTGATTCCTGCAATCATAAATCAAATTATGCATTAGTATTTATACAGGTGGATCACAGTTACTATGTTCCTTGAGGCAAAGTATAAGGCACACTCGGTGTGGGAATGCGGCAAAGAATCTTTTCACATGCTTACACTTCACGGTAAGTTTACTTACATAACATTCCGCCATTAAATGCAACAGGGATGATTTAGTAAATAGGCATGCGTTTTGCTGCTGTGTATGATAAGCTCTGCCATATGTTCTGAAAAATATTTTGCACTTCTGTTTTTACTATATTATACAATATGTCACCTTCAGATTCTCAAACCCTTAAAGTTTGTTAATTAACATTTAATTTGATTGACTTTTGAAATCCCAGTCTTCAGGTCAGTTTTCCCAACAGGCAGTACCATACATATCAGTGCAGAAGTACACAAATAACATACATTCCAGATATGAAGAACTATCAATCTTTAAAGGCATTTATCTGAAAAAATTCATTATTATTGAGCCATAAAATAATAAGAGAGATCTCTCAAATGCTTTATTTACTGACGACAATCATCAGGCCATTTCAAGGAAACTTTCTGGTGACTGGTGTGAACTCACCTTTCTACAAACTGCTCTGCCTCTGTCATAAGCCGTTGGTTCAATGTGTCAAGGTTCATGGGCTGCTCGACAACCTGATGGTTCCTCATGATGATGCAATTCCAGGTCCGCAGAAGCCCAAAGGGAACATACCATACCATGAAGCCCAGGAGGCAGAGAGCTGCCAGAGTTATGAGCAGCTTCACGCTCACCTCCAGAAGTCCAGTGAACCTTACCAGAACCAGAGTCAGAAAGCCAAGTCCCACTAGCATGGACAACTGCCACAGTGCTGCCTGAAGGTCTGCTAGCACGTCCTGGCCTTCCCCAGGCTTGCAGTCATTAAAATTTGTAAAGGGAAGGCCGTAGAAGTAGTCAAAGCCATGGTTGTTGGGGTGGTGGCAATGATCGTGCCTGTTCTTGCAGTTCACACCCAAGTGCCACTTACCTACAGAAAAGTTAATACTGATCCTGATCCAAGAAACATGACGAACGCAACCTCAGAACTGAGAACTGACTGATGTGCAGTGAGTGCCTCACCCACAATGCCTGTGGTGTAACCCTGCTTCTGGAGAAGCCTGGCAAAGGTAGTCTCATTGGGAGGAAGTCCTCCTGAACCTCCAAGAAAGAGAATCACCTGCACTCTCCCTGTACTGCCAAGACCTTTGACACAAATCCATTCAAAAAATGAGCTAGAAGTACCACATTGTGTGCATGCCATACTTCTTCTGTATGTCAGTGATGAATGATGGGTGTGAATGATGCAGGCGCTCTAAGAATTAATCACATTTTTGTTCAGGATTATTATTCTCCTGATCATTAAGACCACTAGTAATAAAAAGTGGTGTAAGTAGTTAAAAGTTCCACACTTAACTCAGGAGTCAGTCAAAGATTATTCTGAAATAGTAGTGTGAGAATTTTAAATATATGCTCTATAGGTAACCTTAACTCTGTGGTGCTTTTGAGGAAATGTGCACTTGGTCTGTTTGGAAATAATGAAAATGGGAAAAGTGTAACAGACACGTACCTGAGCGCAAAGCATACCGCCCCGTCATGAATGCAGTTCTACTGGGTGTGCAGAGGGGAGCAGCAGCGATGTGATGAGTTAGCTTCACCCCATCCAGTGCCAGCCTGTCGATATTTGGTGTTCTGGGGAAAACTCAGCGACACACACACTCAGATTAGACTAAGCGTTACAGCACAAAAATGGTAAAGTTTCAAATCAGAATCCATGTTCATTCACCTGATCGTATCATTCCCGTAGCATCCAACATCCCCTATGCCGAGGTCATCAACCATAATAAGTACAAAGTTGGGCTTGGGGGTTCCAGCATTTGAGAGACATTGGCTTTGGATGAGTAGGACGAATAATCCAAGCGACTGTAACCTAATTGTGGAAATATTCATTCATCATCTCAAAAAAGTGTGATAATTATGATTACATGGTATGTTGTAAAGATTTGGTGCAGGAGCTGAAACAAACAGATCGTACCTCACGTTTATATATTCCATCAGGAGAGCTATACAGTTCTCCTTTAAGACATGCAGTGGTTGACGGGTTAAATTCCACTCTAAATTTCCTTGCAGGAAGCCGACAGGAAAGTTTAAAGGGCAAATGCCTGTTTACAAAATGAATGTGTAATGTTGTCTGACAGAAATAGTCTGAAATGATTGTTTGCATAGGATGGGTAGCAAGATAACCAAACATTTAAAATGTATTTTGCGAAAAAACAGATTTTCATTGAATCGGTCTCTTACCTTCGTTCACTCTGTATTTGCCAACTATCCCCGGGACGTGTCAAATACCTCAGGTCTCCATTAGTGACGTTTTAGACCGTACATGTTCAAAGTATCTTGAAGGTGAAGAAACAATTTGCATATCGAGCGCTTTTACTACGACTGCTTGAATGAGTGCTTACCAGAAACATAGACAAAGATCTGCTAGCATTTCCTAGTCACAAAAATAGATACCCGTTTGATATGTTATTTACGGTAAGGGCAGGACTCCAAATGGAAACCAAGGCGTACTTTGGTTTTAATCGATATTTTGGAGGTACAGTTTTCAGTGGTCAAGGTTCTCTGATGTTTAGGCAACTGCATTTTCTCTACCATCGCTTCCGTTTACTGTTGAAATGGCACGCTTATGTTGTTTGAAAACCAGAATAATACGTACAGAAAGAAAAGGCTAACATTTTTCCAACACGACGCTGAAGTTAGTTACTTTTTCGCAGACATCCCAAGTTGTAAAAACTCATTTCAGGGAGGTGTCGCCGGAAGCACCTATCCCCCCCGCCCCTAATTTTTATTTTTTATTTTTTTAAACTCACCTCAACATGCCTTTTACAATCATTTAGCCCGACGTGGGCAATGCTGAAATCATTACAGCAAACAGTACAGCGGGTAAGACATTCGTTGTTTTTTACTTTAGTCAAACATGTAAACTTTAGAGTAGTCAGAGGTGAAGTGAGTTTTATATTTTTTTCTTTTTGGAAGGTTCTGCCTCTGCCATGACGCTACTTCTCTAACTGATTGGATGATTGACTCTTTGAAAAAAAGCGACCAATGAGAACCCTCCCTCTCCCTTTTCCTCGGCCACGCTTTCTACGCTGGAAAGTCCGTGTCGCTGCGTGCGTGCGTACGTACGTACGTGCGTGTGTGTGTGTGTGCGCGCGCGCGCTCTACAATCCGGGAGATTTTGTCTAACTTGCGGGCATCAGTGAGCCGATACATATATATGCGGGAGTCTTCCGCAACTTCTGGGAGACTTGAGATGTCTGCGTTTGTTTACTTATTCGCAGCTTCTTATTCGGCGACGGAAATTGGTTCCTTATTCATAAATGGTGTGTTCACGACGCGTGTTTGCTCTGCGTTTTACAAAGATGGATGAACCAAATGAGCATGGGATCATACATTTAAGAGTTTGTTATTTCCCATACCGATATTGTGAATGAGAAAAAATATATATAATATAATTGAAATATTAACCATTTTACAAAAGCAATATTTCTTTTGTAAAATGGTTAATATTTCAATTGTCTGCAATTTGACATTCATTATCTTTTAGCTGATCTTCTACCAGTAATTATTTGACAGACCAGAGGTGAACTTCCCAACTCCTTCCCAGGATTTTATTCAAGCTTGCTGGATTTTCTAATTAGTGCCAGGTAAAATTAGTGGAATCAATACAATCCAGGAAGCCTGTGCAAAATCTTGGTGAGGACTTTTACTTTCTGAACCTGGAATGTCCACCTCTGTGACAGACAAATCTAAAATGAGCGCTATAGTTGGATTCACGAATAGTAATAGAATAGACTATGATTGTTTTATATAGCCTACATTTTTAAAAATGTAGGAGGAGGAACAATAACTACATCTATAACATGTAGGTACACTAATCTTAGATTACAAGTAGCCTGCTGAACTTAGGAGAACACATAAGCCAGCTATAAAAGATATACAACCAAATATTTTATTCAAATTCTTATTTACAGAATTTCTTATCAAATAGAAATGGTTGGGACTCAATTTGGTATACTCACAAATTTTAAGTTTAAATTTAAGAAATAATTACGTCAATGGGAAAAGATTTAACAACAAACATGTTTGGGGATTAGATTGTTCAATAAAAAGGAATTGATGGTATATGAAAAACAAAATAGTTTAGTGTCAATGAAAGTGCCTCCCCCAGAAATCTATATTCTAGTGATCGCATACAGACTCACAAGCACGCACAGGACCACACACACACACAAACTCATACTCAACATGTGTGCATTTTACATTCAGAATATAACAGTCCTACGAGTACAATAGTACCAGAAACTGTAGTCCAAGCTGCAGGATGTGTAAGTGAAAAAGGCCTTTTGGCCTTGGAGGTAAAGCAACTTAAAGACAAATCAAAAAGGAAAAACAAGAAACCTCTGTGGTCAATGTATTTAAGATATAATGTCAAAGCCATTGCTCTGATGGAAAACTCCACATCCTCAAATTATCAGCGCTCTTAGATAATGGATAGGCACTGCATTTCTCTCCCACTTATTTCAACTGCAGATGCTAACATGGCTAAAAGCAAATAAGAACCAGTTAGCATGGCCCAATTCTCTGACTGCTACAATGTGCCTCAAGATCTCATTTGTTGAAATTTCCATTTGCATTTTTGTCTCAACTATTTCTTTAAACAAGTTCTCAGCGGCTTCATGCTGTGTGGCCTTGTCCAACTGTTTTCATGGTTGTGCTGAAGATTAGGGTGAGTTAAGAAGGCTGCTGAGCGCTGTAAAAGAAAATATAGCTCCCATGTCAAAATATTTTATGTAGAACAGTGCTGGTTTCATTTATGCTCTTCTGTAGGTAGTAATGATCGGTAGAAGTCACAACTGAGGAGAGGTCTCACCTTGAGGATCATTCTGTGTCCCATTCTCCTCTTTTGCTCTGTCGGGGTTGCCTGCGTAAGGGGTGTAACACGGTTAATTGACCACTTTCCAAAGTCAGTTGAATTTTGATTAAGTTGTATTCAAAATCAAAATGTCCCAGATGTGATCAAAATATGGTCAACATATACATAGTTGGATGAATTTTAATGCATAGTTTTTAAAATGCATAGCTTTCAACGGAATCTCCTATTTTACATACAGTGCTGCTTGAAAGCTTGTGAACTGCTTGAGTAGTTTAGGTTTTTATGTTGCTTTACCATGGTTCTCTTATTTTATCATCACCAGTTTTTGTATATGAAATGTCAGGTTTATGTACTGTACATCGATTCCATTTATTTGTTTTGAGGAAAATGTGTGAGTTGCCAGCTGACTCCATAAAACATGTAATCAGAGCATGTGCAAAAAGTAAATGAACCACAGCTGCACTGGTAAAGTCAATTAGGTAAAACGGAAAGGAAACCAGCCAAACAACTGTCATGCCAAGGCGTAAAGCACACAGATCAACAATGCTAAGAGGAAAGGAGACATCTGAGGACATCAGTCTGGGGAGCTACAAGACAAAATATTCCAGCTCCATCCATCCACTATAAGACTCATTTACATATGGAGGGCACGCAGCATCACCGCAACTCTGGTGGACAGCCAACAAAACATACACCAAGAAGCACCAGAAGGAGAATAATTCAGGTAAAGGCCAACCCACACATCACCTAAAGAGAGTTGTAGACCTCTCTGGCAGCATCTGGGATAAATGTACATGCATCTACAATCAGGCAAAAAATCAAGACATGGCATTCATGGGAGAGTTGCTAGAAGGAAGCGCCTGTTCAGTTTTTGTTGCCTGTCAAATTGCCTGTTTAAACTTTGCCAAAGAGCACTTGGACAAACCAGAGGCTTTCTGGAAGTCCATTCTCTGGACAGGAGTCCAAAATTGAATTATTTGGCCACAATCACAGGCACCACGTCTAAAAAAGGTCAGCACTACATATAAAGAGAAGAACCAAAAAGCAGATGTGATACATTCATTTGAGGATAGAATATGTTTGGTTGAAGTAATGGCTGCAAAAGGAGGTGCCACAAGCTGCTAACTAAAGAGTTCACATACTGTTAAACTACAAGAGTTCACATACTTTTGCACTTGGCAGATTTTCAGTTTTTGGATGAATGAATAATTCAGTCATGAATAATGACTTTGTTGAATGAATAATGAAAATATATATATTTTTTCTGTGTGTCCCTTATTTGGAAAGTCTGCTTTACAAATTGAGATTTGGATCTTCATTTCATATTTTTTATAGAATGACCATGTTTCAAGCAGCACTGTATATATAAAAGCACCACTAACTGCTTAGTGAAAATACAGCTAACCATTTTAAACACAGTTCATAGCTGTAAAAAATGTATGCGATTTGATTAGTTTATTTTTACAATTTCTTTAGTAACTCATCATGAAATGATCTAATAACCTGGAAGCAGTGAAACTGAATTGGGGACTCTGAAATGAGAATACATTCTCTCACTAGGTTAAACAACTTACGTCCTTGGACCTTGAAGCACAGCATCTTTTTCTGATAAGTTATGTAGCTGGAGACAACACCAATAATCGCTATGACGATCGCTGCCACAACCCCGACAACAGTGCCTGACCCAAGGCCTGTGCAGTGGGACAAGAAAAAGTGCTAAAGAATTCATTTGCTAAAGAATTCATTCACTATGGTTTCAGCACATATTATCTGAAGATGAATATTTTTAATTTATGCACTGTATTTTGTAAACTATAACATCAAACTACAATATATCTATGTAAAATAATGTGTCTATATGACCACCAGTAGGCAGTATTGCACTGTCAAGCGGAAGCAAAAGCGTTCTCTGCTTTTAACGGCTACCATGAGAAATATGTCATTTGTTTGTGTGCCAATACTTAAATAGGTGTCTTATCAAAAGCATGTCACCTATTCAAAATATGAGTCCTTAATGTTTTAATGTTTTAAATAATATAGAACCCTAGACACTATTATTTGGAGCTAATGGCTGTTCTTAATTTGGTCAAATTATTTGAGCTTCCAGGGGGAAAAGCTTGTCTTGCTGCTGGTTTATATAGTTTTGCTGTCCTGAAAAAAAGAGCCTATAGTTCCATGCTATTTAACCTTGTCATTATGTATCGCGGGGCGGCATGGTGGTGTGGTGGTTAGCACTGTCGCCTCACAGCAAGGCAGTCTGGGTTCGATTCTCGGTCTGGGCTGCTCTGTGTGGAGTTTGCATGTTCTCCCTGTGCCTGCGTGGGTTTTCTCCGGGTACTCCGGTTTCCTCCCACAGTCCAAAGACATGCATCCTAGGTTGATTGGTCACTCTAGATTGCCCGTAGGTGTGTGTGTGTGTGTGTGTGTGTGCGCGTGTTGGCCATGTGGTGGACTGGTGAACTGCCCATGGTGTACCCTGCCTTTGCCCGGAGATGCTGGGATTGGCTCCAGCCCCCCCGTGACCCCGACTAGCGGGAATAAGCGGTACGGATAATGAATGAAAAAAATGAATTATGTATCGCTATTCTAGCCACCCTGCAATACTGCAGCCCATCAATCACAAATACATTATGCACATTATGAACTTAACAGAGCCCTGCACTCACCAACACCTTCATGTCAATGCACTTGGATATTTTCTGATGTTAAATATTTAATAGAAATCGCGAACGATAACTCCAAAAAATAACCCCTTCCAGTCTAAATTATCCTCAACTATCTCCATTACATCATCCTAGGCAATAATGACAAACATTCCTGTTCTGCTGTATTTGAAGCAGCTGTTATTAGGTCCTCCATCTCTCCAGTACATTTACTAGCTGTGGCTCAACCACACCAACAAGCACAGAAGTAGCATAAACTACAGTAGAGATTCTAGATCAACACAGCTACATAGTAATAGTGGTACAAGGATACTTAGTGGTTACCCCAAAACACAGACAATGTGTAGTGCATGGTCCAGGGCCTGCGTTAACCCTGCCAAAGCCTAGAGCGTGGCCACGCAACAGCCCCGATTAGGATCCATCATGAGCATTGATGCAGGCCAGAAGGCATCAACAGTTCACTCCACACAGACCTGCTGCAAGAGAATTTGTACGCTGGTCACAAATACGCCCCTCAGGAAGTTACTGAGGCATCATTCAGTGAGTGGAATATCTGTGTGTCTGTGTTTGTGTGTATGCATGTGAGCATGCATGCATGCGTGTGTGTGTGTGCGAGAGTTAGGGGGTGAATTTCTTTTATAAAAATGACAGGCAAAACTGAGCAAGACTGACTCTGGAGTCATAAATGGAGGTTTATGTGGAATGAGTGTAGTGAGGTCAGCACATGTGAGAGACCTGCAGATAATTCACCAATTACCAAAACAGAATAAGCAGCTTTACCAACGCAAACTACTGCCCTTCTCTACCCAGACCTAGTAAGTTCTAAAATAAACGGAAAGTAATAGACATACAAACATTTTACAGTGGTCAGATCCCCAACAGCACACTGTTAGAAAGACCCTTTCTAGGTCATCTCAGACAGACATGAAAATCAATCCAAGTGAATGACAAAATGATCTGAACAAAGAACAAAGAAAGTTTTATGAAAGGTTTGCTTCCTGGAAACTAACCAATACTATAATCTGTAGGCAGACTACAGGACGGTTTTTAATTGTCATTTTCATTGCAACTTCATATTATGCACATGACATGAAGTTACAAGAAAAACACATGGCATTCAAACATATAGGGGACATTTGTCAGTGATGGAATCTCTATGTAATCATCTGATGTCAATATGCTCATATATACAGGGCACAGTAATTAATATTGAAGAATCGTCAAATGACTATTGACGAATCATCAAATGACCTAATAAGTCACCTGCAGAACAAAGAGAAATATCTAGTGTGTGTGTGTGTGAGGAGGGGGAGGGGTCACTCCAGTGTGTGCGCGTGTGTGTGTGAGGAGGGAGGGACCATTCCAATGTGTGTATGTGTGTGTGTGAGGATGGGCGGACCAGTCTTGTGTGTATGTGTGTGTGTGAGGAAGGAGGGGGGATCACTCCAGTGTGTGTATGTGTGTGTGTGAGGATGGGCGGACCAGTCCTGTGTGTATGTGTGTATGAGGAGGGAGGGGTGGATCACTCCATTGTGTATGTGTGTGTGTGTGTGTGAGGAGGGGCGGACCACTCCAATGTGTGTATGCGTGTGTGTGAGGAGGGGATCACTCCAGTGTGCGTGTGTGTGTGTGTGTGTGTGTGTGTGAGAGGGGCATTCCAGTGTGTGTGTGCATTTGTGAGGTGGGGGACCACTTTGTGTGTGTGTATATGTGAAAGGGGGGGAACACTCCAGTGTGTGTGTGTGTGTGTGTGAGAGAGAGAGGGCATTCCAGTGTGTGTGCATGTGTGTGTGTGTGTATGTGTGTGTGTGTGTGAGGAGGGGACCACTCCAGTATGCGTGTGTGTGTGAGTGTGTGAGGAGGGGACCACTCCAGTGTTACTGGTCTGCTAATGCAAAAAAAGAAACTTGAACATACTGGCCTCCTCTGATCCTTCTGCTTCCCCTGCTGAAACACAACAATACAAAAGTAAAGATGACTAAAGCAATACATTGTGCTGATTTCAAATGAAAGGCACCTCAACACCCCTCAAGAATGGTTGGCTGGTGGGTTTCTAAGTTTGCTGTGACATTTTCATCTATTTTCATATTTCAAATGGATAACTGCCTTTGCACGCTAATACAGGTGTACAATATGATTTCTTCACAACACAAATGGTTCAAAGTGGGTTTCAGTGTTTTATACATCCTCCCTATTTGTCGCTTTCTCAACTGTACATTTAAAACCTTTGGCCTGACATGAAATTTTTGTTTGTATGTCTATGTGAGTGTTTGCCTTTTAAAATGTTTTTAATTATGTCTCTAAATAAATGACTCTAGGACTTGTATGCAGGTGGACTTTTAAGTGTGTGTTGGAGAAGACTAGTTGCTACTGCTAGCATGTCATATCAGGACAGGTATTACAAAAAATTAAAAAACGATATCATACCATTGGGTCCAGCCACTGCTCCAGCACTGCGCACTATAATGCAGAAAAAGTGATCAAAGGTGTACATTCATTTGTGATGGCTAACAGTGATGGCTAGCCAACATCACATTCATCACATTTAACCTCACCAGGTCATACGAGGACACAAGATTCCAACTCACTGACCTCTTAAGAGGACAGCTCTGTCATTACAAACTGTTCAATAGTTGTTTAGTTTGCACTGGTTGTCTTGTGCTAGTATTCAAAGATTAGCAAGGATACATTTAAAATGCCTATTACTTGAAGGTGGGGACCTCAAAATCAAAATGTAGCACCAGTGTACACTCTTATATAATCCAAAAGTCTTACCTGAAACTTCCCCTGCACTGGACAGATCTGCCTCAGCATTTGTCGCTACAAAAATGCATCAAAACACACCATGAAGTAATTGTATTCTTCTTCCTCTTATATGTTCTCTGTTCTATCTGCCTCACTAATAAGTGGCTTTTTTACAGAAATAAGTGAATTCTGCAACAAATTAAAAATGAGAACCATCTGTACCCAATCAAAAACAAGAACACTCTGTAACCAATTAAAACGTGGAGACAAGGCAGCAACAATAATATAGCACTAGATCAGGGATCACAAAAAAAGTCATTCAAAGCCAGCTGGATGAGAGAAACCACCCTAACATGCCCACCCAGCAGGACCACTTTTATGAGCTCCTACTGATGCTGCCATTGGGAAAATGTTCAGGCCAAAAACCAGATCATCAGCACATGATGTAAGGAGGAGTATTAATACAAACTGAGAGATCACCACCATGCAGTTAGCCGGTGTGATTAGCAAGAATGCACATAAGATCAGATTCTACCTGACATGTCCAGAGTATCAGCCAAACTTAGTCCTTCTACTTTAAATGAGAAGGAGAGAAAGTGTACTATGAAAAATATAATACAGTAAGAAGAGAATCTATTAAGAGTCTATCTTCTGTAGATTTTATGCACAGAGAATGCTTTTCCCTGTAACGAAGTATTGATTGATTCATTAGTTGATAGACTGATTGTTTGCGAGGCAAACTGTTGGCATACCCCCTTCTTCTTGTGGTGATGGGGTGGTCACTTGATCTAAGAACAGAAAATATATTTATATAAACAATTCATAAAAACTGACACAAACCTTGGGCAACTGAGAATATGATACTGTTATGAGTTTGCAGTATTTATGACAGACACACATAGCCTACCTGAAAGATCCAAATCTCCGGCATGTGGATCTGACTCTCCTGTGGAGAGTGGAAAGATGCATGCACTATTCAGACAAACAATGTGGACTGTACACCAACCAGCAGGATCTCACAGGAAGGAATCATATAAAAGAAGTTACAGATAGCTAAGGTTCATATACAAGGCTAACATGATATTTTTTATAACCTGGTTTCCTGGAGAAGTCAACAACTATGTTCTGACATGTAAGCACTATGAACTCATGATATCAAGGAAGAAATCAAGAAGATCCTGTTTAGGACAGGTCCACAAAATTTGCGTAATTCCATTAAGGTATCAGTCTCATGAGTAAATATCACAACACATACAGACCATGTGAAAGTAAAAAAGGAATGGTTATAAGTAGTTATATTTGTTGAATGTGATATGTCTAAGGTGAATGTAATCTCTGAGGTGGCTGTAATGTTTAATTACCTCCTTCAGGACCATCAGGGTTTTCAGCAGGGGCCTCCTCTTGAATGAACCCTATCGATCATACATAAACTTCAGCACACAAGTTTAATCAAACACCTGGCAAGACTTCTATGCATAATTTTTGTCTGGCACACAGAAACACCCTTTGGATGAACTTTTGAACATCCGTTTGCATTAATGTTTGCCAAACTAAACCTCTTCTGCCTATTCTAACTAGGCCATGGAGTGGTTCAGTGGACATCAGATTAGCACAAGACTGAACAGTGACTTATCACCTACCTGGTTCTATAGTTGTGCCATCCATCTCAGGGGCTTCTACAAAACATTAGATTTTCCATTAGACTATGTCCTGTTATTTAATATATGATATGTAATCCTATTATCACACTATGGTAAACATTGTGCACCACTATTTAATGAAGTATAACAATACCTGACAAATACTTAGTCCTTAACAAATAGAAATATTAGTATAAAGTGCTTATCTAACAACTGTGTCCCAATTTTAGATTGTGTATTTAGATTGTGTGTGTATTTAGATTGAATGTTTCAAGATCGACTGTGGTTGACTGTGGTTTCAAAATCATATGAATTTAAAAGAAAGAACAAAAGAAACACAGAAAGAAAATTTAGATTGTGTATTTAGATTGTGTGTGTGTCACAATATAGCCCCAGACCCCTCCCTTCGGGCGTGTGTCTTTATATGTACGTCCATGGGTGTGGTTGTTTGTGTGTGTGTGTTCACTCGTCTTGTTAGTCTAATGTGCTGCACGCAGTGCTTGTTACATTACGTGTATAATTTCTGGGTTCGTTTTGAGTCTGTTATGTGTCAGTCTGAGTTACGTGTGCTTGCTCCTGCGCTAGTAGCGCCTGCAGCATTGAATGTTAATAAAACTTCCATGTTTCATGCAACTCGTCTCCGCATCCTCAAATTCCTTGCTGACGTTACAGTGTGTATTTAGATTGAATGTTTAAAGTTTGACTGTGGTTGACTGTGGTTTCAAAATCAATATATTCATTTAAAAGAAAGAACAAAAGAATCAGAGAAAGGAAAAAATAACTTTGCTTTTGTGAGAGACTTTCTTAGATCTTTCTGGAACGCTCTTTCCTTGCATGTCTGGATCATGGTAAGCCAAAAGCTCGGACCATATCTCCTGATCAGCAATATTAAATTAGTGAAGCATGTCCTAACAAAGGCTAATGGAAGCTTAAGAAACATAAAAAAGATGATCATAAAGACTATCTTAAAGAGGACAGTTAAACTTGTTACCAATACCTGTTTTGATATATTGCTTGATGCATGTGTTGGGGTAGATATCCAAAGGTATTTGTAAAATAATAGTGTAGTAGATATTCATGAGAATTTAGGACTACTTGAAGCTTTGCAACTTAAGGTTTTTGGCCAAAAATTGCTAAAACTTAAAAGTTAGGTGACATTGTGACAGTCACAACAACAGGGTTGTTTCTGCATGTTTCCACAAGAGCAACTTGGACTAAACAAGTTATATAACCATTTAGTTAAACCCAAGTGATCTGAAATTGGATTTGGTCAAGTAGAAGAGGGTATAGCCACAGAAGAGGGTATACACAAAGAGGGTATACCCACAGAAGAGGGTATACCCACAGAAGAGGGTATAATCACAGGTTTGTTTTCAGCAGAGTCCTCATACCACCCTGAGGTGGCTATGTCAAACACCATTCTGTCAGCATGTGCATATCAGTCTGCACTTCTGACTCTTCACTACAGCAGAATTAGCTGTTAACAGTCTAATTTAATCTAATTTAATAGCCCTCAGTCTGAAACAATGCATTTGTCAACGGTCACATGGAGGCAGTTGCTACAAAGCACATAAACAAGTGTGATCTGTTATCAATTATTATCAATTATCAATTATGTTGCAATTTTAATTTACCTTAGCCTATCATTTCAGAAATTTAATAAATTCCAACAACAGCACAACCACTGCCATCATGATACTTAAGACTCTTCAATAAAACAATGCAAGTATAGTGATGTCAGTTATGTTGTAATAATACTCCACTGTTGGAAGGAGAGGACAGTGTGACAGAGGCCATCACTTCCTGAAGGAGAGAGCAGCATAATGGAGACTCACTTGGGAAGGTAAAATCTGATCTCTGTGCCAGGGAGCTAGCTGGCTCTTTCGTCTGGTGGTCAGGCACTTGTTTGCCGCCTGGAAAACTTGGCTTGAAGTCTGGGTGGGTCAATGCCCTCTGCCTTTGCCACACATAGGCAAATCGGCTTTTCATAAAATACAGTTCTATCACACCCAAAAGAACGGTCCTACTTTGCTTTTGGATACTGATGCCAATGTCCTGCATATCAGGGCTCCTCAGGGTTTGGTGGCTAAACCAGGGGTTCAGCAAGGATCAATAATCCCAAAACTGAATCTTGAGCCTGCACAACGGCACACTGTGGAGTGCAGGGGTACCACATGAGGCCAAAGCACTGAATGCACACTACATGTACACTATATTTACACATTATTTACACAGGCTGCTGTACCAGTTAATGAGTGCTCTTGATCGTGTAATGGAGAGTATGTAGTCACATCTGTAAGAAGACAGACAGTAGCATCATACATCAGATTCACAGCATAGCCCTCAAAATCATTTTAGCTGTTTTATTATCTGGTTTAGTACAGGTTCTGTATTATGCACAAACTATGTATTCAAAGTGCATGTTGATGTTTATATACATAAAGGTCTGTACCTTGATCTGAACCAGTCACTTCAGGTTCCGCTTCTGGCAATGATACAAAGGACAATTAAAAATCACCACTAAATATTCCGCTTGTTCGTTGTTGCATGTGTGTGTGTGTGTGTGTGTGTGTGTGTGTGTGTGTGTGTGTGTGTGTGTGTGTGTGTGTGTGTGTGTGTGTGTGTGTGTGTGTGTGTGGGTGCTTCAACCAACCTGTTGCCAGTTCCTCTGCATCATCTACTGTGTCTGTTTCTGTAGCTGTAAAGTTAAAAAAATATCTTCAGCACCTGGACTGCTTCTATTCTCCCTACCTATGTGAACAGTCAGAATGTGTGATGATATATTTATAAAAGTAGTTCTTGGATCACAAAGTACACAAGGTTTTTTGAGAGTTTTTTTCTAGTGCCATGTTTTGACATTTATCAATTTTTCATTAGTTCCACCCCAAATCAAATTTTTTTGAAGTGCAAATAGGTGTCAACCTTCAGTGATATCATCTGGACTCCCAGCTCCTGAAACGCACAAAATACCATGTCACAGCATCTGTTTACTCTACATACAGTTTATATACTTCAGGCCATAAAACCCTGGGACATCAGGGACTTCAGGTTTCCCAGAGCACCATAGGACCTCTGGACAATGAGCTAAGCAGAGGTATAAATTAAGAATGCACACACATTGTATTGGAGCTTTGCATGAATTCTTTCCCTGAAGTACATAATTAGGCGTTTAAGCTAAATCTAAATAACTGACTATAAAAGAAGTTTGCTCTCCTTCGAACTTATGTTTATTGATCTGAATGAGTATTGTGTATGACTAAGACAATATTGTCTTTGCAGAAAAGAAACTGGTTGCATTTCCCTCCTGGTAGGACATTAAGGCTAGCAGATGACCCTAGTGAGAGTCAGGCAGGGTCAGCAGACTGACAGTTTACCCCCATCCTTAGCTGGGTCCTCTGCTTCTGCTAGGGTCGGGTTTGTTGCCTCTGCACTTACATCTGAAACAATGAAAATAAATATGATGTGTTAAGCAATATAACCATATTAATTTTGAACAAATCTGTTCATATTAAATCTTTATTTTGTTTATGCATTTATGTAGACTACAATCTTTATTATTTTATATCAGCGGGGCTCCAGCACTGCAGTCTGATTTTATATTTTCAATATTTCCTTATCCAGCCTTTAATGCTTGTTCTTCTCTGTATGCAAAATATAATTTATGCTATTTCAGTCCATAGAGTTTAATGCAAAGACTGGCCTGCATCATTCTGTCCAAAATTGTTTATCATGTTTATCATGCTTTGATTCATCAAAACACCTATATAACACTCATCTAAGACCAGTCAGGATGCTCCCAGTAGACAATAAAATTTGTGTTTTGTTACATGGCTCATTTGCATATTACAATACAATTACAATACTGATACTGAAAACGACAATAGGCAATAGCAATTGACAAACAGTTCTACTGCACAACCTCTGGTTTGAAACATTTATGTAGAAAGCTAGACAGAAAAATGCTGGGTGGGTTTGTAGTGGGTATATGTATGTGTGTGTGTGCGTGTGTGTGTGTGTGTTACAGCTCTGCTAACATGAAAAAACCTGAACATACTGGCCTCCTCTGATCCTTCTATTTCCCCCTCTGAAACACAAGAAAAAAGAAATAAAGATGACAATGGCAATACATAATGCTGATTACCAATGAGAGGCACCTCGACACCCCTTTAATGTGATATTTCCATATATTTTCATATTGCAAACAGTTAACTGCATTTGCACACTAATACAGGTGTACAATGTGACTTATTCACATCACCATTCATCCAAAGTGGCCTTCATTCTTGTGTTTTATACATCCTCCCTATTTGTTGTTCGCTCAACTGTTCACTCATAAAACCTTTGGCCTGACCTCTATTATTTTTTGCCGTTTATTTTGTTTTGTACTGGTATTGCCTCCCAGTAGTGGTTTGTGCCTCCAGGAGGCTTGCGGAATGTAATTCGTGCCAAAACTGTGGGCATGCAGGTAGACACACACACACCTGCCTGCCCAACCTACGCACATGGATCCAAACAAAGAGCGTCTTTCCTCTCTCCTCACTCTCACACACACACACCCCCCCCCAATAAAAATAAATAAATAAAATAAATAAGGCCTGGGCACCGTGTGCAATGACTAGCTCTCTCACACACAGGGCCAAGGGAGGGAGACGCTCACGGAACTCCTCAGGGTGAACCAAAACCAGCCATCTCGTAATTCAGACATGTTCTCAAGTTGAAGGGTGGGGTCCTGCTGCAGCTGGAACTGAGATTTAGTTACCATTGCCTATAACTCTTTCTTTATAGCCTCTGTTTCTCACAGGCCAAATGAATGGTATGGTGTCAGAAGATCACCCAGCCAAATGCCTATGTTTGTTTCGAGGCATACGCATATTATGTTGTACTGGAATGGGAAAAGCATAATGTGCATGTTATATGGGGACTGCCCATCAGGAACAGAATGTACTGGAAAAATCCAGCGACCTGGTCTAGATTGCTGAGGGGGAGACGATGACTTCACAACACTTCTGTCTCAGGGGAGCGCTCCAACAGTTAATGCATGCCAACCATTTTTACATGATACTAAATGTCATCACATATCTATATTAGCGGTAAAAGTAACATTGCCCTATAATTGGGCATTGTAAATGTGGTTTGTCATTTTGTGATTTACTGGCTGATGTACACAGCAAATTTGTAAATGTTAAAATAATTTCAATTTTTATATTTTTAAGCCTTTCATTTCAGTCACTCGGCTGCAGGCAGAGATTTCTAAAACGTTTAGTTTCTAACAACACGAGATAGTTTCGCACTTGCTAAATTTAAGACCAATTTCTCGTCATAACTAAACGATTCTTATATCATATATCAACATCTGTTCCTTAATAAACATACCTTGTGTCCACACTCCGGTCGCAATAAGACTCCCAAAGACCAAAATCCACAAGCATGACATCACTGCGGCTTGAATGAAACTGAACGAACTACTTAAGACTTCACAAAGCAAGTACACTGTCCAGTTTTTACTGCTTAGACCTGTAAATAACTGCAGGTCCACAGCCGCGTGCAAGCAGTGGGTCTATAACTTTCACACAACCTTTTGTTTTATAAAGTTTCAAGGGTGTGCCAGCGCAGAGTCTGCCCCGCCAACCAAATTCATGACTGACTTGCCTGGGATCCAATTGTGTGCTAGAAAAGTTTTTTTTTTCTGTCAGGCAGCTACAAAAAAAGGATGCTGTAGCTGAAGGTGCGCGCGGTGAGGCCACGCGCTAAGCCCCAACAGTCGACCTCGCCTCCCACCTTGTATTAGTAACCTATTGATAACATAAGCTATAGCAGGTTATACCATGGAATTTTATCCGTTAACGCATTAAAGTTATGCTAATGCTATGCGACTACAATCTTTGGTGTATAGACTGCAGTGGTGTGCTACAGAAATGCAGCACACAATCATAGTTTACGGACCCATTTAACCTTTTCACTTTGTACATGGCACACCCCACCCCACCCCAAGCATTGCGTATTCCCCCGCCAGGTAGTCGTTGATCAATCAGCGAAAGTCCCTTCTCGACTTATAAACCCGTAACACTGGTTGCTAACGCTGCATCTTGCCAATAGCATATTTTCGCCTGCCAAACCGATGCATGTTGTAATTAGTGTTTCTACGTTTCAGTAGGGACCACAGACGTGGCTCTGTGGACACATTTTGCCATGGACTACTGTGATGCACGTCAAGTGCTCCAAGTAGCATAGTGTCTTAATTACCCACTGATTTATAGCCGTTAACTATTTTAGTATCATGTTATTAAAGCAGTGGACTATTGCACCGATGACATCACTAGCATAACCACCAATCTTAGATGAACACATAGATGCGCATATGATTGATATCAATCATCATCATCAGTGTTGGCGTCATCATAATTAGGTGCTAAACTATGAAAATCATACGTGTCCAAAGTTTACTATCAACAAGTTTCCTCTAACACTACTGGAGTCACTCTGCAAATCCTCAAAGGCAGGGGCATTATTGGATATCACCTTTCCGTGGAGTTCCCAAAGCTCTCGTGGGAACTGGTGAGTGAGAGGCAACCTACTCTTCGCCACAGATGCCACGAGCAATCGGCACGAGGCTGACCTGCCAAACTTAGGATGTAAAATCTCTCATCTCCTCATTGCTCTGTGACTTCCAGCAAAGTCCCACAGCAACAAATTTTGTACGCTACACTGGCTTCGCATTAAGGAAGTTTGACTTTCGGACACCGACGACTTATGTACAGTCTGAAGGAAGGTATCCGCGCGCCTCTCATCACCAAAAATCAAGGCTTTCGTCTTCCGTTGTCGGAGACAGCCGTACATCATCCATGCGCCTACACTATTGTGAATTGAGCTCCTCTTCAGCAGCTGGATGCTGACATGCAGTCTCTTATATCTCCAGTGACTAAGGCTATTTTAGTAGCTCTGTTTATTTTTGCTATTTTGCTCATCCTTTATGTTATACTTTGGTATATATGCAGAGACGTGGACTGTGATCACGGCATTTGATTTTCGCAGTTGAGCAAGGTTCGTTGGAATACCCTCTCGCTAGCTATGGAGAAGTCAGGGTGACCCTGGTAAGTGTATCGGTATGGATGTTTTATCGCTCACAAACATCGTGAAAACATCGTGGAAAATATACGTCTGTGAAATTGAACGAGTTCTGATGTTAAGGCTTAGGCATTTTTTCAAATGACATGTCAGTATTGACGGACGCATCTTAAAAGAGCAGCTTACCTTTTTACGGTTTAAATGTACGTTGAAGAGAGCGCAAGTGGGGAACCTCAGACAGAATATGATTTGCTTTCGTTAGCCCAAGACCCTTTCGTTAACCGCCTGTAGATAAGCGAATCAAAATGTGATAACTGAGGTACCAGCATAGTTTCATTGATAAACTACTCACGAAATTGTTCAGGTAAACAATTATGAATCCGTGCGTAATGGTCTATTCAAGAGGTACACAACACGAGTTATCACGTTGAAAAATCCTACAAATTATACTTGCGTTACAAATATATGCATCGATATGCTTGGTGAATAATTTAGGCTATTTAGTTTTTTTAGGCTATTTAGTTTTTTTGTTATTTGAAAATAAATGATTTCGTTTTCCGTTCTAGATGTAGTTAAAGAATGTAAATGTGTTTTAATGGACAACCTTAACAACTAAAAATATGATCTAAAATATGATCTTTTCCGCTAGTTCTTCTTGTTGCTTTAGACTATTAGTTCGGGATTTTTGAGTGCTGGGTGGGCCGACCGGTGCTCATCGGAGAGGGTTATGTAGCTGTTCCTTCCTTCTTAGCAATGGACGGGACATATTATGTTATTCACTACAAGCGAAAGACTAACTCTAAAAGAGGATAAATGTCAGTTGACTTTATTGCGACATATTTACGATAACGTAAAACTATTTTAATCATTCAGCTAATTTTACGTTAGTTTGACATTTGCTAGCTAACCATGTCAGTCGACATTAACATTCATTAATTGATAACATTTACATGCATTAATAATACTGAACATTATAATATTACAACGAAAAACTGATACTCGCTACTGAAGTACCGTCCAGCTTCATGAGAAAGTGATTTTAGCCAGTAGCGATGTTTGCTAATCACGTAGCTAGTTTGCTAGCAAAATAGCTATCAGGCTATGAGGCGCTTTTGGGCAATTGCAAATCTTTTGGCCGACGCAGATGTGAGCGGTTTTAAAAAACATTTAAGCACGTTAAATTTCAGACAGGGACGTTATGAAGTACATGACTGCAGATGTTATACCACAGCATCACGTTCTACTCCTGCTACTAGCACACACTTCAGTTTCTCCCGATCAGCGTCAACTTCATCCTTGCCGTCCCAGGACCCAATATCCAAGAAATGTTTTAAAGGTAATAATGTTTGGGAAGAAAACCTAATGTACCATTTATCCCAATCTAGTGGTGCATCTATGGTAATTAGCTAGCTCTAATTCTAACAGTTGGAGTGGGGAATAAACTGCAAGGTAATCAATAAATTGGGATAAATATGAATTGAGCCTAGCTAATGTTTTGAAAATGAAACGAAGATGAAATATCTTTAGGCTTTACAGTACTGTACTGCAGAGAAGATAAAACAACCAAATAGCAGAGCTGTATGTAGTCTCAAATTTTTTTAGCTGTAACTATGAAAGGACAATACTGAGTTCAATATGTTGGATACACAACACTGAACTTGAGTCCAGGAGCTTGATTTAAGTAAGTTTACTTTAGCCTTAGTATGATTTTAAATGCAGTCCTAATGTGTTGTAGGAATGTTTATCTTGGAGAACTCGAAAATGGAAAGCTGGTGAACAAAAGCATGGTGGTTGAGATTTACTGAGCAGGATGCCAATGTGCCAGTCATGATCTCCAAAGTCAATGCACCTTTGGCAAGTGAACAAGCTTCATATTTCAATGGATGACAATGGAATGGATATTCTAGACTCTGAAAAAACAAAAGGTATTCTTGTGTGCTTCTTTTTATTTATTTGCTTGTTTGTTTGTTTAAGTCAGTTAATGACAGCTTGGGAAAATGCATGGACATTTGAAAAATAATCTATGTAAATATAATACCTATGTAACTGTAAATATTTATAGTTTACATAGTTAAATAGCAAGCTGTCAAAGTAACATATTAATATAAGTATATTGTAATAATATTTGGTTGTTAGTTTCTGTTATAAACCAACATAGAGCTTAAACATCAGCAGATAAGCAAGTGAATATGAAAATCATATTAGGCTAGACAGCATATGATTGCTTTCACAGGCACTCACAGATTGCATAGATGTAGCCTTCAGCAAATTACTACAAAACCCTGCAAATATACACTGTATCCTAGGGTAACATAAGTTGTGAAATCAATCAGTGTTCTTTAGTTATATTAATGTACAAATATAGGCTCCTATTTTTGGAAGCAAAATTATAGCTGTAGCCTATGCTGACTTCTTTCTATTAAACCTTTTATGCTAAATTTAGTATTTTACATATACATGTATTTATGATTTTCTTCTTTTTTACTTAAAAAAAACTAAATTTAAATTTTTTTTCTCAAGGTGCAGACATGATGATATTGGGCTTGACAGTGTGTCTGAAAAAATAGAGGAGGTTGTCCTGGTTGTTCAGGGGTTGTTTGAGGCCCGTAGTACCATCCAGGCAATCTGTGACCTCGGGCAGAAACTTGGGAGACAACATTGGTAATGACCAAAGAACAGAAGGAATATGAGGGATATGTGTACCTCTGGCTTTGGTCAGATTGATAAGAATTAATTCAAGTTGTCTTATCTTTACGTGTTTAACATGTGTCTTTGTTTCTTGTGAATTATTTGTACTAAACTTTGTTTTCCATATTTTTGCAGAACTCATGCAAGATCCAGTGTTTGTGGTCTGCTGCGAAAGCCAGGTTGCTGGTGCCAATATGTGGATTCAGAGTTCACTGTAGTATCTAAAGTGTCAGGCTGAATTTCCCAGTAATGTGCTTAGGGTCCCTGGAACAAAATCCTGAGAGGAACTTGCTCTTTCTGGATCCAGATTTCCCAGCACTGTTTAAGATGTCTATTATCAATAAAATGCTGTTTGAATTCATGCCTGAATTTTTTTAGTAGGGGACTAAATAATGACCTCATTCACTGACCTGCTTAAAGCCTTTTCAGACCAGAATCCATAGGCTCATCTGCCCTTGTGTGCTGTGCTGTCCTTGCCCTTCTCCAGCAGCGTTTTCAATATCTCATATGTCATTGTTAAACATTTCATTAGTTACAGATTTGTATAGTACTAAAGATTCCATCAGACTGATTTCACTAGAATTGGGTCAGGATTGATGATATGGATGAAAACCTCCACTGGTCATTTCAGTTTGATTAAAAGAAATATAAATATAGTTTTAAATATTCAGTTCTTTGGATTATGGAGTTTAAAATGAAAAAAAAACATCATTTGTTTTACATATTTTTAACTAGAAAAAGGAAAACAATCTGTTTTTCACATTCTCCAAACATTTAAATGCAGTAATGATACTTGGACCCATTGGGTTGTTGTAATTCTGTTTCTTTGTTTCAGAATACAGAATAATTGATCAAAACAGGTTTAGGCAAATGGGATATTTGTCATCAAGGTTTTTATGCTCTACTTTTTTGCCTTCCATAGTATTATGCAGTTCATACATGCTCTGTTGCCATTGTGTTTGACATTTGTGCCACTCATTTTTCTACATTGCAGTGACATGGCGACATGTCGCTTTGTAGTTACACACTGCGTTTACTCTGACTCATGGAGCATGCTGGCACTAACGCACCCCTTTTCCTCATTATTCAGTGTTGTATATTCACCCTTTCAGCTAGTCAGTTGCTCACAGAAGCTCTGCAGTGTGATTGGCTAAAGGTATGGATAATAGAATGCTACTTATTCTAAGGATACCACAATATTGGTTACAAGGGGGTTGTAAAGGACAAGTCAAGGACAATATGCAAATCCTACTGCAGTATGCAACCCATTCAGCAAATATTCTTTTTGTAGAAATCAGTGATATGCAGGATTTATTAACCTAATAATCGAAGCTCATTAAGCTCATTTTATATGGGTATACTTACACTTTAAGTGAAATTGAATTTAATTTCACTACATAGTTTTTGTCATGTTGTGTAGTTTATCAAGGGCCAGCTCTTCAGTAATCAGGTTCATTAAAATGGGACATTTCTAACAGGGAAAAAACACACCCTGACCATAACAGCTTTCTGTAATGTCTCTTCATGATGAATCAAAATGGATCCAAAAGACATGTCACTTTGAACAACAGCAGGTATTCCCTCATCCATCCAGTCAATTTGCCCCCTCTCAGTCCTCTCTGCTTAACAACCCACCTCTGTATCAACTAACGGTCGATAAATTGGTATCCTTTCCTGGCTACGATAGATCTCTCCTACCACAGAAACTACACATTTTCAGTCACTTATAGCCATTGTCATAATGGACAGTAATCATTAGTACTAAAATAACATCCTACAGCAGCAGCCTGGCATCTCCCTCTCAATCACACTGACCAGGAAGTAAACAATGCTCCATTTAGTCCCAGTTTGAAATTGCTGTGAATCCAGACCTCCATGCATAACATGATGCCCTGAAGTCAAGGATATTGCAGAAATGCTGTCAGATTCAGTAATGTACTATGCGAGGATGTCTTAGTTAGATGTTCAAAACACATGTATTGTAACCCATGTGTCGTCAACATGTAGTCATGCATTCTTATAATGAATTGATGTTACATGTGTTAATGTGTTCATGATTCCACATTTTTCTGTTGCCATGAGGCAATATGTGTTTGTGAGTTTCTAGATGGTTGATGCAGGCAGCCTTTGAGTGGATAGGAATGTATGAAGGGAATTGAACTCCTGGAAATCTAACAGATTGGCACTCTCAGGAAAAGTGGACCAGGAAGTGTCCTCTCAGAAGGAATTCACAGCAGCCCCTTATGTCTCACGTCTGCAAACACCCAGCTGTCAGTCCTACTCCTTCCACTCCACCTACGGTGTGATGTGGGAAATATGGAAAAGTCAGCCAAGCGGACACCTAAGGAAGGGCAGCATAAATTGACAACATGTGATTTAAGTGAAGTTCCACTTGGACTGGGCTGCTCGCAACAGATTTCGTAATCCAGATTTGATTCGATGGAGAAGGTAGATTGAGGCCATTTGATAATAATAATAATAATAATAATAATCTTTATTTGTATAGCACCTTTCATGCATACATGCAACTCAAAGTGCTTTACAGATTAAATGAATCAAAACATTAAAATGAAGCAGAGATTAAAAGAAATAATAAAAAATAAATAAAATTAAATGAAGTAAAATAAACAAAATAAACAAAATAAACAAGCAGGTAATAACAGGTAATAAAATAAAGGTAATAAAACGACAAATTCTTAAGATAATAAATAGAACTATTAAAATAATTAAAACAAACATAAAATGTAACTAAATAAAATGATATATAAAATGGAATGGAAATAAAATGGAAACCTGGTACAACATACATAGCTTAACTAAAAGCAGATTTAAACAGGAAGGTTTTAAGACCCCTCTTGAAGCTATGCAGGGATGAAATGTCTCTGAGCTCCTCAGGAAGAGAGTTCCAGAGTTTTTGGCCATAACGGCTGAAGGCACCCTCACCAATCTTTAATCGGCTTTTAGGAATCACCAGTAGATTGCTGTTTGACGACCTGAGAGACCTGACTGGAACATATCTAACTATCATTTCACTGAGGTAAAGAGGAGCAAGACCATGAAGACATTTAAAAACCATCACCAGAACCTTAAAATCTATTCTAAAGCTGACAGGTAGCCAGTGCAGTGAGTGGAGCGCAGGTGTAATATGATCCCTCTTTCTCGTGCGGGTCAGGACCCTTGCAGCAGCATTCTGAACTCGCTGTAGCTGAGAAATCGAGCTCTTTGGGAGAGCAGATAAGACAGCGTTACAATAATCAAGCCTTGATGTGATAAATGCATGGACAAGTTTTTCACTATCAGCAGGAGAGAGCATATCTCGGACCTTAGCGATGTTTCGGAGGTGAAAATAAGCTGTCTTGCATGTGGTCATGATGTGTGATTTAAAGCTTAGCTCATTATCAAAAGTGACGCCCAAGTTCTTAACATATTGTTTGGCTTTCAGATTAATTTGATTTAAATAGGTCTGAACATCTTCCCTTTGTGAGTCACTACCAAGAACAAGAACCTCTGTCTTCTCTTTATTTAATTGCAGAAAATTGTCAGACATCCATGTCTGTATATCACCTATGCACTCAAACAGTGAGCTAATTGATTTTAGGGCTTTAGGTTCTAGAGAAATGTAAAGTTGAGTGTCATCCGCATATTGATGATAACTAATGCCATGTTCGTTAATGATATGTGGTAATGGAAGCATATATAGGTTGAACAGTAAAGGCCCAAGAATTGATCCTTGGGGTACCCCACAAGTTATTTTTTGATGTGTGGAGGAAGAAGTACCTAATGCAACATAGTACTCGCGCCCAGTTAGATACGATCTAAACCATTCTAAAACTAAGCCACTAAGGCCTACCCAGCTCTGTAGTCGATCAAGAAGTATTTCATGATCAACAGTATCAAAAGCGGCACTTAAATCTAGCAGAAAAAGGACTGAGAGTTTACCTGCATCTTTATTCAATCTCAGGTCATTTACTACCTTAACTAGTGTTGTTTCAGTGCTGTGGAGAGCTCTGAAACCAGACTGAAAAGTGTCATTTATTTGGTTTATTTTAACATAATCATTCAACTGGGTTGACACAACTCTTTCAATGATTTTGCTAAGAAAAGGAAGGTTAGATATAGGTCGATAATTATTGAGAATTGTTGGATCAAGATTTCTATTCTTTCTATGATGATGGCTTTCCTCCTACGTTTTCTCCCTCCACTGACAAACAGTGTTGTGCAGAGTGCGTTACACACTGACACAGTGGGACATGAGGGGAATGTGATGTCTTTTGTACTCTGTCAGGCACTTTTCAAAAGAAGCTCTGGAAGACTGAGAGGTAAAGCAATAAAGCTCTGAATGGTAGTTCGCAACCATGCTGCAAGTCCTATGCAAACACAGGCTCAGACTGTGGTAACACTAAATCCTGTGGTCTTTCAGAGTGCAGTTTCCGGGTCTGATTTTATTTTTACCACAAAATCACCCAGAGATGCACAAACTGAGTTCCATTATAGTATAGACACAGACACATGACATTAAGGTACTGCTGAGAAAGGTGATTATCATTAAGGTCTTCAGCAAAGCGCAGTCAGGAGCCTCACTCTGTAGACAGCAGATAAGGTCAGCCGATAAGATGGCGGCTAAGCGGCTCTGGGTTTTCTGCTCTCATCCTGAGTAAGGTGACCCTCACACAGCCTGTGAATTTCAATCAGCTGCCCCCAACTTACTTCAAGGCTATGTAATTGTAAACTTACAACAATTTCTAGACATGTAGTCCTGTTGGCCTGTTGTATCAGTGACAGGTGTCACTGGACTTCAGAAGCTAGGACATAGCTTGGCTCTGTCATTGATCATATCTTTATTTATTTATTATTTATTTATTATTCATGGTTTCATCATGCAGTTTATTTATTCTGGTACATGAGAGATAAGCTTAATTTGAGAAGGCACCTCCTTCTTCAATTCATAGAATATACACACATTCATAGCAGTAAACAGCAGTCGCCAACCATTTTATTAAAAACACTGCCTTATATGTACATACACATTTTATTAGGTACAACTAATCTTTTAGGTGTTTTGGATAGGAGTACAGTTGCAGACTGTAGGTTATATATGACTGTGCTCTGGTACAGGTGTGTCAGGCGTAACAACAGGGTAAGGCACAGGTGTCAGCATTTTACATGTCAATGTCATGGCTGCTTTGAGAATGGTCAACCAGTCAAAGTACAAAACCAAAGTTCGGTACACTTTCGGGGTTTTTTAATCACTAAATATTTCTAAGTAAAGGTGGTATGTTGACTGTAACCCTAGCTTGCATTGAATGTAAATGGATGAGTACCAGACATATCCAGATGACTTTTTGGTTGATAGTACAATCATGAGTGTAAATTATGCAGTAAATAATGTTTCAAAAATTGCTGCCAATTGCATAGTGACATTGTTTTCAGCAGTAAAAACCTTACTAGGGTAAAACATCATGAGTTCCTGTGTTCACAGATCAATTATATAAAACCACTGTCTGACACCCAAAGTAGCTCAGTTTTGACTCTACAGTTTTGACTATGCATTTCTTTTAGAACCTGTAACAGGTCATCATCTGCTCAGAATGATTTTACTTACCACATTTTACTATTTTTATTTACATGAAGCATTAAAAGTGTTAAAATGCTTATTTGCATCTACTGATGCCTAGATAGCACAATATTTTCCTCATTACTCCAGAAGAGTCTCGCGAAAAACTTTGACAGCAATAAAGAAAGTTCAGTTAACCAATGTGCCATTCAGAGCTGACCTCGTACAAGTCCCATTTCAATGACAAAAACTATAGTGAAGACATCTCCTAAGTTTCTAGCGTTCAGCAGCACCACCTGTCCTAAGGGAGAAAAGTGTTGTGGGTCATAACTAGAAATGTTCATACTATTGTCATATTTGTTGTCACCAATATTTCTCAAATTCTAGCAATGCGTCTACATATATTCACTCTGGGGCTCCTTGGGGAGAGCAGTGCTTTTGTTGTGGGTCTCCTTTCTTGCCTGCTGAAACATAAGCCAGCCTTGAAAGCAGGAATTAATATTCAGACACAAAATATTTCACAGGGCACAAGATTAATTTCATAATAACTTGAACTCCATTTACCTTGGATGAAAAGCACTCAGGGAATGGCACCTAATGAAATACAACTAATCAGAATGTTTGCGTTGATGCATGAGATGAGCTAAATGGAGGTACACCTGAGTGCACATTGATCAGGATTCTTGTTATGAGATTGTGATGTTGGGATGTAAGCATGGTGTGATGTGAGACTGGTGTGATGTGAAGTAGGTATGGGCTGTGTTCAGAATGACCTACTACACACTACTTGTGTACTGTTTGGGCCCCAAATTAGAATGCAATATGTAGTATGCTGCCAAATTACATTTTTCCAGCACATGAAAGATACCCAGATGTACTGTTTCCAGTATGTGATCAGAGCTATTCCAGTATGTGATCTTAGTTGTGGATTGCATCCTGTCATGCAACGATGGAAGAAAATCTTTCACAAGTGACTTTATATGTTCACACGACCTCATAGTATGGTTTGCATTTGTCACATGCTGGATACTACACTGCATTTTACTATGGGATCAGTATTCATTATACAGTGTATACTGATTGCAGTATGCAATAGGCTATTTCAAATATAGCCATGGTGTAATGTCTACATATGATAGGATGTGTTCCTTTGATTCTTGAACATAATGTCCCAATGTGGAAGCAGAAACTAAAAGCCCTAAAATTTAAATCTCTTGCTCTCATTTACTTCAGAATGGTTTTCATGGTAAAAGAGCCCTTTCATTGTTTAACTTATGGCTGATAATGGGAAATGTTCATTTGCTAGCTACATAATCAATATTTTGTTGCATGTAGGTTTAATTAATGAATAACTGAATATAAATGAATAGGTGAATAACAGTCTTGAGTCATAACATCAGGCATGACTATGCATGATTTTTGAAAATCACTTTATTATTCATTCTGCAGATATCAGAGTAGCATTAGTTCAAAAAATTCAAATAGTTCCCATCATAAAAAGACATCATCTCCATAAATTATGTAGAAAAATACGACCTTGTCCATTCCTTTCTCATATTTTCTGCACAATTTAGTCTCCTTATATGGGAGCAGTGTTTTGGTCTATTCGAGCTTTCGGTGGAACTATCAACATGCTTTTTCGCATTAGTAAGTGTCTGGGGAAACGGGAAGTGAAACACTGCGACGCTTTGACCGGTGGGAAACAAGAAATGCACGGGGCTGTATGATAACGAAGACGCGTGTGGCTGCTATTGAAAACAGACATGTCGATTTTGACATACATCATTCCTGTTTTAAAACTTTACATTATTGGCGTGAAGGTTCTGTGCTATCAGCTCTTCCACAGACCTTTTACTGTTCCAGGTCAGCTGTTTGAGTTTTCGTTATGGTTAGTCAGTCTACTCTGGCTAGCCCTTGCATGGTTTAGTGAAGTCTTTAGGCAGCCTCGCTCGGTTCTTTAGCGCTCTTTGAAGTAGCCTTCCTGTTGAATGTAGTTGCAGTGTGGCGAATTGCTGCGTTTCGTGTTTCTTGCTTACTAGCTAAGTAACGTTAGCTAGTTAGCTATCTTCCGTCGTTCCCACTAGACTAGCCAGTAAATTGCCTCTGGGTCCTTGAGATTGTGTAACATTATTTAAGTGCCATAATCAAAACAATTACAGTCACACATCTACACGTAGGAAGAAATCAGACGCTAGGATTAATTCATTGCTTAGCGCGGACATGTCATTAGCTGTCATTAGATTTACCAAGTGTTAGCTAGCTAGCGTACCCAACCATCTAGCACTTGCACTCCGCATCCAGTGTTCACTGACGTTACGGAAAGACACAAACACGTCCGTAATGCTCACCAAGTAAAATAAAAAAGATCGTTTCCTTGAGAGAGCGATCTACACAATTGTTCAACCATAATTTTCATACATAAAAAGATCATTTTAGCTAAATCTTTCTGTTAATGTACATCCGAATCTTTTCTGTGTGCCTTACAAAACACCTCCTAATGACATTTGGTACCTGCAGATATGAAAGATTCTGTGGACCTGCTTTAACACAATGGGAGTGAGGTCAAACTCATTCACTGAAGCTTAATGCTTTTTCATTACGTTAATGGCACTCCAAAGCCATGTAAAGATAAGCTATGAACTACTATCAGAGCTGCGTTTGCTCCCTGTGCAGAAACACATAAGTCATGAATGTGTGTAGAATATCAGCCTAGGAGTGCATTTGCGATCCTTTCAGAGAGTATGAAGTTGGTCATTCCACAGTATCCTGTAGCTTAGACCTGATTCAAACCTCACTAGAATTATCACCTATAATCATTTTATGCAAGTCCAGGTGGAAACATAGAACTCCATTAATAAAAAGGTGAACTACTGATAGGTCAATGGAATGTAGGCTTAGTTCAGCACTGGAAGATGGCTTTGCTGTTTAGGTGTATTTTATGTAACTCACTATTTGTGAAGTGGTTCCTGAAGGTTCCTTCTTGCTACTGTAAGCAGTAAACAGACAAGTAAAGACATTTTATCCCAGAATGAAATTACTTATTAATTATCTTTCACCTAGTTTTGTTTGGATACAGACACCAGTCGGTTTACAGCAATATGCTCTTCTGAATTACAGTACTGTGCTCTTCTGAATTGGAGGACACATGAAAGAGCAACGTGTTGAGCTTCCTCATCTCTTCTGTCTCTTACAGCTTTGCCCAAACAGCATGGGAAGGTTGCCATAGTGACAGGGGGAGCCAGGGGCCTGGGATATGCGATAGTGAGGCAGCTGGCTGGTCTGGGGATGCATGTTATCATAGGTAGAGTAACACTGCACACACACACACACACACACTCACACACACACACGCACACGATGGAGGTGCATGTTATCACAGGTAGATTAACACTGTTCAAACACACTCATGATGAGGATACATGTTATAGGTAGAGTAACACACTCTCAGTGCACACACACACACTATCAATGGGGATGTATGTTATCATAGGTATGGTAACACTGCACACACACACACTCAATGGGGATGCATGTTATAGCTACACACACTCAGTGAGGATGCATATATACACACTCACACTCAGTGAGGATGCATATATACACACACACACTATATACACTTATCATAGCTGGAGTAACACTCTGCACACTCACACACACAACTCCTCTCATGTTTCATGATGTTCACATTCAGTTATCCCTGACCTTTTCTGCTCTTGTAAAATGATAAAGATGAGAGTGTGTTATGTAGCTCACCCCAGGGTTCTGTGGGCCTCTCTATTCACTGCCCACACCAAACGACATCGCTCAGACATCAGTGAAGAACAAGCAATGTTATCTGAAGAGTCTGATGCATACTGCATGATCCACAACAGGGAGGGAATAATTGGCACTGCACTCATGCAAGAACGCTAACACATGCAGGAAGGCTAATGTATATTTGAAGTCAGAGTATGAAAGTGAGTGCAAAGCATCTTCTAGGTAGATTGAAGAGCCATGGCTGGCAGTTTCCATGTAATTAGTAAATATTATTTAACTGCAGTGAGAGGCATGTGTGAGAATGCAAGTCTTCTTTGTTAGGAAGCTTTCTGTCACCACTGGAATTTCCTGACTGCTGTGCAGAACTAATTTGTGTTTTGTGGAATGTACATTGAAAACTGCCTCTTCTTATTACAGCCTCCAGGCGTTCTCAGAACATGAGCACTAAATATCCCTAAACCCCCCCTCCTCACTAATACATTAAACTTGGTCTTAGACAGGTAATGTGGACTAATACACACACAGTAGGTTTTGTCTTTGACTGAAGACATTGGCCCTAAACATTAGAAAAACATTAAAAACAGGTTTTAAGTCTTAGACTTAAAGTAATAACTGACATCATTGACAGTGTGCTGTAGTCCAAGACTAATTCAGGCCCTACAATACAGCCTTGTGATAGGGAAAAGGGGCATCTTATAGCTTTAATTTGTATGATACCATGGGGCTGGGTCTGCTCCTCCCCCATGGTGGATTCAGCAAGCTTTCCCCCAATCTGGAAAACTTAATAATGGCTGCATTCACTGTGAGGCTGCTGTGAATGTGGAACATTCAGATGTAATTTCAGCAAGGAAAACACATTTTTTTGGTATTCAGCTTAAATGTAACATTTAATAAAATATAGCCTATTTCATCATTATATTATCAGGTTGACACTAAAGGTATGGGCAAAGCTTTAAAGAAATCCTTCGGGCATCATATATTTCTGAGTGAAATTTAAATTTAGAAATTGTCCCAAAATGTGAAAGATCTTGAGTGTATAAACTGCATTAAATAAGGCTGCTGTTAAATCCCGGCAGTATTGTCAAAATAGTTTAACCATCCTGATTGTTTTATATTCTCTCTTTTGTCTGCAAGAAAAATGGTTTTGAAAGGTAACTGAGCTGGAATTGTTAACACAGTATGTTCAGTGAACAGTGAAAACACTAAAAATCTCTGGAGTCAGGCTGCATTATATGTGTTGCTGTTTCCATGTACATATTGGTGTTTTGCATTATTGGTACTATAAAGGTCACTTTATCATTGCGGCTGCTAAAAGGGTTTAATAATGACCAACTTCACAGCGGGAAGTTGTATGTGTGTGTGTATAAGGTGTTTGTGTGTGTGTACAAAGTCAATGAAATGCTGAAATAAAACACTGCTAGCCATAATGAAATGTATTACTGTGAGATATGCATCAAGTGCCTACTGATGCACACAATGGAGCACAGTGTTATCAGCTGGGTAATGAACTCTCACACGGTTATCTCACATGGTGTAAAGCACAGTATGTAACAACATTTATAATGACACGCACTTTATTGAATAGTAGTAATAAGATCATCAGCACAGATGTGTCAGCAACAGAGCCATCTGTCCCTCTACGGTTCTGTTTTCTCTGAAGTCTTTGTGTGGGACTGGGGAACTATCAAAAATAACAACTGCCATGGGGATGAGTATCCTTAAAACATAACCAAAGATGAGTGTGATAAGCAAAGATGAGTATGATAAGGTGTTTGCATTCATGCCATTCAATTTCCAAAGAGTGCAAAACCTTGACACACACCTTGTTTTTGTTCTGAAGAGATTTACAGAGATAGTAAAATAAAATGTACTGTGATCTTAAAGGGTTTCTGGAATTTTTCTGTAAGGAGAGTAAGTAAGGTTTTTTTGTGAAGTTTTTTGCCACAAATATATGAAACACTTGCCTGGAAAAAGATACAGAAATAAGACTATAAAATAAGCTAAAATTTAATTTGATTGTTGGAATTTTAATGTAATGTTCCACAGTGTGGTGTGTATTTGAATATTTTGTGATTTCCCTATAAAGTACTAAATGACTAGAAAAATTATGTATGTTCTTTATCCTGATTTCGTCTTTCTCCTAATTTGTAAGTTATTTAATAAGATTTGTTAATTAGGTTATGTATTTAATTCCCAGTAGCCAAAAATATTACTAGGCAAATTACTGCCTTTGGGTGTTGATGCTCTGAGACTAAAATAGACATAGTCTACTTTGGTTTGATCCCTTCCTCACACTTACTGGATTTACTGTTACCTAAATAGTACCTGTGGTACCTGTCATACCATTTCTGAAATATCACAAATAACTGACAAAGCATTTTGTTAATCAGGCTAGTATTTTTATGAGATTATGTTTCAATACATTATTTCATTAAAAGTTTATTTAAACCTGAGTGTTTAGAGAGAGTTTTCAACAATTAAGGGTGAGTGCATTTTGAGCTCCTTAGGCTAATTCTCATCATCAAAGCAGAATTATACGGGTTGTTTCTTAATTTTAGCAATGAGCTTTTAGCAGTGGTTATGTGATTTGCTGTAACCCATAACGCATGCTTTCCCTCCCCAGCCTCACATGATGAACAACAGGGTCTGGCTGCTGTGAAGAGTATTTGGGAGGAGCAAAGCGGAGCTAAAGGTGAGGATTTAGTTTTCATTTATTTTATTCTATCTTTGCACATGTACACTCTTCAGCCACTCCACTCACAGAAGGGGTGCCTGAAGGTGGTAGAGACGAGAGAATTTAATGCCTCCCTGTTCTGGTTTGAGTTGTAGCTGCTCAGACGTTCTGAGGAGCTTTTGGGTTTGCAGGTTCTTGGTCGAGATTATTGAGGTTTGTTTGCAAAAACACATGCCGTGCCTTATTGGCCAAAGCAGAACACCTGTTTGCCATCTCGGAAATGACTGCTTGAGTTACATTTGGGGGAAGATGTTTGTTAGCAGTCTGTTCTCAATGGATATGTGAAAAATAGTTGCAGCATAACTTGCAGGCATAACATTGGATTGGATTTCTTCACCACAAAGGGAACTGTACATGGACATAAATCCACAGCATTCCTGGTTTTCTTAAAGTCTTATTTACATTGTGAAGTATGGTCTCCTATCTTTCGGCATTGGCACTTTTGTTATTATTGGTATTTTACGGCAGAATCTAGTGCTCATTATTCTTTCGGAATGTCAGAGTGTCATGTAAGATTGCCTGTCCTCAGAGAGAGTGCCACCAGGGCAATGATGTCAGGAGCATGCTAATCCACACCAGCTACAGGTTGAGGGAACATAGTGGAGTGTTAAACAAGTTAAACATCCCCAGGAGGTTCATGTGAAGTCACGGCAGGAGTTGTAGCCAGTCATCGCTGTAGAAGAAACAGCATGGAACTCTCATTACACTGGTGTCAGCCTGTCTGTTGTGAGCCTTTCCACTGTGCACCTGTCTGCTGAGAACCTCAGATTACAGACATGCAAGTTAAATCTTCTAAGAGAAGAAGACAGGGCAACTCAGAATGCAATACTGGGAGTCCTTTATTTCTTAGGTTTAATTGTATTTGGGGAAACCAACTTCTGTTGACTGAAGAGACTTTCACATCACTGCCTCTGTTATATGTGCAATAAGCTTTTAACCCCTCTTTCATGCCAACCCCTCTACAATCAATTAGATGTGCATGTAATTACATCTCACTGTCAGTGTTGCATTTTAAGTAGCTGTAATAATGCCTAATGTCTTTCTCAGTAAACAAAGACCATGAATTAATCTTGCATTGTATCATATATCAAATATTCATATGCTCAAAATACATACTAAAACTTTAACTTAAAACTTAATCGACCAAAGGAAGACTACTCTGCACCTAAAAAAAATTAACAAAAGAAGAGACATTGTTATTAATCCAGTTGATAAAGGTAGAATTCTTGCTGTTTGAAGAACACACAGTGTTCTGATACCAGCTTTTTACAGGAACAGCTCTCTGCAGTTATAGTCCTTCAATCAATCCACTAATAACCATGCCTTTTCAGGAGGACACCTCCCTGATTTTGCACAGAATCTTATTGTAGGTTATGCTCCGATTGGGTTCAGCAACGTCATTTAACTCAAAGCTATCTTCAGTGTGGCCATTTTTGCCTTCTCCCTAAATGTAAAAGGAAAAACAATCCTGGATGTCCTATTGCATCTATTTATTGGGCTATCAGTTGGACAGTTGGTGGTTCAAATCCTAGTCCTGCCTTGCTGCCACTATTAGGCCCTTGAGCAAAACTCTTAACCCTCTCAGCTCCAGGACGGGCATATAAAGCCTCACCGTGCACTCTGACCCCAGCTCACAAAGAAGATGGGATATGGAAAGAGCAACATTTCATTGTACAGTACTGTAAACATGTATATGTCTATATGACCACATAAAGGCATTCCATCTGACGTAGATCTTAATCTACTTGTTCCAGCCCAGCAAAAAGTAATATCCATCCATCCATCCATCCATTTTCTTCCGCTTATCGGGTCGGTCGCGGGGGCAGTAACCTAAGCAAAGAGGCCCAGGTTTCCCTCTCCCCAGCCACCTCTTCCAGCTCTTCTGGGGGGGGATACCAAAGGCGTTCCCAGGACAGCCGAGAGATATAATCTCTCCAGCGTGTCCTGGGTCTTCCCAGGTCTCCTCCCAGTTGGACATGCCCAGAGCGCCTCCCTAGGCAGGCGCCCAGGTGGCATCGAACCAGATGCCCGAACCACCTCAGCTGGCTCCTCTCGTGGAGGAGCAGCGACTCTCTCGAGCCCCTCCCGGATGACTGTGCTCCGTACCTTATCTCTAAGGGAGGCCCAGACACCCTGCGAAGAAAACTCATTTCGGCCGCTTGTATTCGCGATCTCATTCTTTCGGTCACTACCCAAAGCTCGTGACCATAGGTAAGAGTCGGGCATTAGATTGACCAGTAAATTGAGAGCTTTGCCTTTCGGCTCAGCTCTCTCTTCACCTAACGGTCGGTACAGCGACCGCAATACTGCAACCGCAGCACCAATCCGCCTGTCAATCTCTCGTTCCATCCTTCCCTCACTCGTGAACAAGAACGAGATACTTAAACTCCTCCACTTGAGGCAAGGACTCACTCCCGACCCAGAGAGGGCACTCCACCCTTGTCCGACTGAGTACCATGGTCTCAGTTTTAGAGGTGCTGATTCTCATCCCAGCCATCTCGCTTTTCGGCTGCAAACTGATCCAGCGAGAGCTGTAGGTCTCGGCCCGATGATGCCAACAGGACCACATCATCTGCAAAGAAGGCGTGGAATCCTGAGGCCACCAAACCGAACCCCCTCCACCACTTGGCTACGCCGAGAAATTCTGTCCATAAAAGTTATGAACAGAATCGGTGACAAAGGGCAGCCTTGGCGGAGTCCAACTCCCACCGGAAACCAGTCTGACTTACTGCCGGCCATGCGAACCAAACTCCTGCTCCGTTTGTACAGGGACTGGATAGCCCGTAACAACGGGCCCCGTACCCTACCTACTCCCGGAGCACCCCCAGAGGAATCCCCGAGGGACACGGTCGAATGCCTTTTCCAAATCCACAAAGCACATGTGGACTGGTTGGGCAAACTCCCATGCACCCTCTAGGACCCTCGCAAGGGTGAAAAGTTGGTCAGTGTTCCACGACCAGGGCCGGAACCCACATTGTTCCTCTTGTAACTGAGATTCGACTATCGAGCGGACTCTCTTCTCCAGAACCCCTGCATAGACCTTACCGGGAGGCTGAGAAGTGTGATCCCCGATAGTTGGAGCACACTCTCGGTCTCCTTTCTTAAAGGGGAACCACCACCCGGTTTGCCAATCCAGAGGCACTGCCCCCGATGTACGCGATGTTGCAAAGGCGTGTCAACCAAGACAGTCCCACAACATCCAGAGCCTTAAGGAACTCAGGACGGATCTCATCCACCCCGGTGCCTTGGCACCAAGGAGTTTCACAACTACCCTGGTCACCTCAGCCCTAGTGATGGGCAAACCCCGTCCGAGTCCTCTGGTTCTGCTTCCTCTATGGAAGGCGTGGTGGTGGGATTGAGAAGATCCTCGAAGTATTCCTTCCACCGCCTAATGACATCCCCAGTCGAGGTCAGCAGATCCCCAGCCTCACTGTATACAGTGTTGGTCGGGAACCGCTTTCCCCTCCTGAGTTGCCTGACGGTTTGCCAGAACCTCCTCGGAGCCGATCGAAAGTCACTTTCCATGGTCTCACCAAACTCTTCCCACACCCGAGTTTTTGCCTCTGCGACAGTCAAAGCCGCGATCCGCTTGGCCCCCTGTACCTGTCTGCTGCCTCCAAAGTCCCACGGGCCAACCAGGCCCGATAGGACTCTTTCTTCAGCATCCACCACCGGGTTCTGGGATTGCCGCCACGACAGGCACCGACAACCTTGCGGCCACAGCTCCGATCTGCTGCATTGACAATAGAAGCGCGGAACCAAGCCCACTCAGACTCAATGTTTCCGGCCTCCCTCGGGATGCGGTCAAAGCTTTGTCGGATGTGGGAGTTAAAGACCTTTCTGACAGGTTCCTCTGCCAGGCGTTCCCAGCAAACCCTCACAGTGCGTTTGGGTCTGCCAGGTCTGTCCGGCATCCTCGCCCGCCATCTGATCCAACTCACCACTAGGTGGTGATCGGTTGACAGCTCAGCTCCTCTCTTTACCAGTGTCCAAGACACACGGTGCCATGTGCACTTATGGACACCTCGACGATACGATTACAAAATCGATCATTGAACTGCGACCTAAGTTCCTCCCAATCACGCCCTCCAGGTGCCATGTTGGTATCTCTCAGCCTCACACACCAGCTCAGGCTCCTTCCCACCCAGAGAGGTTCGTTCCATGTCCCTTCAGTCTTCAGTGTTCTTATTATGCATTATATATGCTATAACTTATTCTCATACATTACTTTGGCAGTTGGTGCTGTTTTCATGGGTGTTTTTCTCATCCCTGACAGTGGATTTTACACTCTGACACCCCTTTTCCATCTTTCCACTGGGGTGCGGATTTTGGATCTTGGGTGGAGTGCCCCATGCATTGTTAAGAGTTTTCTGGTCTTGATAGATAGATAGTTAGCATTTAATTATGAGTGTGGGTAATCTTTGTTGAATCATTCGCTTTTGCCATTCAGCTGGCCCTGCAGACCAGGCCATCTTAAGTCTCTGTGAACAAACACAGCAGGACTTGATCTGTCTGCTGTAACAGGGCATGAAAGGATAAACACTAAATGTGTGTTTTTGTCTTAAAGGTGGGTTAGCTGCTGCTCACAGTCCTGTAATGAACTCAAAGCTCTTTGTTCTGTAGAACTGGTCACTCCCAGCTGCTTTTTTTCCTGGAGAGGCGGTGATCAGGGAAGTGGGTGGAGCCTTCTCTCCCACCTTTTTTTAGCCAGTGCTAAGGCTGTATGTATGTATGTATGTGTGTTTTTAAAATTAGTATATTTGTGTAGTTTGTGCCATAAGCTCATTGGACTGAAGAAAATCCTTAACCATTTGTTTAAAGATGTAATCAGTCACTTCAGAAATAGACCTGGGCACATGAAGCAACTCAAAGTAAAAAAAAAAAAAAAAAAAAAGATATGTATGCTGATAGGCCAGTTATATCAGCGCATGTTTACACTAACTGCTCCCAGTCCCCTCCACAAACACCCCTTGTCTCTCGAACTCTCTCTCCCCCCTTTCTGTGTGTGGTCATCAACCTTCCTGATGGTAGAGTGGAACAGCAGGGATCCTCCACTCCTGCTGTTTGCAAGCAAGACAGTCTACTGCTAATTATAGTACTGGACCTAACTGCAACTGTGTGAGATACAATGTAAGCGACCTGCAGAAGTTCATTTTACTAAAAGCATACAGACTAGGGATGTGACAACACATTGCCCTACAGTTGGAATCAGGCAGATGAAACCCCTTGAGGATGAAACTGCATTATTGTTTCAGTTGAGATGGAGGAATTTTGGAGAAGAGTGTGGCTCTGCCAATATTGAAGCAACAAGAAGCCGTGAAAAGCACAGCTGTAGGCCAGGCCTCAGGACTTCAGCTTATGTGTCTGGCTGGGAGACCACGACTCAGCTGATTGTGGCCACTTAGTACAATCATAGAAGCAGGACTGTGTGTCAGAAGATGCAGAGGACTATTTTAGATGCTTCTTCACTTTTATTCTGAAGATGTGGAACACCGTTATTGTCTACTCTGTGCCATGAAGTCCTGTTTATAGAAATAGTACAATAAAATGTAGTACCATGCAAGTGAATCTTGGCACTTTTTGGTTTCATTATCAGTCATTGGTACAGCATGTTATAATTCAGGTATATCTTTTAGTTTGCCTATCAGTCACTTGGGTTTTCTGTAATGTTCAGTCCTGACACAGCTCTTCCTGTACTATTGTACCTTTAGCGTAGTAGTCAAAAGCCTGATTTTATTACTCAGGTACACTAGCTACTCAGGTTACACTATACTACAAGGCTACTGGCCATGGCATAAGCTGCTAAAATACTAGTTAGTGTTAAGAGCTGTAGAACAGTACTGTTTTCCTCAATGTTTGTCCTGTTACAAAGCACCTGAGATTGGACTCAGGCTATACCACCACCAAAGACTGTTGCTAGGGTTTATATTCTGTAGTAATTTAATATCCACATTTAATTTGTGAAGATGAATGACAACAAAATGGCTGTTATAACCTTTTTTATTCATTTTTATAAACATGCTTTATTCCGCTTTTAATCAGGTCCAGTTTTCACTGTACAAAACCAAAAGGCACCTGTGCAAGACATGTTTGAACATGCGGAACATCCATCATCTTTTTAGATATCACCTTAAGAGAATTATGTAGCATTTTTAAGGATGATGAAGTTTCACATGTCGGGCAAAAGTGTCTAGTGAAAAATTCAGCAAGTGAGACAGCCATTTCAGCAGGATTTCACCATGTTACAGGGGCATGTTACAGGGGCAACAGTGTAGTGTAAAGATCGGATGTAAGTACATTTAGTTTCTGAGGTAGAATGCCTGTGGAACTATGTAAGTCAGCAGTGTAACAGACAGCATCCACAGTGTACTAGACAGCATCCAGTGTAATAGACAGCATCCACAGTGTAATAGACAGCATCCACAGTGTAATAGACAGCATCCACAGTGTAATAAACAGCATCCAGTGTAATATACAGCATCCACAGTAATAGACACCATCCACAGTGTAATAGACAGCATCCACAGTGTAATAGACAGCATCCACAGTGTAATAAACAGCATCCACAGTGTAATAAACAGCATCCAGTGTAATAAACAGCATCCACAGTGTAATAGACAGCATCCACAGTGTACTAAACAGCATCAACAGTGTACTAAACAGCATCCAGTGTAATAAACAGCATCCACAGTGTAATAGAAAGCATCCACTAAACAGCATGCACAGTGTAATAGACTGCATCCACAGACTTCAGCATCAGTGCAGCCACCCTCAAAATGCATCTTCTGAAATCACAAGTGCTCATGAATAACCAAGCACAGAACCAAAAAGAAACAATTCTCATAATTTTACATTTTGGAAATGACTCGAAAGCTATACCAGTTGTGTCAGGAACAGTCACACAAGGGCTCAACAGGGGGCGCCACTCGTCACCCTCCCAAACAGGCATCTAGTGTGAAATTTCCAGCTAGCTGCAGCCAGGTTGCTCCTAAATATGTGTGACAACAAAGCTGGGCCACAGCAGTGTCAGAACCTGACCTGTGGTGCAGAGCTCGAGGGCGGTCGGCACAAATTGTACATTGCAGCAGATATATACTTTACACAGTGATTCTAATTCATCAGATGTTTGTAATGAAGTGGGTTGGGAATGTAGTGCTTTAAGCGTGAATCACTTGTGCACCGATATGGTTAAGCAGATAAACTGACACCATCTAGTACAAAGAAATATAGCAACTCCTCCCTAATTTAGCAGCTGTAGTCAACTCCCACCTACACCACTCACAGCTGTGTCTCTTTTCATAGAAAGAACACTTTGATGTATGTGTGCTATAGGAATGTAATCTCATCTGAGAGGTATTCTCTTTCCTGGGGGCTCTGAAGTGGAGTGCAGAGTCCTGAGGGGCGTGCAGCTAAACTGCTGACCCGATTAACTCTTTCAGTCTCCTTCTTCGCACCTTCGTCACATTTTTGATGGGCTCAGAGCATTACTGGCTATGCCTTGAGCCCTGTCTGAGAAAAGAACTAGCAGAAAATGAAATTAGTAGTGTCTCCAAATCCAGCATTTTCTGATTCCGTATGCCACACTGGTGCAGGTAGCCATGTTGTTTGTTTGTTTGTTTTTTCCAAGATCATTATGCTTACTGCCATTGTTTTTTTTGTACTATTAGGTTAAAATGTTAGTTAGAATTTTGTGTTTCATGACTTTACATGTGTAGAGGTTCTCCAGAAGAACTTCCTTATACTCACTGACAGAGACCTGCTGCACTGAGATGTTGAATTTAAACATTATGGCAGAAGTTGAGAAATTTCTCTGAAAATGGGTAAACAAAAGGACACTCCTGTGTGCTCCGATATAATTTTTATGAAGAAGAAATAAACTAGAAAACTAGGAATTGTAAGAATCTAGAAGCACATATCTGAAGAACATATCAAGATGAATCACTATTCTGGAAATTATATGAAATATATGGGGTTTGTCTGTATAGCCGATAAGAGCTGACTGTTTCTCACATAATGTTTTTTATTCCAGAACTGAAAGTTGCACATTAATTTCTGTGTTGTGTGTTTAGATGGGTCATTTTGCCTTTGTTATCCTTACTCTCCTTGTGATTGTCTGTCTCTCTGTCTCTCTTTCTCTATTTTTGAAGCACTTGTTGTTTGAGGGTGAAAGGCCAATATTGTGTTAACAATTAACAAACAATATATTGTTCAACTCTAGATATAGTAACTTCAGTCCCAGATGGGACTCTTCTCCCGGTTGGCTGTGATGGAGTGTAAATGAGGTTAGCTGTCTCCCCGAGGCTTTGGGAGACAAAGTGGGAAGCTGCAAAATGGCCTTATTATTTCCTCTGTTCTAACAGTTACTCCTGTGCATCACATAACACAAAAACAGTTGTATATTATATGAAAAGGAGGGAGGCCTTGTCTGCTGGCATGCCTTTCTACCTCAGCTGGTGGGCGTGTGGGTGGGCAGATGTGTCTGTGTGGGTTTGTGTTTGTTGGGGAAGGCTATCCAAGCCTACTGTTGTTATTTGTTGGGTGGGTTGTCCCAAAGTTAATGCACACTTAAGTGGAATGGTAGTGTCTGGACAGAGCGGAGCGGACTCTGGAGATGGCAGTCTGTACCCCTGTAGTCCTTATGCACATGACTAAGGACCGAAGTGACTTCACAAAGTCCTCGGCCAGCCTTAAATGCAGACATTTGTGGGTGATTTTGACATTCCACATGGGGAAATTGGTGCAGTGTGGAGGAATGGAGCCAATCCTACAGCAGACCAAAAGATTAGAGGGGCATTTGGGTAATTGTGGGAAAATTTATCTCACTTCCACAGACTAGACGTTTTTTGTCTTTAATCCCAACAGCAGTGAGACTGTATAACACATCATGATGGCATTAGTCACTTGGACACTTTGCTACCATCACTTATGCACACAGTGTACTTTTACATATGGTACATATACATTTTATTTATCTACAATCCCACCCATAATGCATACTGTGTATGCTGTATACAAATTGCTAATTACTGGCTACAAATGTATATAGTGTTTTGATGTATATCTCTATATATGTATTGATATATTTTTTATGTATATAGTGTTTTCTATTTTATTCTATTTTTATAGATGTACAAATGTGCTGTAATGTACAAATTTCCCCGAGGTGGGATCATTAAAGTCTTATCTTAAGTTGTATTTGGTGCCCTTTGGGATAAATCAGTCATCTAAACTCAAACACAAGTCATGAGCAGCAGCAGCCATGTGCAGTGGTGAGAAGTTCAGAACACTTCTATATTATCTTTTGGGGATAACATATCAGCACTGTCTAGAACTGATCAGCAAATGTTTCAGCAAATACTTGTACTAAATATTAGAAAGTAAAATGTTGAGGTAGCATCAGAGGAATTAGCATTCCTCTCTTATAGCTAAGGGGTGCATTGTAGTCTCTTTTGGTCTCTCTCTCTCTATCTGTCTCTCTGGTTAGTGATCAACTGAACTGATATTAAACAATCATATGGAATGGTGTCTAAGACATAATACAATGTTCCACTCTGTCTGACTCTATGTAAATAAGTCCAGGAGCCTTAATTTCTTCTTTATGCTCATTGTGTATGTCTCTGTGTGTTTTGTTCCCAGTGGACTTTGAGTTTGTTGACCTGGCCTCCCTCAGTTCTGTGCGACAGTTTGTGCGCAGGTTTCAAAATAGAGGGCTCCCACTGCATGTGCTCATCAACAATGGTGCGTTCCGCCTCCTGCCTGAAATTCTGGTCTTTCTGTCTATTCTAATGAGATTCTGTTCTTATGCCCTAATTTACTTTATATATTGTATATTAGTAATCGTTATGATATGTATATAAAAACTATAATATATATATATATTATATGATATGTTTTTATATACATATCATAACGATTACTAATACTAATATAAATATGTAGTTGTAGTAAAGTACCCAAAGTTTCCAGAGCATGTGGTATAATTAGAAATAACATTTCTCTACCTTTACTCAGCAATTCTGAATAGTTCAGCATATAGGTCAGCTATATGCTGAACATATAGGTATATAGGTCAGCTGATAAACAGAAATGTGTGGACAGAAATGTGAGTTCCATAGATGGTGTCTGAGAGCTGGGTGTGTGCACTTAGGGAACGAATCTGGCCTACCACATGCATGAAAGCACAGTCATCGCGCCAAAGGTAAAGATAGCATTCATTCTCAAAACATTTCAGAACATTTTTATAGGTTTTCAGTTGAACATTCATGAACTGGAACTTAAGTCAACAACTGCACTCGTAGAGATCTCTTTTCTCATCTATCTCTAACCAAAATCTATGACACCATATCCAGCTAATCAAGGACTCCTAACAAGACATGGATTAGATGGATCAGTTGTAGTGGACTGGTGTGAAAACTGTGCAAGATTGTTTACATGAAGGAGCATGGGTGGTGACTGCTGGACTATGTAGACTTTTTGTAGTAATACTATTAGCACTTTAGTGCTATGGTATTCTCTGTAGGAGGGTAAAGAGACACAGTACTGTGCCGTTTAGCTGTTTCTCTGCTTTTCCACACCTAATTCAGCTTACTAACCAATCAGCATGGTTTTAGGGAGTGGAACATGGCAGAGGAGACACTAAACGGTATAGTGTTGCCACCTTTTGGGTACTGAAATTGCCCACCCCAGCTCTAGGAAGACATGGCAGAAAAAAACAAGAAAAAGCTCTTACCTTGCCATCTGCTTGAAAGGAGTCCCCTCTGTACTGTTCAGTTGTAGTTTGTTCAGTTTTCCTAATGGAAACTTGTCACCAATGGCACACAGTAATGCAGAGGTGATCTGTCTCAGCGGCCGTCATGCTGGTCCCCGAAGGCAAGACAGATAACGGTTTTGAGCTGCACTTTGCCATCAACTACCTGGGGCACTACCTGCTGACCCGCTTCCTCCTGGACACCCTGGTGAATTCTGGGAAGGACGAGGCGTGTTCTAGAATCATCAACATCTCCTCCTCAGCACACTACACAGCCAACAAAGACTTCCTGTTCCACAGAAAAAAGTGAGTGTGGAACTCTTAAAAAGTACTAATATACTTGGATATCGCTTTGAGGTAGGGCTGGGCGATATGAACTCAAATCAATATCATGATTACATTTTACCTCGATTATGGTTAACTGATTTTGTTTTTTGCCCTTATAGTTCACTGACAAGTGTTCATTTAAGCTGGGATATTTTTCTAACGAAAGAGTTAAGAGTTATTGTTGTGATTATAATATTTACAAAAAGGTTGCTGACTGGACGGAGTAATGGATTTACACTTGCAGTAGAATATTTTTATTACATGAACAGCACATGAACAGTGTGCAAAGTATTAACATATAATTATATTAAGTATATATCAATTATATTAAGTATGTGTGCTATATGATTTAAAAGCCAAAAACCTAAATAACTGACATGGGCAAAATTAGGTCGGCAATGAATGTTGGTTTCGATTGATTAAGTGCCCAGCTCTTCTTTGAGGATTATGGACTGAGATATTTTTCTATGTTATGCTTATGTATGTGTTTCTCCACTAATGGTGAGAGATTCTCTGAGCATTATCTTACTGAAGCTCCACCTGATACATGTAGAAGTATTCAGCCTCAATTCAACTCATTGCTCTATCTACCTAAGCTAGCAATCTGAATACAAGACAATCCTACTACCATGCACTACATCACTACATACCTATAGCCCAGCAATCCCACTACAAGATACAACTGTGGGTATATTGCCTTGTAGTGGGACTGTCTTTTTCTGGCATTGTCTTGTAGTTCTTGGAAGATGGAAAAAGACAGCCACCACTCTACAACTCTACACATTGTTGTGTTTTGTCTTTGTCAAGAGTGTGGTGTGCCATGTCTATGAGCTGGAGAGTTAGTAGTAATAAAGAGCTTGCTGAGTGTCAGTCCACCAACAGAAACCCTGGCTCTGTGTCCCTAAGCTCTCCATGGGTTTTGCTCAGGTCAAGAATCATAATTTGCTGTAATTTTTGAGCAGCAAAGGCTCAGTGGCTCTGTTTTGGGATAAGCACCTGTGTTCTCCCGGTGGGCCCTGCAGGAACAGGAGCAATACATGAGTGTGAACACACACAAACACCCCGCAGTTGCCTGTGGATCTTTTGTGTTTGTGTGTGGAACACACACAAACAGTACACCTCAAAAGAAGACTGTGAATGTGAAGTGTAAACATCAATATAGTCCTTACAGTATTTATAGTATATACATAAATGCTGAACAAACAGGACCTCAAATTCTTCTGCGTTTATCTTTTTTCTTACTACAAAACGTAGAAGTTCTATTCCTATCTTAGTACGTAACTACACATTCTAGCAGGAGAGTCGATGGCGGTTGTGATTGGCTCTTCACTAAAGTCACCATGGCACACAAGAACATCTCGTCAGGAGAGAAGGTGGAACATGCATGAGTCAGTCAGGTACAGATGGAGGGTCCATGGTGGTGAGTCTGGTCTGAGGGAGACAGACAAGCAGAAATTCTCCTTCAAGGTCAAGTTTTGCATCAGTATCACAATAGAAGAAAATATAGTTGTACAGCTAGCTAGTGAAAGGAAACAGACATATTTAGCTCTGTTTAAAATATTCTAGAGTTATATATCCTTAAAAGAATACAACAGAACTTCTGAAGTTGCTTTAACAGCCTAGCTAAAAGAGACGAGCCAGAATGTAGCACAGTCATAAGGGGGCTCCATGAGACATCGGCACCCGTCAGCTCCACTCTCAACAAACCTGTGTGAACATATGAGTTGAATCATGCCAGTTTTATCATTAGTTTGGTAAATAAGCTTTGATTACACTAATTCCATGCAATGCTGAAATGATTTTATATAGAGGTGGATTATTTTAGGACACAAACAGCAGTATTGGATAAAAAAAATAACCTGAGGCCCATTAGTTAAATGTGCTGCATCAGGTGTAATGTTGATATTGAAATTACACTACTCACATAAAACAGAGGTTCCACCAGTAGCTGCAACAGAGTTTGGGATCTGAACATTAGAAAACAGTAGAAAGCAATACAGTGTTTATGCTAATTAGTAGAGTTCTGCAGGACAGGATTCTGGAAGCGCCACTGAGGCCCTGCAACCTCTGACCTTACATGAGCTGCGGTACAGAAGCACAACATGGTAGAAAAGAGGTCGCAGGAGCTGGATGCCCTCTCACATAGCCTTGAGCGAGATTAGGAAGAGTTAAACGCTCCAGCTGGCCCTACAACACTTCTGTGAGCTTTCATAGCAATGTTTGCATTTGACTCACCTAATATGAATTTTCCCCCTGGGCAACCCCCCCAGGGGAATTGGTTGGTTGCCGCTATGTCTTCGTGTTTCCTTACAGAGCTATAGAGACAGAATTGTACCGGCTTCGTTCGAACAACGAACGCTTGCCATAAAATGTCTGGTGATTTGAAACCTAACGGAAGCAATCTGTGGAGAATGATTTCTCAGGGGAGTGGTATACTCATAAGAGCCCAAACTCCTTTCCGTGCTATGCAACAGTTGTATGTTCTGGAGTGATACAGTACCCTCTTCACCCCCAAACCCCACTGCAACATGCACATTTTCATCTCTGTCTCGATTTCTCATCTGGCCTGAGATGAGGTTCTGAGAAGCCATTAGGAGGTGGTGACGGGGTGAGCACACAGCGAGAGAAGAGCACGTCTCGTGTGTCAGCTTAAGAGCGAGAGATGGGTTGAGTGAAAAAGAGGAGTGGAGGGAAGGCTCAATGGCTCCACCATTCTCTAGTGGAGTAATTGTTCATTGATTGTCCTTTTTAAAGACTCTTCTGTTACATTCAGCTAAAAACCATTTTGTAACAACTGAATATGAAGACATTGTTCTGAAAAAGAATGTTTTACATTTTCCCTGTTTTAACTGAACCGATTTAACATATTTTACCTGGTTCTGCAGAGTAGACAGAACACTGTCTTGGTCCATTTGGTTTGATTTCCATTTAGAATTCGCCAAGCGTGTAACTTCAAAATGAGTGTCGTGCCCTATACTTTCAGATTCATTATCCACTCTCCTGAATATCTGCAAAGTTTCATACACTGAGACAAAAAAACCCCAAAACTTTGTGATCTACATTTTTAGACATTAAAAAACTCAAATCAGGCATTTAAAGGAATTATAAACTTACATTTTATTGTTTGTCAGGCTATATTTAATTTATAAAAATGAAAAAAAAATCCTGAATTTGGGATTTATTGAGATGTGAGATGGATCCTGGATTTGATCCTGCACTGGAGACTCGTTCAGCTGACTGCTGAGTACCATGTTGTCTGTTCTGTGGTCTGAAGGCAGCACTACAGCACCCACGAGGCCTACGCCGACAGTAAGCTGGCTCAAGTACTCTTCACCTACCACCTCCAGCAGGAGCTCCAGTTCTGTGGGCATGCAGTGACAGTCAGCGCTGTTGACCCAGGCATGGTGGATACGGACCTGTACCGCAATCTGAGCACCCTAGCCAGACTGGCACAGAGACCCATCGCCCACCTCCTCTTCAGGGTAAGACCATGCTGTGTGTACAGCAGTGTGCGATTGAATGTACATAGAAATTGATGTACATGTTTTAATCAATACAACTGTTGTAAATTTGTTGTAAAAAAAAATTCATTTGTAATGCTACATGCAGTTATAAGCAATACTTGGGTGCTCCTGAGTATGTTAGATCCTTAATATCCCAAAGGAGGTGCCTAATATGTGTACTATAAAATATCTAATATATCTGCTCTGATATGCATGATTACATTGATTGCAATCATCTGCCACACAGGGTCTTCTGTGGGTCATTGAGGAACTCTTTACCAGAGTAATGAGCATTGTAGAGGTCCTTTTAAACCAGTCTAAATTTCCCCCTTCAGAGTTCCCCCATGTCCTCAGTGTCAGTCTTTTCAAATATCCATATTTCAAATATCTATACCTTTATTTCCAAAGCATACTTTCCACGTTAGCTTCAGAGGAGGATCTGATTGTTACCTTTTTCTTATTTTGTCATGATAAAAGTCAAGAACCTAAAGGGTATTTTATCAAATCTATTGCTATATGAGGTGTGCATGCGTCATGTAGTACTGTGCCAGTGTCTTAGGCCACCATTAGATTTGTTGTTTTAACGATGGTATAATGACCATATATAATGATTTGCGTTTATTAAAATACAAACAGAAAATACAGGAAATAGGTAACAATTTTTTTTAAACACAGTTGTCTGCACAAAATGCCTTATACAGGCAAAAGTCAGTATTTAGTGTTGGCTCCCTGGCAATAAGGACATCTTGATCTCTTTTGGGGAGACTATCTTGAAGTTTTCTGAAGTGATCTTCTTTTTATTTAGGTTCCCTTTAGGTTTAGGAGAGTGAGATTCCTGCTATTGCTCAAGTATAAGGCGAGGTCACAATAAGTACTTGCCACTTGATTTTTTCTGCTTTTTAATACTCCATATACATTTCTTGTATTGTCTGGTTGTATTCTAATAAAGAGAGTATGGTATATGGTCATTATATAATTATACATTAACTCTAACGGTGGCCTGTACTGACCACTCCGACCACAAAGCATCCAGCTTTTCCCCCAAACAATTAGAGACAATGGAGGATTATTTTTGTTTGTTTTTATTTTGCTTTGTTTTAGTTGTTGTTTTTACATCAGCAGGAATATACATTGCTGTGTGGGTTGTATTTCTTAAGTGTTTGTTCCTATGGTAAGATTTAGTAGTAAAAAGAGCTGTTTTATGAGGATATGTGTTTTATAGGATCGATCATTTGGTCAGTTCCCTTAACAAATGCAGTTCAGGAGGCTTTTAACCTGCAAATGTGACAAACTGGGATATGTATTCCAAGGCATTTCAGCCACTGAGGGTGTATTTAAAATTTTATTATAATGTCTCATTCAGATATTGAACTTTATTTTTTACATAAATATGACTGTATACAGTCGATCTTTTCTGTAAAGTCAAGAGTTTAATAAATCATAACAGTAGCTGAACAGCAACCTAAAACAAGAGCTCATTCACACAGCAACATGCCGACACACTTCACCCTTGTGAAGCTAAGCCAAAAAACGCTGAGCTACTGTCGGGACTCCTGGTCTGCGTAAGAGATGCAGTTCAAATGTGACTTGCAGTGAACTGGCTTGATTTACACTTTGGTGTCTGGATTGTTAGGCTGACGGAGCTCGTCCCCTGCAGCAGCCGCAGGGCCTCCAACAGCACCACCTGCTTCATCCAGCCTGTTTTAGCACTGCACCACACATGGGAGCAAGGACTCTCCTTACCCAAACAGAAGACATGTGGTGATCAGTCAGTGGGCTGACTCTTTCAGCACTGTCCCTTATTGTCTTAATTGGCTCGTGTTTTGGGGAATAACTCCAGGATGTTAAATGTGATGTTAGGAAAAGATCTCAGGTTTTCAGAATATTCTCTTTATTTCTTCCATGGCGATCTAGGATATTCTGCTGGATATTTTAAAGCTGTATCTATCTGTGACAGAAGAAGCTTATCAGTAGAAACTGTACGCTTAAAGAATGAGCAGAATTGACATATTTTTACAAGAGGCTGACTGACATGTTTATCAACTCTGATGGGTCTGTTTCCATTTATACAAATAAGGAAAAGTATGTGACATGTAAGGAAGTTGACCTAATGCAACATCAACTGTCTTACATGTCACACAAAACCACCTTTAGTCACACATAATGGTATGGTCTGGTTATCCTTTTGCCCAGATTTCCAGGTAACTGTATCACGTGACAAACAGAGCCATTGCTGTGGGATTGGTAACTTTTTGGATTAGGAAGTATAAAAATGCCATTTTCTGCCAGAGCACTAATTGATGAAGACTGAGATCACCTTCTTCTCTGGCTCTCCTCTCAATGCAAAGGCTCCATTTCATTGTCAGTTTCTTAACTAGGAATTTGTGATCCCATCTTACCTATTCCATTCAACAGTGATATTAACAAGGAAATTACAATAGTAGCTAAATAAAGTTTATTTATCTCTTAGTTAATGATTACATAATCCGTGTCATCATCAATAAATTGTCTTAACATTTTAAATTTTAATCCAGACGAACCTACTATGAAAGAAGCATAGGTTTGAAGAAGCTGTGTTTTAATATTATATAATTAACACTGTATATTATTACCTCATTTTTTGTACCAAAACAAGTGATTAATTTGGACTATCTTAGCTTTTTGATAATCAGAAAGAAGTTATAGGGATCCTCCCCAATAAACATTAAAGTTCCTGAGCAGCTTGTAATAGGAAAGGTGACACTACAGGTCAGATGCATCCAGCAGTTTGCTTACATCACAGGACCTTGGCTTCTAAAGACATACATGTTTGTGTTCTCAGAAAAAATGTTGAATTTTATTTTCTCAAAATTATGCTCAAAAATATATTCGAAAGTCATTTTAATATATGTTAATAATATGATATTTCAGACAATTATAAAAATTGTTTAGTTTTTTTAGATATTGAGACAGTAAACTCAATGTTACCATATAAATGATACAAGGCGAGTCAGCTCAGTTCAGAAATGGAATAGCATCTGTGGAATCAGAAAGCTAATCTAGTCTAATGGATCACACATAAAGGCAGGTGCTTATACATATTGTTTCTAAAGATACTAGCTTGCTTTATAGGATTATTGAAATACAATACGCAAAGTTTGTATAAAATTATGGAAATTATTATAATCTCAAACCTAATGACCTAGGGATTTCTGTGCTTTACATGTCAGATCATTGGAATGAGGTCTGTTGTAGGTCATTGTTTGACATTATAAATGGTGTCTCCCCAGAGCCCTGCTCAGGCTGCAGCTACAGTTGTCTACGCTGCTGCGTCTCCTGAGCTGGAGGGTGTCAGGGGGTGCTACCTGTACGAGGGCAAGCCCGGCTCCTCCTCAGCAGCCTCCTATGATGAGGAGCTGCAGGCCCAGCTGTGGATGAGTACCTGCAGCCTTCTAGGACTCCCAGACTCCCTCTCAGCATAGCCCAGTAAACGGCAAAAGGGGACGTGATGACGTGAATCTCTCATTCGAGAAACACATGGATATTCTGTAAATGAAGAGTGAAGGTCTGTTTCTGGAGACAAAGTATCAGACTGATCAAAGCCCTGTTTTTGTGTTTTTGGTTTTTAGTTGAAGTTTTTGTTTGTTGTTTTTTTCCCAGATAATTCTGTTCGGTTGTTCTCAGTTCAGTCTCAGCGGTATTTTTTTGTGTTGACAATCTCTTCCTACCCAAAGACTGTGCTTGACTGCAGTATAATAATAAGTAAATCTGTGAAATAAATCTCTTGTGGTTTTATTGAAATTGTTTGTTTTTAAAAAGGGCTCGAGGCATATAGGAGGTCCACTGTGAAATTCCCTCCCGCTATCCTACTATGTGTGCGTGTGTGTGTGTGTGTGTGTGTGTGTGACTGCTCTTGCTGCCCTTTGATCGTCCAGAAGAAAAAAAGCACTTTGCCTGTGCAGTTCCTGCACCTGTATGGGCTTTTCGTGTAGTCTTGTCTCATTCCGTTGGGTTTCCTGTCTGTTTGGTGTGTTGTTGTTGTGACATTGACCTGTAAATGGCACAGCTGCTGCTTATGTTGTCTGTTGTGTAATATAAGTGCTTGTGTGTGTTTGTTTTTTAATGAGAATGTGTATTTCAGTCAGATGGATTTGCTATTGTTATGGTGTAGCTCCAGATAAAAACTAATGTTTGTCTTATGACAGAATCAGTAAAGCAAACATACAGAAAAGGACGTGATTGGGCATTAAACTTAATCAAGTTTGTTATTATTGTTGCTTTATATATATAACATGATTATTATATTTATGGTAAACAGTTAATCAGTTTGCTTGCACAGCTGATGAAGGGCCTCTTTCTGGAATGTCCTGTTACTGTGTACTGCAATTTTAAAATAAAAATAAAATATCCTTACATCTTTTATCACAGTATCTCCCTGCAGTTACCTTGCAGCATTTATTACAGTAAACCCGGCAGTTACCCTGCAGCAGATACTTTGTGTGTGTGTGTGTGTGTGTGTGTGTAGCACATTGCATGCACAGCTGATGAAGGGATTTTTTACAGTTTTTAATATCTTTACCTAAGTACACTGCAGGTACGTGCCTGGAATCTTTCTCAGATTTTTTTTTTATATATATATATATATATATATATATATATATATACAGTATCATTTCTTTTAAGTCCTAACATAATCTCCTTTAAAGCCTAATTAGTCCTGTTTGCTGTCCGTCCATGCTAGGTATTAGTCGTCCAGAGATTTCACTTTACTGGTGTTCGAAACATGCATGCCATGTGTCCATCCATGCAGTAAACCTGTAGGCAAATCCCTGCACCTGTATTCATAGTTGTAATAGTTGTAATTGTCTGCAGCTTCTAATTATACAAACAAAATGGACAAATAGGTTGTGGCAAGAACAGACATGCAACTGCAGTGTGTGTGTGTGTATGTGTTTTACCTTTTCTCAGATGGATCACCTCTGGATAAACTCTTTCCACTTTTTTCCTGTGCTCCAAGATTTGCTGCTTGTCTTTGAAATATTACTGCATCTTTGGCTGAACAAACCACAACCTTTTTTGCTTTACAGTTCAGAAAAATATCGTGTGACCTCTTATGACATGCCAAGCTGAGCCGTGAAGCTCTGTGTAAACACAGGGGACGTGTCATGAGCTTGGCTGGACTTGGCGGGCCACTCCCAGGATCTCCTGAACACTTACTCAAGGAGACACTTTATTGTCGCATTGTTTTCATTCCCAGAGCAGAAGGGGATAAAAAGCCTCAGAACATGAGATCATGGAGGAGCCGCCTCATCGTTCCCCACCCGAGTCAGTTCGGGTTTCGCTTATCCAGTTCATCTCAGCATCAGCACACCCTGGCTTTTGTCAACAGTCATTGTCATTCAGAATTATTGTGCACATTATTACTTTTGTATGTGAACAAACAGAGTGCTGTTGAAATTATTCGGCTTTGTGATTGGTAAGGCCAGAAGCCTGGGAACGAATTTCCTATTTCAGTAAGTCCCTGCCTCACAATGCTCTTCTCAAAAAAATGCAGCTAGCCAAATAATTGCATTTCCAGGTACATGTGTGAAAATAAGATGAAGAAGCTTGTTTGGGTTGTGACTTCAAATCCTCATGTAACCCTCCTGAGGTTGGAGTTCAAGGCAGATGATACCAGGCATACTCAGACTTTCCTTTTCCGTTTGTCCCTTTGTCTAGCATTGCATTAGTGTCTTATAGTGTAACTATTATTATTTATAAATAATATTTATCACATTGTACAATATGTACAGATTTTGATGGGACAGTCCAGCACTTTTAAATAACAAGTTCATTATGTTTGCAGTGCAGTAAATATCAGTATAGTGTTGTGGTCTGTGGTTCATAACATGGACATCAGCTCAGAATGATGAGCTTTTGTGAGCTGTTATTTCATCCTCCCCTTTTTTCTCCTGGGAATATGCTGTTGAGAATATTTGACATGATGAATGTAGCCTATGAGCACAAATGTGTAAAAAGACTTAAAGAAAATCATATAAGGGTTTACATTTGACTTACCAAACTTTTCAAAAATTAACATTTTCAAAGTTTCACACAATACATAAACATGCTAATAAAGTAGTAGATTAATAAGAAAAAGAACTACATGTAATATAGTGTCTCAGTAGTACATACTGTTTATATAGCATCTTGAAAAATAGAAAGAAAAAGCTACAATGTTCTACTAAGAATATAACCACTGCAGTGCTTGTTAGGTGCTTAAAGGTATAACGAGGTATTTAAGTAACGTCTTGATAAAAATTTCTAAAGTAAAATTTGGGAAAAACTGCAGCTGCAAAATATGTTAATGACTTCCCCATTTGTGCTACATCATCACTACCATGTACACTACCAGTCAAACGCTTGGACACACCGGACTAAATGCATGTTAGTAATACCATAGTTTTAATAAAAAAAACGATTCCAAATCCTCAGACAGTAAGCTATATGCAGGTGAACACTATTCCCTAAGCTTTGTTACATTTATGCACAGTTAAGTGCAACTGAATTACGATTTATGCACAATATATTAAGGCTCTGTTATATGAGTTTATTGCTCCTACAAGTGCAGACCTTTCAAATCAAATGTTTTAGAGAAACCTAACAATGAACCAAATACCCTTGAAGAGAGTCAAGAAGCCACAAATGCGCTGTTCTGTATGCATTCATATAAATTCAAGACGTGCACGTTGAAGCAGAGTGCCATTCAGAATAGCTTGTAATAATCCATTGACACAATTAATTACCAGCTCCACAAATAACTGCAAACAAAACCATGCAATCAGCTGGAGAGAAGGGAGTCATTAGATTGTCATTAGCAGCCCTCCGAAATAAAGGTGCCAATGAGGAGCTTTGCTGGGTTTTCTGAGGCAGATGCTGAGGCTTCTCCCCTCTCAGCATCACTCTAAACACCACCTGACACCACACGATCGTTTAAATTAGGGTTTTTTGTTTTTAAAGGAAAAAGGCAACAGCAGGTGGGTAACATAAATAGGAGGCTAATATGTATTTTGAATCACAGTTTGAATCGTAGTGCACACCAGAAACACTTTTCTAGATTTTTTAAATAAAATTGACAATTTCCTGTTTTTGACCGGTAGTCTGTACTCCACCAAGAACATTTAGTACTTATAACATAGCATGTTGGTTTGCCCTGTGGGATAGACCCTGACACCCTGTATCATTCCTTTATCAGGTCAAATTATAGTAAAAAAAATGTGCCCCATGCTTTGTGACGTATTTACTAGTCTTGTTGTCAGCAGCTTCCAGTGGCCAGGTTATTTTGCCTGCTGGTATCTGATGACTGGCAGAGCATAGATGTTTATAGCTTAATTCTTATTGTTCCCATTCAACTGGCTCTTGAGGACCTGCCTTGCCCTATGGAGGTACCTTCTCATTTCTGCCTCATGGTTCACACGTGATTGGAGAATCCCCAGATATTTGTAGCTGTCCTCCAGGACTGTTATACTTCCTTGTGAAAGTTCCATTCCCTCTGTCCTGATCACTGGTTGAGAAAATTCAGGCTTATGCAAAGCAGCAGTAGTTATATTACATCTCCTTGATATATACTATATTTTGTGGTTACCTGGGAATTGTCTTTGACTTCTACTGTTCTTCTGTTGTCGATCTGCATGGAAACTGGAATTTAGTAGCTGGTTCATTGTTCAGACTTGTCAGTCAGTCAGTTCAGGTCACTAGTCAGACTTGTAGAGCTATTGGATCTTGTGTGGACCAGGGTCTGCCCAGTTCGTCATGTTTCCGACTAGCTCTTGGACATCTGCTATTGTAATGCTGACTGTTTCCTGCTCTGAAACAATGTGGTGCTCTGCTTTAAGGTCTCAGAACCACTGGTGTTATATGATTAATCATTTCCCCATATGGTCTTCCAGTAATGTTCTGTTTCAGGTTGGAGCCACAGTCAGGGTTCTGAGAGAGTAAATCCTGGATGGTTCATTGGTGAATGGGGCACCAAAAAGTTGTCTTTATTTTGTTTCCATCCTTTCTAAGGGTGGTCAGCATGAGTAGAGTGTGGCTTTTATTTTGCAGCCTAGTGTCTCAAGCATACATACTGCAGTGGCATATACCACTTTATTGGTTTCTGTTATACAGATTGTTGGTATTGTGCTTGTTGCTGCATTCATATCTGTTAGTATTCTGTCTGATGGTATAATTAAATTGGGTCAGGGAACCTACAGTACTTAAATTAGTCATGATGATCTTCCACATTACATTCTAGTACTCATAGATTCCAGATGTGTTCTCATCATTCTTTTTCACATGCAGTAGGTCTTTTATCCAGGCAGTGATATGGCCACATTATTTCATTCATCTCCAGTTGTGATAGGAGGCATCATTTCACAATGTTTCAGCACTCAGTGTGTGTGAAGGCCTTTTCCTCACCCAAGAGTTCCCTCATGAATTTCATACGGCTTTTTACTGGGTTTGATGTTGTAGTAGCATTCCATTAGATCCATTAGATGTCCAAGCTTGGCTATCCATGCTTTGTTCCAGCAGTAGCCCACTTACCATCAAACATCAAATTGTCCTGCTGGTTCCTTAACATTCAACTGGGATCTTGCTAACCTAGCTGATATCGGAGCCAGCACAAACACACACACACACACACACACACACACACACACACACACACACACACACATATATATATATATATGTGTGTATTATATATATTACATTTCAGATTTTTCACTTATTTGCTTATTTACTTCAATATAATAGTATTACTTACTTCAACAATATATAGTTGGGGTGGGATATATTAGGCAACAAGTACACAGTTTACACTTGGAAATTGGAAAAATCTTCAAGCCTAAGGATATGAAGGATTTTCACAAGGGCCAAATTTGTAATGTAGGGATGGCTGAGAGAGGCCTTGTGAAGCTTGAGGCTTTTTCCTGATCCGAATACCCGGAATATCGAAAACAGTGACCTCTAGTGGTTAGAGATTTTATAGCAAAGACAAAGTTTTGATTTGATTTGCTGTAGATCCACAATAAATTTCTTTGTACATTTTTGGTAATTTCATTCATTTATTAAAATGACAATAAATACTATACTATACTATATTCTTGTCAAGGTAACATTCGTCTGATCATTTTATTCATTTATTAAAAGTCACAATAAATATCTATGTTTCGATATACTTGTTAAGGTAATATAATAAATAGTTTTGTAAAATTCCTGGACAGAACAAGCTCCACCTGTCACAGTACAAGATGAATCAACATTCAAGAGTTCAACGTACAGAAAGTAGACGGAAAGAAGATGAATAATGAGTGTGTGTGTGTTGTGTGGGGGACGTGCTTATGTGACATCAGATAGTGTTTGTGTAACTGAGTGTAGGAGAAGACACAAAGGGAAGGTGTTGTTTTTTATTCAGGACTAAAAGCTGTTTCAGAGTGAGACAACTTCTCCAGCCTTGGTGGACAATCTTTCATAAAAAAAAAAAAAACAGAGGAAGATGTGCATAAAAATTGTAGTGCCAGCTGATGAAGGTGGGGGTGCAGATATTTGTTTTTTTTCCCTGTGATGCTGAGGATCTTCTATTCTTGCCATGTTTTTCTGCCAGATATCAGTCAACCTCACCGGCAGCATCTACTGTGGCACTGGGGCTGTTTGTCCTCTGGTCCCCAGTGCTGTCCATAAGGAGCTTCCACCTAAGAACTTTAAATGGGGACAGCACACACAGAACCTCCTCTTTGGTCTCAAACCCTTGAGAGTGAAGTGGGCCATTGTCCTTTTGGAGAGGCCAGGCAAGCCCCCAAGGCTGATGCTGCCTCTGGTGGTAGAGGCATTCTAGAATGCAGAAGGTGCTGCTCCACTGGGTTTCTACATCACTGACAATTTAAGAACGGGTCTGCTCATCTCCTGCTGCATTTGGGTCTGTTTTTCCAATAATTAATTTAAGCTCATTTGTAAAATTTCTGCAGAAACAGTCATATTTGGAGCAACATCTGTGTCATTTTTCTTCCATAAGGTTTTTTTCTCTTCACTGTTATGTTTTCTGCAGTTCTTTGTTTGTTAATTTCTCTATGCCCATCATGACTGAAACTATTCATTCATTTCGATGGATGTCCACATTCAGTATTTGCCAATGGGGACATTTCCACCATCTTCTGCATCTTCTACATCTGTGACTGGAGGGTCGTGGGTTCAATTCCCAGCTAGGCTGTGACTGAAGTGCTGTTGAGCACTTAACCCCCAATGCTCCCCACTGCTCTGGACACACAGAGTACTCACAGCCCCTAGTGTTCACTAGTGTGTATGTGTGTGTTCTCACTGCATGGATGGGTTAAACTGTTTACTGCTTTATTCATTCATGCATGCACTGGGAGTATATTGGTAGAGTTCAGCGCCTCCATAAACCCCTGACCTTCCACCACTGAAAATGGATGTCAAGCTATACTGGCCATCTTGACCATAGTTGCTTTATAGCACCTATAAAGGAACTATTGTTTTGTAGGCACATTATGATATAATCAATTATTAAGCATCCAGGTCACTGTGAAAAAAGGAAATGAATAATTGATATATATATAGCTCTGGAAAAATAAAGATTATGATTTTACTCTTCATAGATACATGTTTGAGTAAAATGAACATTGTTCTTTTATTCTATAAACTACTGACAAAATGTCTCCTAAATTCCAAACAAAAATATAGCATTTATTTGCAGAAAATGAGAAATGGTCAAAAAAAAGATGCAGTGCTTTCAGACCTCAAATAATGCAAAGAAGACAAGTTCATATTCATGAACAACACTGATGCTTTAACTCAGGAAGAGTTCAGAAATCAATATCTGGTGGAAATACCATGATTTTTAATCACAGCTTTCATGCATCTTGGCATGTTTTCCACCAGTTTTTCACACTGCTTTTGGGTGACCTTATTCCACTCCTGGTGCAAACATTTAAGCAGTTCAGATTTGTTTGATGGTTTGTGACTATCCGTCTTCCTCTTGATTACATTCCATAGGTTTGTAACAATCGAGATATTCTATCCACAGTTACTAAAAATTCTGACACTGCTGATGAAGATAATTCAGTAAATTTATATAGATACAAAAGGCCAGTTTCACACAAAATACACCCCCCCCTCTACAGAACCCCAGACAAATCCCAAAGTCCAAGCTCAATAAAGCTAAAGCAAACACAAAAGATAATCAGTGACACAAAAGTCCAAAATCCCAGACAAATCAGCCCAAGATCCCCAAAAATTTCTCAACAAAAATATATAGATATTCCCATGGAAAATTAAGTCCTCAGTAGGGCAAAAAAAAAAAATAGAGAGCCCAGCAAAACACTCACACACAAAAAAAGATTGGCCTCACCTAGCTTCATGTATTGTCCATGGTCTTATAATCTCATGAATAGTCCAGGCACATGAACAAAAGTGAGTACTTCAAAAACCTGCAGGATGGATTCCAATGGAGATGAGCAGCCCTGGAGCCACCCCTCACCCTGATCATGCTCTCTCTACCCCTCCAAAATGGCTGCCACCCCCACTTCCTGTTACCCCTTCATCTTTTCAAAATTAAAGTCATCCTTTTTAGGAGGAAACAGGAAGAAAGAAACTAAAAGAAGGAAAAATATCAGAACAAGAAAAAAAAAGGAACCCTTCCGGAAATCCCCCAACCAGCATTATTTTCAGAGTTGACCCAGAACTTTAAAGGTGACTTTCAAGATTGAACACAATATATATAAACTAATCATTGTAATCACTGGTCCCAAAATGTGGCAGTGTCACAGGTTTTCAATAGGGTTCAGGTTGTGGGCTGGCTATGACAGGGTCTTGATCTGGTGGTCCTTCACCCACACATTGATTGACCTAGCTTGTAGCATGGAGCATTGTCCTGCTGGTAAAACCAGCCCACAGAGTTGGGGAACATTGCCAGAGCAGAAGGAAGCAAGTGCTTTTCCAGGATAACCTTGTATGTGGCTTGATTCATACGTCCTTCGCAAAGATGAACCTGCCCAAGTCCAGGCTTGCTGAAGCATCCCCAGATCATCACCGATCCTCCACCAAATTTCATAGTTGGTGGAAGACACTGTGGCTTGTACGCCTCTCCAGGTCTCCGTCTAACCATTAGATGACCAGGTGTTGGGCAAAGCTGAAAACTGGACTCATCAGAGAACATGACGCTCACTGTATCCCTCTACCAGTAAAGCCAGAATTGAGCCCTTCGTTTCCTCACTCAAGACTTTTCTTTTCAACTCCTTTGGCATGGTTAATAGTTCAACCATTTTTTTATTCCAATTATGTTTGAGCTATTCCTAGCACTTGTTTTGCCATCCAGCTTGTTCTATTGCAAGAGGATTATGATGACCACAGCAGTGTTTTTTATACTTTATCCCAAATAAGATTTGGTTCAGGTGATCATCTAATCGGAAGCACATTAAGTAGAATACTTCCACTACCCTAACTCAGGGAAGGAACAGAAGAAGGCGGAACTCTACAGGGGCGACCCCTGGGCCTGGTGCCAGCTTGTCGGGGTATAGATGGTGAAAGTCTCTTGGAGATCGGGGTCAAAGACCAGACTAGCCGGGACCCAGAAACGTTCCTCAGGGCCTTAACTCTCCCAGTTGATGAACACGGACATCGTTGATCTTTTCTTTTTCACAATCATTTTTTTTTTGGCCCACCTCCACCCCCCCATCTTTGGAGGCCAACTTTGTTTTTATATAAGTATCAAATGAAAACAATTCTGTACAATAGTGATAAAAATAATTGGGGTTAGGTGGACCATAAAAGAGAGTATTCAAGTCAAGTCAAATTTATTTATATAGCGCTTTTTACAACACATGTCACAAAGCAGCTTTACAGTCATATGGGTCCAGATCCCTAATGAGCAAGCCAGAGGCGACAGTGGCAAGGAAAAACTCCCTAAGATGGCAGGAATTTAGGAAGAAACCTTGGGAGGACCAAGACTCAAAAGGGAACCCATCCTCCATTGGGCGGCCCACTAGCAGAAGTCCGCATTCATAGTTCAAGTATAGTTCAAATATAGTCCTGTAGTTATAGATCTAATTCCAGGCCGAGTAGTCACAGTCCCTTCGGTGTAGATGGTGAGCCTCAGGTAGGAGTTGGCATCAGCGCGTCCTCTTGCGGCAATGGCACATCCAACCACTGCATCGGCACATCCACTGGCAAGCCAGACCATCTCCTAGGTGCTTGTATGGCGTTTTCTTTTTGTAGAAGCATGCAATCAAGATATAAAATACAGGTTGAGTATGTGAACATCAATTTAGACAACCATCGATCAACCATTGATCCAGAAAGCTCAATGACTGGAGGCCCCCAAGTTCCACACCTTCACAAGTAGAATACTAACTGAAGGCTTGATTAAGTAGGTGAGTCTTAAGTCTAGATTTAAGGCGATTCCATAACTGAGGGGCTTTAAAGGAGAAAGCTCTGCCTCCAGCTGTAGTTTTATTAATTTTTGGAACCAAGAGAAATCCTGCATTTTGGGAGCGCAGAAGGCGAGATGGGTTATAGTATGCAATGAGTTCACTCAGATATTGTGGAGCAAGACCGTTTAAAGCCTTATAGGTCAGCAGAAGAATTTTAAAATCAATCCGATATTTAAACGGAAGCCAGTGTAATGCCGAGAGAGTAGGACTAATATGATCGAATTTCCTAGCCCTAGTTAGGACTCTAGCTGCAGCATTCTGTACAAGTTGGAGTTTCTTTAGGGACTGTTTAGAGCATCCAATTAGAAGACCATTACAGTAGTCCAATCTTGACAAGACAAAAACATGGATCAGCTTCTCTGCATCAGCTATAATGAAAGTAAATGTCTTAGCTTGGCGATATTACATAAATGGAAAAAGGCAGCCTTAGTGACATGGCATATATGTGTATCAAATGAAAGATCCGAATCAATAGTGACACCTAAGCTTTTTGCAGAAGATTTAGGTGTAACTGAAAAGCCATCTAGGGTGAGAGGGATATCAGACCAATTGCTTCTAGGAGCTTTTGGTCCAAGAAGCAACACCTCAGTCGGAATTTAGAAGAAAAAAATTAGACGCCATCCAATTTTTTATGTCCTGGATGCAGTTCTCAATTTTGGGAATAGTATTGACATCATCCGGATTAGAGGATATATACAACTGAGTATCATCTGCGTAGCAATGGAAGTTAATACCATGTCTATGAATGATTGTGCTTAGCGGCAGTAAATACAATGAGAATAATATGGGGCCCAATACAGATCCTTGAGGGACACCATATTTTACCTTTGTACGTTCTGAACATTTGTTATTTACAAGTACAAATTGGTAACGATCTGTCAGGTAGGATCTGAACCAGGAGAGTGCTTGACCTCTTACGCAGCCTTCTTCCAGCCTATTCAGAAGAATATTGTGATCAATGGTGTCAAAAACAGCACTAAGGTCTAAAAGTGTATAGGAAAGGAAAATAAATGTGTCCTTTATCAGAGGATATTAAGAGATCATTTACTACTTTAGTCAGCGCAGTTTCAGTGCTGTGGTGTGGTCGAAATCCAGACTGAAATAGCTCTAGGACATGTTCTGTCTGTAAGAAAGTAGAGAGTTCTTTCTTCTTTTTCTAGAATTTTGGAAATGAACGACAGATTAGAGATTGGCCTATAGTTGGACAGTTCCTGGGGATTAAGAACAGGGGCCTCATGTACAAAGACTTGCGTGGATTTCGTACTGAAACTTGGTGTACGGACAAATCCAGAAAATGGCAATCCCAATCAACGTGGAATTTAGCGCACATGAGAGACACGCCCCCTATAAATATGCAAATGAATTTAAATATGTCCTGCACCAGAGGAGTTTCCTCTCTGATCTATCACAAAGCATGTCAAAACGGGGAAAGAAGAGAAACTTCATCGAATGTGAAGTGGAGACGCTCCTAAATGAAGTAGAGACACGGAAAAAATGTTTGTTTGGAACGCTGTGGATTGCTGTGGGGGTCATCAGCCACGTCTTGACAGCGTAGCCACTGTCTCCAATTTAACAATTAACCATGTTTTAAATTAATTATTTTAAGATGGCAATGTCAAATGCTTTAAATTTGTTGCTTACCAAGAAGCCACCCATCACGCACTCTGCCAGCTTGTAATCTTATCCCAACCATGCTGTTTGTAAGGATGTACGAATCAAGGGTTGATCCAGACCACCGTGCCACTACATTAGTAAGGCACATTTTTGCCTCACAGATTATTTGCACGTTTAAGGAATGAAAGTGTTTTGTATTCACATAAGCAAATTCGTCCTCAGATGGTGCCTTTATAGCAATGTGTGTGCAGTTGATCGCTCCGATTACAATCGGGAAACCGGCTATCGCTGCAAATTGCGCTTTAATGTTTGCCTGGTCAACCACATCATATTGGAACTTTATATACCTAGCTGACATGCATATGATCCCATCCCAAACAGCTGGCATGGCACGGCTCAAAGATGACTGGGATATCCCGACCGGTCTGCCAGTTCTCTTTGAAACGAGCCAGTTGCCAGGAAGCCGAGCGTTGTCAGCACCTGTAAAGGAGCTGGCAATGTGCGACTCCTCGCCGTTTCTCTCTCCAAAACTGGACTCAACTCAACACAGAGTTCCAAGGCGACAGCTCTTGGAAATCTGAAACGGTTGTTTTTGTACGTACGCACCTTTAGTACATGAGGCCCCAGGTTTTTTAATTAGTGGCTTGATGACTGCAATTTTAAGTGATTTGGGGATGTAGCCTAGGCTCAGAGAATGGTTATTTATAGTAAGCAAGGGTTCTACATTACTATGCAGTAATTCTTTGAGTAGATGAGACGGTACGGCATCTAGAATGCATTTGGAGGGTTTGGCAGATTTTACCAATGAAATAAGCTCCTCACAACTAATTTGGGGAAAGAACTCCAAAAAAGCACCATGGCTGACTAGACAGCTGTCAATAAAGAACTTCATAAAACTATTACTGCTGCACTCCTGTGGGATTTGTGATTCAATTTGGTCAGGATTTCTAGTTAGGCTAGATACAGTTTTAAATAGGAGTCTTGGATTGTTTTTATGCTTTTCTATTAAAGCCGATAAGTATGAGGATTTTGCCGAATGGAGGGCATGATTATATTCAAAAAGGCTGCTTTTCCATGATAATCTATATACTTCTAGCTTAGAATTTCGTCATTTACGCTCAAGGATTCACGTGACTCGTTTGAGACTACGCGTGTCCACGTTGTACCAAGGCGCCATCTTTCTCTCATTTACTCTCTTATTTCGCAATGGCGCAACCTTGTCTAAAGCTGTATGGAGTGAAAACTCGACGTGCTCGGTAATACGCTCTAGCTCTTCCGGAGCTACAGGTGGATCCCTGTTTGTCAGATCCTGTAAAGTATCGATGAGGGCCGATATAGTACTAGATGTAATAATTAGTTTAGTTTGGTAACGGGGCTGCCAATGAATATCAACGCTCGTACAACTCGTACGTTATGAGGCTGTGGTCAGAAACGGCCTCACTCTGAGGATGTACTGCTAAACTGGATATGTCGATTCCAAACGATAATACCAAGTCTAATGTATGACTACAATTATGCGTAGGACCCACCACATTCTGAGTGATACCCATTGAATCAAGAATTGCTTGAAAGTTTATTCTAAAAGAGTCATGCAGATTCTCAAAGTGGATGTTAAAATCGCCAACTATAATCACTTTATCAGCCAATATCACTATATGAGACAAGAAGTCCGAAAACTCCTGCAAAAACTCAGTGTATGAACCAGGGGGGCGGTAAATAGTAATTAACATAAACGACTGTTTCACTTTGTTGGTTGATGATACATTTGACACAGTAAGAAAGAGATTTTCAAATGAATTAAATTTGAAGCCTGATTTTTGAGAAACGCCTATATCGGAGTCATATAGTGTGGCAACACCACCTCCGCGACCATTTGGACGGGGGTTATGAACGTATCTATAGCCGGAGGGAGATGCTTCGTTTAGGGCCATATAGTCGTCTGGCCGAGTCCAGGTTTCAGTCAAGCAAAGCATGCTTAGATTATGAACGGAAATCAATTCATTAACAAGCAGTGCTTTACATGACAGGGATCTTATATTTAGCAATCCTAATTTCACATTTAAATGATTTAAATGATTCTCAGCGGCAGCGTTATTGAATTTAACAACTATGAAATTTTGTCTACAAATTTTACAAGAACTGTTTTTTGATACTCAAGGAACAGACACAGTTTCAATCCATTGTGACCTAGGTGACGTCTCCTCACAGCTCGCAGACAGTCGGATTAGCCTGTGTGTCTGCTGCCTGGCCTCGGCTCTAGTTTGTCAATCCGCATTCACCCCTTTTGGGAAGGTGCTGCTCTCATATCTAGTAGTATATCCGCTTAATAGTGGTAGTGTAGGAGTAGTTAATGCGGATTAGCCTGTGTGTCTGCTGCCTGGCCTCGGCTCTGGTTTGTCAATCCGCATTAACTACTCCTACACTACCACTATTAAGTGGATATACTACTAGATATGAGAGCAGCACCTTCCCAAAAGGGGTGAATGCCGTCCCGCTTCAAAAGGCCAGGCCTGCCCACAAAACATGTCCAGTTGTCTATATAACCCACTTTGTTTTCACAGCACCATTTAGACATCCAGCAGTGTAGCGCCCATAACGCCGAACTGGAATGGGGCCAGAGCATATTACAGCGTCTGACATCGTCCCCGCTAACTCACACACCTCTTTAACGTTATCTTTAGTTATCTCTGATTGTCTCAACCCCACATCATTGGTGCCGATGTGTATAACTATCTTGGAGTATTTATGTTTAGCCAGCACCTTTAGATTAGCCCTGATGTCAGGCACTCTAGCCCCAGGATACATTTGACTATGGTTGCTGTTGTCTCTAAAGGGGTAGCTACATTCACGTGTCGGAGCTGTGAATCTCCTATAACCAGAGCTCTTTTAACAGGGCTCTTAGCCGGTGTATCGCTGAGTGGGGCAAACCTGTTCGACACATGAACCTGAACTGAACGGTGCTCAGCCCTACGGCTATGCCGCCAGGACGTCACCCATTTGCCCCGCTGCGAGGGCACTAATGCCGGAGCTGGGGGCTTGCTAACTACAGCCGTGGCAACCGGGACTGCTACGCTAGATGATAACTCTCTAGGACTTTCTAGAGCCCGGATGCGCTCCTCTAAACGGGAAATCTTCTCCATCAGGCTAATGATTAAACTACACTTTTCACATACAAAATTACCACTACTGACAGATGAAGGATAACTATACATGCCACACTCAGCACAAGCAACAAGTGACTCAGACATGTTTAAATACTACTTGTCTACTTGACTACTTGGCCGGGGAACAAGAACTTTAAGCTATAACTGTAGAACTACCTCTTGTTCACAAATACGGACTGGTGCTAATGGGCCGCTCAATGGAGGATGGGTTCCCTTTTGAGTCTTGGTCCTCCCAAGGTTTCTTCCTATTCCCCGCCATCTTAGGGAGTTTTTCCTTGCCACTGTCGCCTTTGGCTTGCTCATTAGGGATCTGGACCCATACAATTTGTAAAGCTGCTTTGAGACAACATGTGTTGTAAAAAGCGCTATATAAATAAAATTGACTTGACTTGACTTGAAATACTTAGCTTCGGTTATGTTGCACATTGATGTTTTTGAAGGTGGAAAAGGTCTTCCGATGGCTCGTGGAGGTTGCTGGTATCGGAGTTATGTGTAGATATATCCAAAATTATATACGAAGGTTTTTAAGATATTGAAAATGAATAAGTAACTCGTTTAGTAATATAGCAAACAGTGGCGTTCGCGCAAAAAATGGTTCGTAGTAGAGAAAAGAGGAGGAGAGAAAAGAGGGGGAGAGAAAGTAAAAAGGGAAAAGACAGAAGGACAGAAAGAATACAGAACAAATGACCACTGCAATGGTTCACCAACTGCTGCTCCTGAAAGAAGAGCAGAAAGTGTACCTGAGACATACAGCACAAATGACTATGATGTGTGTGTATGTGTGTTTATGTAAGTGCAACATAGGATAAATGCATGGAATGCACTTACTAGCGAGGGTAGAAAGCTGCGACATTCCCCCAGAGGCAGGCAGAGAAAGACCCGGGAATCCCCCCCGTCCGCGGCCCCTCGAGGAGCAGTGGGGCTTCCTCGAGGGGCACTTCCCAGTGACCCCCGCATGCCAGCCCCAGCGGCTGGCAGAGGGAGACCCTGGACAGCACCCCTCCAACCATGGAGTGCAGGCCCAGGGGAATCAGAGGAAACAGAGCCACCCTCCAGGATGACACCCCCCCCCCCCTCCCCCGGTTGAGAGCCAGACATGGTCATCCGGAGAGTAGACCGGGGTCTCCCCCGACAGCGATCGGCCTGATCCTTATAACGACGAAGGAGTGTGGAGATGTGGCGGTGCGTTAGCGTCCACACATCCTCACACCATTGCATCCAAGAGTCCACCGCTGTTGAAGTAGTCTCTGTTGCTGTCCATGGTGCCAGCGATGGTTGGTACCCCAGGCAGACCTGGCACATTTAAGGGAGTTTTGGACCATCTCATCCCAGACCAGGTCGTTCGGGTTCTTGGCACAGTAAATCCTCAGAAATTGTCCTAGTCCTTGGTAAACATGCTCACACTGACCTTTTGACTGGGGATGGTAACCTGATGTGAGGCTAACAGCGATGTTTAAATGCAGAAGGCCCTCCAGATGGATGAGATAAATTGAGGGTCCCTGTCTGACACTATGTCCTCAGGAACCCTGAAGTTGCAGAATACCTGATCCACCAGGGACTCCGCAGTTTGGAGAGCAGTTGGCAGGGCAGGAAAAGCCATGAATTTGACTCCTCTGGAGAAGTGGTCGATCACAGTCAGAATAGTGGTATAACCATCTGCCTTGGGTAGGTCCGTGACAAAATCTATGGCAAGGTGGGACCACGGGCATTCTGGAACAGGCAAAGACATGAGCTTGCGCGCTGGATGCCTACACATGGCCTTCTGCCTAGCACAGGCGCTACAGGAAATAAGAACCCTGTGGATGTCCTGTGACATGTTCTCCCACCAATATTTGGCCCATAATAAGTCCTCTTAATAAGTCCTCTTCTCCCCTGGGTGGCCAGACACGGGGGAGGTATGAGCAAGGGAAATCAGGTCCTCTCGGAACTCAGGGGGCACTTACCTATGATCCTATGATCAGGACAATTTGATGGTATCTCTAGGCCCTCATTAGCGAGGTCAATTTGGTCATCGAGGTCCCATGAGATTGCTTGAACCGAGACCTGAGACGGCAGGATGAAGGGAGTATTGTTGGGGTCTACTGTATGCAGTCCTTTTGGTATATCCGCGAGATGGCATCGGCTTTGCTGTTTCAAGTACCGGGACGCTAAGAAATGCTAAAATTAAACCTGTTGAAAAACAGGGGCCAACGAGCCTGGCGAGTGGGCGTGGATTCATGGTCAAATCCTCCTGGCAGGTAGGAGGAATCCTAGGCAGGGACCGTGATGGCTTGGTCGCAGTGTTAGACTTGGCTCGGACCTGAGCACTAGAAACCCCTAGATGGCTGAGAAGCTGGTTCAGCCTAATAGTCAAATTAATCAGTTCGTTCAAAGGCTATTCGTCCCCCCTACAGGTAAGCTCCCACTGAACCTGGGCATTAAGTCCATTACGGAACGTGGTGATAAGAGCCGCCTCGTTCCAGCCACTCCCTGCTGCCAGTGTCCGTAGATCCAAGGCGTAAGCCGCCACAGAACACTTGCCCTGTTCCAGGCGAAGGAGCAAGTGTCCTTGTGACAAACCCTCCTGAAGGTGTAAGAAAACAGCTTTAAACTCCTCCTCAAAATCAACAAAAGGCTTGTCCTGACCATACAGCGTTAGCCCATTCCAGGGCCCTACCCCTATTTGGCTCCATCGGTTCCCGCTGGTTAATTGTTAAAATAACATCGACACTGCAAAAGGAAACCCTCACAGCGTTCAGGTTCCCCCAAGTAAACTTCAGGCTTATTTACAGGATACGGGGCGGACACGACAAGAACTGGACTAAGACTTCTGATAAGACTGAGGTGCTGATTCTTGGGCCTAAAGCTGCTAGAAGCAGCTGGGCTGATATTCCCCTAGATGGGTTTTCAGTAACACCTAAGTCTACCGCAAAAAGCTTAGGTGTCACTATTGATTCGGATCTTTCATTTGACACACATATATGCAATGTCACTAAGGCTGCCTTTTTCCATTTACGTAATATCGCCAAGCTGAGACACTTACTTTCATTAGCTGATGCAGAGAAACTGGTCCATGCTTTTGTCTCGTCAAGATTGGACTACTGTAATGGTCTTCTAATTGGATGCTCTAAACAGTCCATAAAGAAGCTACAACTTGTACAAAATGCTGCAGCTAGAGGCCTATCTAAGGCTAGAAAATTCGATCATATTAGTCCCACTCTCGCAGCATTACATTGGCTTCCGATTAAACATCGAATCGAATTTAAAATTCTTCTCTTAACCTATAAGGCGTTAAATGGTCTTGCCCCACAATATCTGAGTGAACTCATTGCTTACTACAACCCATCCGAGATTCTGACACAGTTCCAATCTTTAAATCTAGACTTAAGACTCACCTATTTAATCAAGCCTTCAGTTAATATTCCCCTAGTAAGGTGCGGGGCTCAGAGGCCCCCAGATTTTGAGATTTCTGGTAATCTGAGATGTTGATGCTGTCATCCATCTGTGTCATGGCATCACTCTAGTTCTGACTGACTTAACTGGAAAGCAATGTCTCAGTGAGCCCTCATGACTGTGGTCACCTCTGGACCCCTCCCTTTAGTTGTGCTGCTATAGATTAGCCTGCCAGAGCTACATGCTAATCACTGAGCTATGTACATTTAAATCAATGGTGGTTAAATTGACATCCACACACGGGCCGCCCAATGGAGGATGGGTTCCCTTTTGAGTCTTGGTCCTCCCAAGGTTTCTTCCTATTTCCCCGCCATCTTAGGGAGTTTTTCCTTGCCACTGTCGCCTTTGGCTTGCTCATTAGGGATCTGGACCCATACAATTTGTAAAGCTGCTTTGAGACAACGTGTTGTAAAAAGCGCTATATAAATAAAATTGACTTGACTTGACTTGACTGACTAGGAACCCTAGAAGGCCTTGGGGAAGGTAGGGACCTAGTCAAATCCCTGACCTTACCCACTAACTGGGAGACCTGTTGTTGTTAGATAAGCTGCAGTTGAGCCAACAAACTCACCGCTTCGGAAACCTATTGCAGCATCTGCTGCTGCCCCAGGAATTGTCCTTGGGAACGGATATCCTGACTCAAAGAGTCTAAGCCTTCTGTTGTCTGTGAGCTGGCCGCGTATTCTGGCATGCTGGCTAGGTAGATCAGAACCAGAAGGGGCGGCACAGAATGACAAGACTAAAAAATGTAGAACAGAAAACGACTGCTCAAAGCGCCGGCAAAATACTAAATGAAACTACAGAGCAAAGCGCAGGAGATAATACAAACAGAAAACTACTTAGCTAAGCACAGGGAAAATACAAACAGAAAACTACTTAGCTAAGCACAGGGAATAATAACAGGTTGTGATAACCGTGATAACCGTGAAAACCACGGAGACAGGCAGACAATGCAAATGGAACAGACGGAACAATACCAGAAGTAAAGACGCTTTGTACAAGAACGCAGGTACTAGATTCAGACAGACTCAATAAACGGCAGAGGACTGGAGACGGCTGGTTATAAAGCCACTCCCTTCATCTATAAAAACCTCTTACAGGCGTGCCTAATCACCAGCTGATAACTGGAAGTCCTTAAAAGGCATGGAAATCCCCTGGGGAAACTCCGTACCGTGACACGCTGCCTGACACGCTAAAGTCGGGGCGGGGCGTAGTGTCACTGGCCTGACATATATACATATATACAGCTCTGGAAAGAGATATAAAATTGCAGTAAAGTACAAAGTTTCCAGAGAAACAGGATGTTTCGGAGACAGAGGTCCTTAATCAGCTGTGCAAGCAAAGTGCTTCATATATATATATATATATATATATATATATATATATATATATATATATATATATATATATGATATATACATACAGGGGTTGGACAATGAAACTGAAACACCTGTCATTTTAGTGTGGGAGCTGGTTTATATAGCTTATACAGGTGACCTCTGAAGAAACCTTTAGAGGAACTAGGGATGAATAAAGATGTGGAACAGTGAAGTACAAAATGACTAATAAGACTGTGGCTAAACTATTCTACTTAGCTAAAAGGGGAAATCCAGAAGTTAATGCAAACATGACTTTTATCTAAACAGGTGTGTTGAGGTCAATACACTTCCCCATCACCAGACATACATACAAATTTAAGAGCCTTCTTCACGGCACAGCTAAGCCATCCCCTATGGAGAGAGGAGATCACTTAAGGAAATGGCTAGCCAAAGGCCTTTGCTCAGACATGTGTTAATAATTGGCCAGGTGTATACGTGTAGTAAATGTTATAGCTATAACTCTGATTGCTCTGATGTCAAACTTTTTCCCATCACTCTAGTGCGCCTATTATTATTGGAATACTGTACAGTATATAGAGAGAAGGTATATATGTAGGTATATATATAGAGGGGTATATAGAGAGAAATGAATAAGACCAAGGGGGACGGCTAAGTTAGAGCAAACCTGATGTTTAGTTGATGCTGGTTGCATGTTAGGTGTGCAGGACTGTCATGGTACGGAGGCCCCCTGCCGGCCGCCTCTGTCTGCAGTAGCAAAATTTCATGTTGTCCTGTTGTTGTTGTTGTGTTCGTCCCTCAGGTAGGCAGGGCCTATTAGGATAACCGACACCTGAGGGTCGTTTTTCTGTCTATATATGTCTTATCTTTGTACCAGTTGACTGCTGGTTATTGTTTTCATTTGGTGCATGTTATTCATTAAATCCTTTTTCCCTGAGACTGCCGTGATCGCTTCCTTTTTACTTGTAGTCCTTAGGCCAAGGCTGGCCATAGCCTTCAACTATTTTATAGGCCATATGAAGTATGGGATTATTTTGTGTGTATATATATAATTTTGGAATCAGGGGTATGTGTACAATATTTATGCTGCTTCACCACTGATCAATAAAAATGAACAGAAAAAGACATCCTTGTGTTTAGAACTCTGGAGGTATTTTTGTTTACTCACACATATCCCATGCCGGCTCTCTCTCGTAAATGACTACACAACAAACAGGAAATTTCATTTATAAAAGGTTGACTTAACAAGTTGTCAACCTAAATAAAAAAATTAGACTGTGTCTCAGTCTCAAAGACTGACTGAAATGTTATTCCAAAACTGGCAAGCTTTATATGAAAATGCCCTTCCTGCTGCTGGTAACTTACATTATTCTAGATACTAATAGATAAACTAAACGATAACTAAAACAACATTATATATATATATAACAAAATTTTGCAGTCGATACAGAATATGACAGCCATCATATAGGAAAGAAATGACAACAATAAACCTTTTTAGATATAAAATACTCTGTACATTCCCTAAGCTACATTTGGACATGGTGCATGCAAGCCTTGGTATTTATCTCCTATATTCCCAGTCATTCTGTCAATCTTTTATAAAATTAAAAACAGTCTGTGACTGTTTTTTCTCAACTGATGTCCTGTTTCTCCTGTTTCTCCTGATGCTATGGCTGTAAAATGTCAATATTCCTCATCCCAGAGCTCCATCTCTCTAAAACCCACATATATCACTTCTTCCATGCCTGTTTTCCTCCCAGGAGAAGGCCACTGAATACGTTTTGCTCTCTGGTGCGGATTATTTATGGCACTTATTCCATGGAAGTGCTTCAGTAACTGATCCGTTCACTGTTCAGTTATTCTAATAGAAACCCGTTGGAGGTGACAGCTAGAAGATGGCAGATTTGTTGCATCTATTGCAAACTTGGGCTGACTCGTTGATGGATCAACTCCCTTCCTCAAACAAGGAATTATTTAAAGGGTGTCTCCTCCAGACTGCATGTTCCAGCTCTTTCCATAGATGCTTGAAAGGAATCAGATTAAGGCTCATAGAAGGTTACATAACAATAGACCCAACAGTCTTTGTTCTTAACCATTCTTAGAGAACCAATGACCTGCAACTGAGGCAGCTTTATGACACTGGGCATGTCTGGCTGCAGAATGCCTTGATAGTGTTTTCACTCTGCCCTGCACAGATCCAAGGCATCCTGTGTTTCCCAAACCAATCCATGTTTCACAGTATGTTTTTTGTTTTGTTTTTTGAAAGCTTAATTTTTTTCATTTGTGAACATAGAGCTGATGAGATTTTCCAAAAAGCTCTAGTTTTGTCTCAAGAGTCCAAATGACATTCCCTCAGAGATATTGTGGCTTGTCAATATGCATTGTAGCAAATTCTAGTTACTCTTGTGGATTCATCATTTGAGCTCTCTGTCATCCACAAAGTGATGGATGGTGTGATCATACACTAATGTACCTTAACCTTGAAGTTTGCATCTCTCGAGAAGTTTTTCTTGGCTCTTTCTACAATTCGCAGTATCCTTCTTTTCAGTCTTGAGTCAGCTTTCCGCTTGTGGCCACATCCACGGCAATTGGCTACAGTCCTATGGATCTTAAATTTTGTAATAATATTTGCAACTGTCACAGGAACATCATGCCTGGAGGTGGTCTTACAGCCTTTATCTTCAACATGCTTGTCTAGAATGTTCTTTCTGTTCTCCCTAGACAACTATCTCCTTTGCTTTCTTTGGTCTGTGCTCAGTATGTCATACGAAATTATTCCTAACAGTCTGAATGCTTCGATAAACTGAATCACTGATAAAAGATTCAAAACTTTAGTGTGATACTAATTATAGAAATTTTAAATCACTACAATCCAATTATTTATCATCTTTTCTAGGGGTACCAGCAAATCTGCCTAAGCTTTGTTAGAATATCTTTGTAGAATGAGCAATACTGTTTATCTTTTCACACTTTTTAAATTTACTCTTTAATATATCAGAGGCATGCAGATATACAAGACAATTGCTTTTAATTTAATTGCTTGATAAGACAAATAGGGAATTGGTTCACTGAGCTGTGATTGTATGTCTAAGGCTCTCAAATCTTAGGGCAATAAATCTTTATCTGTGTTTTCCACTCGTATACAGAAGGTTTTTGTAGGCAATCCACATTATTCTTAAAAAGCAAAGAGCTTGCTTATACGTTTGGCCAACTGTCTCGATTTCCCCTGGACTGTATCTTTTTAACAGTCAGTCCTGGAAAATGTATTCTCTCTCCCAGGACACTTAATGTCCCAATTCTCAATTGGATAAATAAAGTTTTACCATTTCTGTCGCATCCCACGTGTTTTTTGTCATCAAGCACTCACTTACCCAGCCGAAGGTCCTTGTGGAGTGAGATCGAGATATACTTGCGGGATTGGGGCACGAAATTGACAGTGAACCTGTTACATCTGTTACATTATTCTTGAACACCCATTGATATGGGTGGCGAGATGGAGGAGGAAATTAACTACTGAATGTGACAAGCCAGTCAAAAAGCAAATAAAAGTACAACATACTTCAATAATGACTGGATGAAAAATGAATGTATGCATGGCTAAAGCCATACCCAGTGTCATGGTGACGCACCCCGGACCCCTCCCTTTGGGCGTGTGTTTACATTTACATTTACGGAATTTAGCAGACGCCCTTATCCAGAGCGACTTACAGTGCTTCATTGTTTTACTCAGAACAAAATCTCTAGCTAGTTAGTTTAGGCTAAACCCAGGAAGAAACTTTAAGCAAAGATATTATTAGATACAGTCAGTATGGACGCCTAGATATACTCAAATATATACTAAAAAAACCCTACTTAAAAGATAAAAGCAAGAAAAGTCATTACAGTCACAAATATTTAATAAATGCTAGTGTAGTAAAATTTAATTTAAGTGCTCTTGAAACAGATGTGTCTTCAGTCTTCGCTTAAAAACAGCAAGAGACTCTGCCATTCGGACACTCAGGGAAGTTCGTTCCACCACTGAGGTGCCAGAACTGAAAAAAGGCTGGATGCATGTTTTCCGCGTGTTCTGAGAGATGGTGGGTCAAGCCGAGCTGTGCTTGAATCTCGAAGAGCTCTGGGTACAGATCGGGATTTGACCATTGCCACCATGTATGGAGGTGCTGGTCCATTCTTAGCCTTGTAGGCCAGCATCAGGGTTTTATATCTGATGCGGGCAGCTACAGGAAGCCAGTGAAGAGAGCGCAGCAGAGGAGTAACATGGCTGAACTTAGGAACATTGAAGACAAGTCGAGCCGCTGAGTTCTGGATCAGTTGCAAGGGCCTGATGGTACGCATAGGAAGACCAGCCAGGAGTGAGTTGCAGTAGTCAAGTCTTGAAATGACAAGAGACTGAACAAGCACTTGAGTAGCCTCGCTAGACAGAAAAGGTAGAATTCTCCGAATGTTGTAAAGGAGAAATCTGCATGACCGAGTCAGGTTTGCAACATGGGTTGAGAACGATAACTGGTCATCCTCAACTACACCAAGGCTTCGAGCTTCAGCAGATGTGGTGACCAGCGAGTTCTCAAAAGAGATGGAAAGATCCTGGCGAGGACTTGAAGTTCCAGGGATGAACAGTAATTCAGTCTTGCTGGGGTTCAGCTTCAAGTGATGAGCCGACATCCAAGATGAGATATCAGCAAGACAAGCAGAGATCCGAGATGAAACCTGTGTGTCAGAAGGTGGAAAGGAAAGGACAAGTTGAGTGTCATCAGCATAACAGTGATAGGAAAATCCATGGGAGGATATTACATCACCAAGAGAACAACTGTAAAGAGAGAAGAGCAGAGGACCGAGCACTGAGCCTTGTGGGACACCCGTGGTGAGCCTGGAAGGAGCAGATGTGGCCCCCTGCCAAGATACTTGGTAAGATCTCCCATCTAGATAAGACTTAAACCACTGCCAGACAGTGCCAGTGATTCCAAGTCTTCTGAGGACAGACAGGAGGATCTGGTGGTCAACGGTGTCAAAGGCTGCAGAGAGGTCAAGCAGAATTAGGACCGAAGACAGTTTGGCAGATCTAGCAGCATGCAGCTTCTCTGTAACTGCGATGAGAGCAGTTTCAGTAGAGTGCGCCGGTTTGAAGCCAGACTGGTTCGGGTCCTGTAGGTTGTTCAGAGAAAGAAATAGAGACAGTTGGTTATAAACAGAACGCTCCAAGACCTTAGATAGGAAAGAAAGAAGAGATACAGGTCTGTAATTGCTGATGTCAGAACAGTCCAGAGTAGGCTTCTTCAAGATGGGGATCACTCTTGCAGTCTTGAAGATAGCTGGTACATGGCCTGTTGACAAGGAGCTGTTGATGACATGAGTGATGAAAGGTAGAAGGTCAGGTGCTATTGTCTGAAATAGCGTGGATGGAATCGGGTCCAGTGGACAGGTAGTAGGATTGTTGGATGAGACCAACTGTATGATGTCATCTGTGGAAAGAGGAGAAAAGCAAGACAGGGAATGAGGTGGAGGTGGTGTTCAGTAGGAAGGATATTGGTAGAGAAAAAGGATCTGCGAATCTTATCAACCTTCTCCTCAAAGAAGGTGACAAAATCCTCAGGGAGGAGAGTAGAGGGCGGTGGGGGAGTGGGAGGGTTTAAAAGAGAGGAGAAAATGTTGAAGAGCTTGCGTGGATCAGAGGCTGATGCTTCCAGCTTCTCCTTGAAGAAGGAAGATTTCGCCGCTGTTATTTCTGTTGAGAACCTTGAGAGAAGAGACTGGTAGGAGTGGAGATCTGTATCATCTTGAGATTTTCTCCACTTTCTTTCCGCCAGTCTCAGTACTCTTCTGTTGTCTCAGAGAACATCTGTCAGCCAAGGAGTTGAGAGAGAGGATCTTGCCCTGGAAGAGAGAGGACAGAGATGGTCGACAGAAGAGGAGATGGATGAAAGGAATGTGTTTGTGGCAGTTTCCAGAGGGACGGAAGAAAATGATTCAGGATGTGGAAGAGAGGAGACAATAGTAGAGACCAGACAAGAGGAGGAGACTGAGCGAAAGTTGCGGTAGGTGGTAGAAGAAGCTGACGTGGAGGTGTGTGCAGAAGAAGTAGGAAGGGAGAGTGAAAAGGACAAGAAATGATGATCAGAAAAGTCAAGAGGAGTTACTGTCAGATCCAACACTGGGGCAGGTCTACTGAAGATCAGGTCCAGTGTGTTTCCTGCTCTGTGTGTTGGAGTTGACTGGTTGAAAGCAAGATCGAATGATGACAGCAGTGGAAGAAGACAGGACAAATGTAGTCTCTCTGTTGGAAGGTTGAAGTCCCCTAGAAGAACAAGCGATGACTCTAAGGGGAGAGCACTCAGAAGAATGTCCAACTCATCTATGAAGTTTCCCAGTGGACCTGGAGGAAGCACACTGGTGCAAGCACACTGATTACTGTGTGAATGCCGACTTAATTTATCTAGAATTACAGGCTCCACCCCTGTTATTGACACTGCAACTAGACCGAAACCACACCTGAATCAACTGAAACCACTGAAATAGACTGAAACCACACCTGAATCAACTAATAAACAAGCAAGATATCTAGACTAACCAAACAGCCAAGAGATCTATCAATATCTAGTTAATAGTATATTCAAGACAAGGCTACCTTACAAGCAGAGAATCTACCCAAGTAACAAATGCAAGCACACTGATTACTGTGTGAATGCCGACTTAATTTATCTAGAATTACAGGCTCCACCCCTGTTATTGACAATTTCAACAAGAAACCACTGAAATAGACTGAAACCACACCTGAATCAACTAATGAAAACCACTGAAATATCAATATCTAGTTAATAATACCACACCTGAATCAACTAATGAACAAGCAAGATTATGTGAAGACTAACCAAACAGGCCAAGAGACCTGAATCAATGAAACCACTGAAATATCTAGTTAATGAACAAGCAAGATATATTCAAAAGACAAAGCCAATATCTAGTTAATAGTATATTCAAGACAAGCAGAGAATCTACCCAAGTAACAAATGCAAGCACACTGATTACTGTGTGAATGCCGACTTAATTTATCTAGAATTACAGGCTCCACCCCTGTTATTGACACTGCAACTAGACCGAAACCACACCTGAATCAACTGAAACCACTGAAATAGACTGAAACCACACCTGAATCAACTAATGAACAAGCAAGATATCTAGACTAACCAAACAGCCAAGAGATCTATCAATATCTAGTTAATAGTATATTCAAGACAAGCCTACCTTACAAGCAGAGAATCTACCCAAGTAACAAATGCAAGCACACTGATTACTGTGTGAATGCCGACTTAATTTATCTAGAATTACAGGCTCCACCCCTGTTATTGACACTGCAACTAGACCGAAACCACACCTGAATCAACTGAAACCACTGAAATAGACTGAAACCACACCTGAATTAACTTTACGTCGTCTAAGTCCATATATGTAGTTCCGTGGGTGTGTGTCAGTGTGGGTGTGTTCAGCAGTCTCACCAGTCTCGTCATCACCAGGGGATAGTGTCGTTTGTCTATTTAATGTGCATTTACGCAGTGTCCTGTGTGCGTTTTTGTTTGAGAGTTGTTGATTGTCAAATTATTGTGTGCTGTACGCTACCAAAGTAGCGATTGTATCAAATAAACGTTACGTGTTGGGTTAGCTCTGTGGCGTCCTGCTTCGAATCCTCACACGTTACACCCAGGCGATACACTTTCTGCTACTTGCTCCATATGTTCAAATCTTTGACTAAACACAAGGGTAAAAATTATTTGGATGACCATGCAAAACAGACGTTTTAAATCAGTGGAGGTTTTAAACTATCTGAACTGGGGGGGGGGGCAGACTGGGACCAGTAGGTCTGTTAGAGGGGTCGATTACTTTACTTACCTTATGGTGCCAGCATTTAAGAAGCAAAAGTAAACATTCAATATTAATCAACATTGTATACAGTTCTCTGTTATAAAAAAGATAAATAACTTCTCACTATTTGGTGCTTTTCCTTTTGCTTTATAATATGATCAACTATAAATTATAATTATCAGTAGTATTATTCTTGCAAACAGCCTTCTTGCTTGTTTATGCCTCTCAGACTGTGTTTGGAAATGTGCAGATGAAGTTCTCATTGGAAAGGTATATGCATTTACTTACTATTTTGCTAGGAGCAACTGCCCGCAAGCAATAATGAAAGAGCATACAACAAGCTTTGCGCTTTCTCAGCATAAGCCGGCTTGCATAAGCCGATCCTGCTCATTTGGTTAATACAGAAAGCTAGTGTGTATGTGTGCATCATTCTAGCAAAGAACAGTGTCTGTATCAATATAGCAGTAATTAAATTTATTTAGTTTTATTTAGTTTTGCTGTCTGGCGATATGTCTCATCAATGTCGCAACAGCCGCGATACATTCTGCTGTATCTGTGGTGAATATACACTTGCGTCTCAGAGACGTTCTATAACTGCTCTTGTGAAGAAGGCTTATCGTCTGTATTTCGGCTGCAAAATTGGTGACCAAGACAAGAAATGGGCACCTCACATTTGCTGCACAACATGCGCTGTCAATCTAAGAGCCTGGCTCAGAGGCACCCGTAAAAGTATGCCGTTTGCTCTGGCGAGAATAAAAAGACCATGTGACGGACTGTTATTTTTGTTTCACTAATGTATCTGGTTTCTCTGCCAAAAACAAGAAGTCAATTGAATATCCAAATCTGCCTTCAGCAATGAGACCTGTGCCACATAACGGCAGTCTCCCAATTCCGAAACCACCCGAGGATTGGACCTTAGACGAACCAGAAGAAGAAACTCCAGTGCAGGGTGCTCACTGTGACATTGACCCAGATTTTGAACCTTGCTCATCAGGTGATCCACATCTAATAACACAGCCAGAACTGAACGATTTGGTCAGAGATTTGGGTCTGTCAAAAGCAAAAGCCGAGTTACTGGGTTCCTGGCTGCAGGAATGGCGTCTGCTGTCACCAGGTACGAAAATCTCTACGTTTAGAAGCCGACATCATGATATCACCATATTTTTTTAACAAGTTGACAGTCTCTGTTTCTGTTGTAACATTGAAGGATTGTTCTCGGCCTTGGGTTGTGATCACAATCCGGAAGAGTGTCATCTCTTCATTGATTCGTCAGTGCTAAGCCTGAAAGCTGTTCTGCTACACAATGGCAACGTTTATCCGTCAGTACCTGTTGGTTACGCAGCACACAAGAAGGAAATGTATGAGAATATGGAACTGTTGCTCAACCACATCCAGTATAGCAGGTACAACTGGAATATCTGTGGAGATCTGAAAGTCGTTGGTCTGTTACTGGGACTGCAGCTCGGCTATACCAAGTACTGTTGTTTCATCTGTGAATGGGACAGCCGTGCCAAAGAGTCACATTATTGTCGACAGAGCTGGCCACTCCGCAAAAAGTTAGTTCTAGGACAGAAAAATGTTGCACACAAACCGCTCGTCAAGCCGGCAAAGATATTTTTGCCTCCTCTACACATAAAACTTGGACTCATGAAGAATTTTGTGAAAGCAATGAACAAGGAAGATGAAGGTTTTCGCTATTTAAGACAGATGTTTCCAAGAATAAATGACGCAAAGATCAAAGAAGGTATTTTTGTTGGTCCCCAGATCAGACATGTTATGAGTGACAAGCGGTTTGAAGAGCTGTTAGTTGGCCAGGAAAAAATTGCCTGGAAAGCCTTGAAAGACCTTGTTGACAATTTTCTGGGCAATTACAGAGCGCCAAACTACGTTGAAGTTGTAGACAAACGTCTCCGCGCATACCAGAAAATGAAGTGCAACATGTCACTCAAGATTCATTTCCTTCACTCACACTTGGACTTATTCCCCGTGAATCTCGGTGCTGTCAGTGACGAACACGGTGAGCGGTTTCACCAGGACATTGCTACAATGGAGAAATGATACCAGGGCAACTGGAATCCGTCAATGCTTGCTGACTACTGTTGGACACTGCAACGTGATACACCAGACGCTGAATACAAAAGAAAATCAGTTGCAAAACATTATTTCATTATTTGGTGGGCCTTACAAGAAAAGGCTCTTCCCCCTGCTGTTACCTAATTAATTGTTGGAACTAATAAGAGGCCTGCACCCTGTGATCTTAGTGGACGCGGGGGTTGATAATAAGAGATAAGCTCTTTGAGGTAGTCAGGAGCAAGCCCATGCAGTGCTTTATTATTCTATAGGTCAATAGAATAATTTTAAAATCAATACCGAATTTTACTGGGAGCCAATGCAGGGCCGATAAGACTGGGCTGATATGATCAAATTTTCTAGTTCTAGTTAGAACTCTGGCTGCAGCATTTTGAACTACTTGAAGTTTATTTAGATTCCTATTTGAGCATCCTGACAGTAACAAGTTACAATAGTCTAATCTGGAGCTAACAAAGGTGTGTACTCATTTTTCTGCATCATGCTGGGATAATGCATTTCTTAACTTGACAATGTTACGGAGATGTATAAAAGCTATCCTAGTAGTATTATCCATGTATTTATCAAATGATAGGTCAGAGTCATTTTTGGCTAGTGAGCCAGGAGTAATGGGGTAGTCTGCGAGATTTAGCATTAGATCTGGTATTTTCTGTCTTGCGACCTTTGAGCCCAGAAGGAGAACCTCCATTTTGTCACCATTAAGGTGGAGGAAGTTTAGCGACATCCAACATTTAATATCTCTTACGCAGGCCTCAATTTTTCCTAATCTGGATTTGTCATCAGGTTTGGCTGATATATAAAGTTGGGTGTCATCTGCATAGCAGTGAAAGTTGACACCATGTTTATTTATAACTATTCCCAATAGTAACATATATAATGTAAATAATAGAGGTCCTAGGATGGAGCCTTGCGGGACTCCATATTTCACTTCTGTTCGTATGGAGGGAATATTATTGAGCTCTACAAACTGATAGCGATTGGTGAAGTAAGAATTAAACCATGAAAGGGCTGTACCCGAGATTCCAACCCAGTTTTCTAACCTTTCTAGAAGGATCTTGTGATCTATTGTGTCGAAGGCTGCAATAAGATCGAGAAGCACTAATAGAAACGTAACCTTGATCAGAGGCAAGAAGATCATTTGTTACTTTAACTAGTGCTGTTTCAGTGCTGTGGTGGGGCTTAAATCCAGATTGGAACTTTTCAAATATGTGGTTCCTGTGCAGATATAAGCATAATTGTTGGGCCATAGCTTTTTCTATGATCTTGGATATAAATGATAGGTTCAAAATGGTTCTGTAACTAGATAGTACAGTTGGATCAAGATTTAGTTTCTTGATCAGGGGTTTAATGACCGCTAGTTTACAGGATTTGGGCATGTGACCTACAGTCCCTGACATAAGTTCTGTCGCTTATCCATGTTGTGGAAACAAAAGCTTATAACCTGACTTTAAATTCATCCATTGGTTTTAGAAATGACTCATATGAAAGCTGAAACCCTCCCAAATGAGATTTAATTTACAAAAATAAATTTGCTTCACTGCAGAAATATTGATCATTTAATGAACACAGAAAGGTCAGATTTTGGCAAGACAAAAGTTTTGTCGCCTTGTCATATAATGCACCCAGTCCTAGATTACAGCCTCACCTGTGCTCACTAATTGATTGGTTAATTAGTGGGTGTGTATAAAAAGAACTCCAGCACCCCAGACCTTCACTTGCACTGCAACTTGACCTCTGACAACATGCCAAAAATCCATCCTGCGACCAAAGCCTTGATTATCAAGGCGCTGAAGACCAAATCCACTGCAGAGGTGGCTGGCACCTTTAATGTGTCTCAGCGACAAGTACAAAGAATAAAAAAAAAAGATTTGAAGAGACTGGAGATGTTTTTGACAAGCCCAGGTCCGGCAGACCCCACAAAACAACTGCTCGGGAGGAGCGTTTGTTGGTTAGAAAATCCAAAGCCAGTCCCTCTTCCACTGCAGCAGAGCTCCACCAGGCCTGGTCACCTCAAGTCCCTGTGTCAACTAGAACAGTTTGTAGGATTCTGTCTCGAAATGGCCTCCATGGTCGAATCAGTGCCCAGAAGCCAGCACTAAACAAAAGGCAGGTAAAAAACCGTGTGGCATTTGCCAAGGCCCACAGCCTGCTAAACGGATGGACGCTGGAAAAGTGGCAGAAGGTGGATTTCTCAGATGAATCTTCAGTTGAATTACACCACAGCCGCCGCAAATACTGCAGGAGACCTACTGGAGCCCGTATGGATCCAAGATTCACCCAGAAAACAGTCAAGTTTGGTGGTGGAAAGATCATGGTCTGGGGTTACATTCAGTATGGGGGTGTGCGAAACATTTGCAAGGTGGAAGGCAATATCAATATCCTAAAATATCAAGAAGTATTAGCTACATCTTACATTCCCAATCATAAAAGGGGTCAAATTTTGCAGCAGGATGGTGCTCCATCTCATACATCCATCTCTACATCAAAGTTCCTCAAGGCGAAGAAGGACTTGAACATGAACATCATTGAGCATGTTTGGGGTAGGATGAAAGAGGAAGCTTGGAAGACAAAACCAAAGCATTTTGATGAACTCTGGGAGGCATGTAAGACTGCATTCTTTGCTATTCCTGATGACTTCATCAATAACTTGTATGAATCATTGTCGAACCGCATGGATGCAGTCCTTCAAGCTCGTGGAAGTCACACAAAATATTAAATATGGCTCTAATAGCACCACAACGTCATTCACCAGTGTTATGAAGCATATATTTGTATATGAAGTGAATTATTTGTTTGATTTCCACATTACTTTCTGTGGGCGACAAAACTTTTGTCTTGCCAAAATCTGACCTTTCTGTGTTCATTAAATGATCAATATTTCTGCAGTGAAGCAAATTTATTTTTGTAAATTAAATCTCATTTGGGAGGGTTTCAGCTTTCATATGAGTCATTTCTAAAACCAATGGATGAATTTAAAGTCAGGTTATAAGCTTTTGTTTCCACAACATGGATAAGCGACAGAACTTATGTCAGGGACTGTATTGTAATGGATGAGTTAACTACCGTTAGAAGAGGTTCGGTCACAACTGGTAAAACCTCTTTGAGTAATTTAGAGGGACTCGAGTCTAATATGCAAGTAGTAGAATTTAATGATGAAATTATTATTTGTTGTACTCAATAAGGCTATCCTTCCAAGCACAGTGGAATACTTCCAGCTTAGTAGTTCGCCATTTCTGCTAAAATTTACGTGCTATTTGTTTTAAGTTACGAGTTTGGTCAGTGTACCACGGGGCGAGCTTTTTAAATCTGGCCTTTTTATATTTGAATGTCGGCGCGTGGACAACCCGAGCCTCAACGTCTCTCCGGATTTCGCTTTCTAGTAGTTACTAGTCTACTGGTTTCAACTTTTTTACTACAAACTGCCAGGCACGCATATCGTACAGCCAGCAGGCCTTGTTGGACATTGGTTTCACCTGCAACAACGGAGTTTTGAACCATCTAGTACTCCCTCTGGAAATCTCAGCAGATGGCGCTGGCGTAAACAAAAGCTGTGGAAGCGATATCTAGAGCTGATCTACAGATATTCTCTAAGCAGTCGGTTAGACTATCTAACTCCTCTGGATCTGATGACGAGTAGGCTAAAGTAGTTAAATCTGGGAGGGTTTCAATAAACTGTTGCGTTTAACGAATTTATCAAGCATTTTAAACAATGCAGAGGAGACTGGCGGGTATTCAGGTTAAGATGTAGCTTGAACAAGACTAGATAGTGATCGGAGATTGCTGCGGATTGTGGAAGCGTATTTATGTTATCTACGTCGGTACCCAGCATCAAAATCAAATCTAAAGTATGATTGTGATAATGAGTAGGTCCCGTGACATTTTGTGTAATGCCGACAGAGTTCAATATCAAAGCAAATGCCCTTTTCAGCGGATCCTCCGCCTTCTCAAAATGTATGTTAAAGTCTCCTACCATTATTATTTTGTCACTGCATACTGCTAAATTTGCTGCAAAATTTGTTGAAATAGTTTATAAAGTCTGAGTAGGGCCCTGGCGGTCTGTACACATTAGTGAGTGAGAGAGCGTCCTTGTTTGTAGCCGGATTAGTTATATTAATAGATAGCATCTCAAAAGAATTGGAGATATCATAGTGTTTCTGGTGAACTTCTAAAGAATTTTGATAGATTATGCATATTCCTCCTCCTCTGCCTAACAATCTTGGTTTTTGGACATAACTGTATCCCGCAGGGGTGGCTTCATTTAAAGTTAAATATTTGCCAGATCAAATCCAGGTTTCTGTGAGACATAAAACATCAATTTTCTGGTCGCTTATAATCTCGTTCACAATAGCTGCTTTATAATTGAGCGATCGAATATTGAGTAATCCGATTTTCATATCGGTCATATTGCTATTAATAATCGGATGCAAGGTTTGAATAGTAGTTAAAATCTTTGGACGGTCTATTTTAATTTTCCTATAATTGAATTTAACCCGGGGCACAGACACAGTCTCAATCCTGTAGAAACTTGGCAAATCCTGACGCCTCTTGGCAGCTCGCAGACAGTCGGTTAAGCCGGTTTGTCTGCGGCCTGGTCGCAACTCTGGATTGTCAGCCGCTCCTAATACTGCTCTGCTGACTAACTAACAGGCTATGCTGCAGGAAACCAGGGCGGCACCATCCCAGGTGGGGTGGACACCATCTCTGCCTAGGAGACCAGGCTTGCCCTCGAATATTCTATAATTATCAATATAGCCCACTTGATTTTCGTTACACCACTCGGCCTGCTGTATTGCTCATCGCCGCGCCGTATTGGGATGGGACCAGAGCAAATTACTGCATTGGACATCTGGGCCAGTTTAACCACCTCTTTAATATTAGTTTTACTCACTTCGGACTGCCGCAGACGTATATCGTTGGCCCCTACATGTATAACTATCCTGGAAAATCTTGTTTTAGCTAACAGTCTAAGATTGCCACTAATGTCCGGTGCTCTGGCTCCCGGTAAACAACTGACTGTAACCGCTGGAGCCCCTAAAGGATTAGCTACTTTCACGTGCCGAACAATAGAATCGCCTATGACCAGAATTCGTGAAACAGGTTCCTCAGTGGGTGTTTCACGGGGCAAACCTGTTGGACACGTGAACTGGGGAGTGGTGTTCTGGTGGGCTAGCGTTGGCGTTAGCATTAGCTGCAGCCCTCGCTCTCCAACTATGCTGCCAAGACATCACCCATGTGCCCCGCTGTGAGGGCTCCAACACCGGAGTCACTAGCTCTCCCTGGCACGTCCACAGCTAAAACTGACTCTTGCTCTCTATCCCTTAATAATGAGTGGACGCGGCGCTCTAAACATTCCACTTTCGTCACGAGGGAGGTGACTAACTGGCACCGATTACAAATGCTATTGCTATTACTGTCAGTGGCGAAAATGGCTAAACTAAACATGCCACACTCCGAACAGGCAAACAAACCAGCACCAGCCATAGATAAATCAAAAAACTTACCGCGTTTAATGAAAAACAAATTCAAGAAGTAAGTTTGCTGCATTTACCTCAGCTTTTGAAATGTTGACACACAGAAGTAAATATACAGCTTGTACAAAATGGCAAAGATATTTTGAGGGAAGAACACCTCTCAAACAAGGTACTGAATAAAAAAGCAACCAAGCTCACTACTCAGAAGCCTTCCAGTACTTCCTCTCATTACGATTCCTGAGGAGCCTACTGATATATTGAGCTGGTTTTATTTTAGACATATGTGCATTTATTATGTGTAGATCAACTAGAGAACCAATGTAGAAATCACAACCAAATTCTTCAAAAAACATTTGACAACTGTTTCATCACACCGAGTAAATCACAGTGCATATAATCTGGTACAAATCCATCAAAATATTGTAAAGTGGTGATAAACCCTTAACTCCTCGAACACATCTTCCACTTTTCAATGCATCTTCCATGTCATGGCTCACTTCTGATGCAGTTCTGTCAGCATGTTGGACTTGTTGGAAAAAAAAAGTTGCCATATTTTGTCAATTGTGATTTTCACCCAAATTGAAATTTGTCCTCCACATTTTACCTGTCTGTGCAGTTAGAACACACCTAGTGATTGATAGGGGGCCGTGGTGCACACATGCCCAGAGCGGTGGGCAGCCCTAGCCCTAGCCCAGGGAGCAGATGGGGTTAGTTGCCTTGCTCAAGGGAACCTCAGTCATGGTCTTTGGCCTGGGAACCAAACCCACGACCCTCCAGTCACAAGAACAGTTCACCAACCACCAGACCATGATTGCCTCAACCATAACTGCTCCTGGGTATCTAATTGCTCCACATATATATGCTCCTCGATGGTAACAAAATCCACATCCATAATCACAGTTAAACTGGGTGGCATTCTGCATTAAGGGCCTAGCAACAGAGTCCACACAACAGCATAAACCTACCACTTTATCAGTATATTGTTATTTAGCCATGTAATCCCATCTGTTGCCAATTTTTTTTGCTTGCCCTACAAATGTTTTAAGAAATATATCCATTCGTGGCTCCCCTTTACCATGCCAAAGTATCGTGTTTTTTAAATTGATGTACTTGAGGCTTATTAACAAAACTACAAACACTGCAAAAATACACCAAAATAAAACAAAGAAACCAAACATTAACCAAAAACACCAACTAACACTAAACGCAAACACTAATACACAGAGCATGAAGGGGAGACATAAAGGCTAACATTACAAACATGGAAGCTCAAGACTACAAGCAGCATAAAGACTCACAGTACTTACAATCTACAACAAAAAAGAGACTAAACACAGGACTTAAATACAAAGTCAAATTTATTAATATAGCGCTTTTTACAACAAATGTTGTCACAAAGCAGCTTTACAATCGTATGGATCCAGATCCCTAATGAGCAAGTCAGAGGCGACATCAGAAGTCAGACACAAAAAGGTATTTCAAAATAAAGGTACACAAAAACAAAAAACAAGAGATAAAATCAAAACCAGAGGGGTTGCCGAGGAGACTGTGACACACAAAATTAGTTTTCTTGCATTTTTCTTGAAAATCTTTAATTTAAAGTGCATCTCTGAATTTGGGATTTTCAAGAAGTGATCTAATTTGTAAATCAACAGGAAGAGTTACAAAGTAACTCTGAGTTTTCAACTCTTGGGTACTTTTTGATGTCTTACAGTTTGGACACACATACTGTTTCCTTTGACTGTGGTGTTTATGACTCCCTAAATAACAGTGGCAGAATGTACAAAGAAAGAACAACAAGACAACGAAAACAACCCCCAGGCCACATCTGACCCCTCACAAGTTAAGAGCGCTAAAAAGTAAGTAAGAATGTTGATAAAGAATACGAATCTGAAAATGTGAAAATCATGGAGGACAATACTGCTGCATGAAATATTACATACACTATATTGCCAAAAGTATTCACTCACCTTCCTTGACTCACATATGAGCTTAAGTGACATCCCATTCCTATTCCATAGGGTTCAATATGATGTTGGTCCACACTTTGCAGCTAGAACAGCTTCAACTCTTCTGGGAAGGCTGTCCACAAGGTTTAGGAGTTTGTTTATGGGGATTTTTGACCATTCTTCCAGCGCATCGATGAGGTCACATATTGATTTTGGACGAGAAAGCCTGGCTCTCAGTCTCCGCTCTAATTAATTCTCTGCTCTAATTAGTTGTTCTATCCTGGTTGAGGTCAGGATTCTGTGCAGGCCAGTCAAGTTCATCCACACCAGACTCTGTGCACTGGTGCAGTGATGTTGGAAGAGGAAGGGGCAGCTCCAAACTGTTCCCACAGTTGGGAGCATAGAATTGTCCAAAATCTCTTGGTATGCTGAAGCATTCAGAGTTCCTTTCACTGTAACTAAGGGACCAAGACCAGCTCCTGAAAAACAACCCCACACCATAATCCCCCTTCCAGCAAACTTTACACTTGGCACAAAGCAGTCAGACAAGTACCGTTCTCTTGGCAACTGCCCACACCCAGATTCGTCCATCAGACTGCCAGATGGAGAAGCGCAATTCATCACTCCAGAGAACGCATCTCCACTGCTCTAGAGTCCAGTGGCAGCGTGCTTTACATCACTTCATCCGACACTTTGCATTGCACTTGGTGATGTATGGCTTGGATGCAGCTGCTTGACCATGGAAACCCATTCCATGAAGCTCTCTGTGCACTGTTCTTGAGCTAATCTGAAGGCCACCTGAAGTTTGGATGTCTTTAGTGATTGACTCTGCAGAAAGTTTGTGACCGATGTCATTCCCAAACATTTCCATTTTCTTATAATACAGCTGACAGTTGACTGTGGAATATTGAGGAGCGAGGAAATTTCATGACTGGATTTGTGACACAGGTGGCATCCTATCACAGTTCCACGCTAGAATTCACTGAGCTCCTGAGAGCGACCCATTCTTTCACAAATGTTTGTAAAAACAGTTTGCATCCCTATGTGCTTAGGGATGAGCGAATACTTTTGTCAAAATAGTGAAAGTCTCTTATGGACCAGGATACTTGAATTTTGTTCACATTACTCACTGACCTGCTAATAATATTATACACATCTTCAAATTTAACTAAAGTTTTCTCTTGACATATTTTGCTTTATTTTGTTTTGTTAAAGGTTGCTGCCAAAAGTGGCTTGAGAGTCAAAATGTAGCTAGATAGCTAACTAGCTTTTTAGTCGAAAAATAAGGCTTAAAATCATTTTCAGTCTTAATTACCTAGCTAGCTACATTTAAAGAGTTTTACTAATTCAATTCCATTCGACGTAATGAGATACTGTCTAAGTCAAGTCAAGTCAAGTCAATTTTATTTATATAGCGCTTTTTACAACACATGTTGTCCCAAAGCAGCTTTACAAATTGTATGGGTCCATATCCCTAATGAGCAAGCCAAAGGCGACAGTGGCAAGGAAAAACTCCCTAAAATGGCGGGGAAATAGGAAGAAACCTTGGTAGGACCAAGACTCAAAAGGGAACCCATCCTCCATTGGGCGGCCCGTTAGCACCAGTCCGTATTTGTGAACAAGAGGTGGTTCTACAGTTATAGCTTAAAGTTCTTGTTCCCCAGCCAAGTAGTCACAGTCCCTTCGGTGCAGATGGTGCGCCTCAGGTAGGAGCCAGCATCAGCACGTCCCCTTACGGCAATAGTACATCCAAACCCGGCATCAGTACATCCACCGGCGAGCCAGACCATCTCCCAGGTGCTTGTAGGTGCTTGCATGCAGTTGTCTTGGGTAGAAGCATGCAAAAAGATGGACAATACAGACTGAGTGTGAGGATGTCAATTTAACCACCATTGATTTAAATGTACATAGCTCATGTGCCAGTGATTAGCATGTAGCTCCGGCAGGCTAATCTATAGCAGCATAACTAAAGGGAGGGGTCCAGAGGTGACCACAGTCATGAGGGCTCACTGAGATATTGCTTTCCAGTCAAGTCAGTCACAACTAGAGTGATGCCATGACACAGCTGGATGACAGCATCAACATCTCAGATTACCAGAAATCTCAACGTCTGGGGGCCCCTGAGCCCCGCACCTTACTAGGGGAATATTTAACTGAAGGCTTGATTATATAGGTGAGTCTTAAGTCTAGATATAAAGATTGGAACTGTGTCAGAATCTCAGATTGGAGCTGGAAGGCTATTCCATAATTGAGGGGCTTTAAAAGAGAAAGCTCTGCCTCTGGCTGTAGTCTTACAAATTTTTGGAACTAAGAGAAATCCAGCATTTTGGGAGCATAAAGGGCGAGATGGGTTGTAGTAAGCAATGAGTTCACTCAGATATTGTGGGGCAAGACCATTTAACGCCTTATAGGTTAAGAGAATAATTTTAAATTCAATTCGATGTTTAATCGGAAGCCAATGTAATGCCGCGAGAGTGGGACTAATATGATCGAATTTTCTAGTCTTAGGACTCTAGCAGCAGCATTTTGTACAAATTGTAGCTTCTTTATGGACTGTTTAGAGCATCCAATTAGAAGACCATTACAGTAGTCCAATCTTGACGAGACAAAAGCATGGACCAGCTTCTTTGCATCAGCTAATGAAAGTAAGTGTCTCAGCTTGGCGATATTACGTAAATGGAAAAAAGGCAGCCTTAGTGACATTGCATATATGTGTGTCAAATGAAAGATCCGAATCAATAGTGACACCTAAGCTTTTTTGCGGTAGACTTAGGTGTTACTGAAAACCCATCTAGGTAAGGGGAATATCAGCCCAGCTGCTTCTAGCAGCTTTAGGCCCAAGAATCAGCACCTCAGTCTTATCAGAATTTAGTTGAAGAAAATTAGACGCCATCCAGTTTTAATGTCCTGGACGCAGCTCTCAATCTTGAGAGTAGTGGTGATATCATCCGGATTGGAAGATATATACAACTGAGTATCATCTGCGTAGCAATGGAAGCTAATACCATGCCTACGGATGATAGTGCCCAGTGGAAGCATATATAATGAAAATAATATAGGGCCCAGTACAGATCTTTGTGGGACACCATATTTTACTTTAGAACGCTCTGAGCATTCGTTGTTTACTAGGACAAATTGATAATGATCCGTCAGGTACGACCTGAACCAGGAGAGTGCTTGACCTCTTATACCAATGAGTGTCTCCAACCTATTAAGTAGAATATTATGATCAATGGTGTCAAAAGCCGCACTGAGGTCTAGCAGTATGAGAAAAGAAATGTGTCCTTTATCAGAGGATATCAAGAGATCATTTACTACTTTAGTCAGCGCAGTTTCAGTGCTGTGGTGGGGTCTAAATCCAGACTGAAATAATTCTAAGACATGTCTGAGAGTTGTGAAGAAACTACTTTCTCTAGAATTTTGGATATGAATGACAAATTAGAGATAGGCCTATAGTTGGACATTTCCTGGGGGTTAAGACCAGGTTTTTTAATTAGCGGCTTGATAACTGCAAGTTTAAATGAACTGGGAATATAGCCCAGGCTCAGAGAGCAGTTTATTATAGTGAGCAAAGGTTCTATATTGCTATGCAGTAATTATTTAAGTAAATGGGTTGGTACTGCATCTAGTATGCATGTGGAGGGCTTGGCAGATTCCACCAATGAAATAAGCTCCTCACGACCAATTGGGGAGAAGGGCATCAGAGCTGACCAGACAGCTGTCAAGGTGCATAGGCATGTTGACAGGCTCTGAGATAGCACAACCAATTTTTCCCCTAATTTTATCAATCTTATCATTAAAGAATTTCATAAAATTATTACTGCTACACTCTAGTGGGATTAGTGGATTGATTTGATCATGGCTCCTTGTTAGGCTGGAAACAGTTTTAAATAGGAGTGCAGAATTGCTTTTATATTTTTCTATTAAAGCTGATAAGTATGAGGATTTTGCCGTATGGAGGGCATGCTTATATTCACTAAGGCTGCTTTTCCATGATAGTCTAAACACTTCTAACTTTGAATTTCGCCATTTACGCTCCAGGATCCTCGTGGCTCGTTTGAGACTACGCGTGTGCTCGTTATACCATGGCGCTATTCTTCTCTCAGAGGCTCTCTTATAGCGTAATGGTGCAACCTTGTATAATGCTGTACGAAGAGAAGTCTCAACGTGCTCTGTAAAATGCTCTAGTCCTTCCGGAGCTACAGGTGTATCAATTTCTGTCAAACCAGGTAAAATGTCAGTGAGCGCGGCTATGGTACTAGGTTCTATAGTTCGTTTCATTCGGTAGCGGGGCGGCTGATGAATACCATCAGTCAAGCATAATTCGTACGTTATGAGGCTGTGGTCTGAAACGGCCTCGCTCTGAGGTAAAATTGCTAAGCTGGATATGTTAATACCAAATGATAAAACCAGGTCTAAAGTATGACTACAATTATGCATAGGACCCACCACATTCTGAGTGATACCCAATGAATCAAGAATTTCTTGAAGATTTTTGCTTAAAGCGTCACAAAGATTCTCAAAATGGATGTTAAAATCACCATCTATAATCACCTTATCGGCTGATAGCACTACATGAGACAGGAAGTCTGAAAACTCCTGCAAGAACTCAGAGTAAGAACCAGGGGGCGGTAAATAGTAATTAACATAAACGACTGCGACGCTTTGTTGGTTGTCAGATTTGATACATTTGAAACAGTGAGGATGAGATGTTCAAAAGAATTAAATTTAAAGCCGAATTTTTTGAGAAATGTCTATATCAGAGTCATATATTGTGGCGACACCACCTCCTCGACCATTTGGACAGGGGTTATGAACATATCTATAGCCAGAGGGAGAAGCTTCGTTTAGGGCCATATAATCATCTGGCCGGGTCCAGGTTTCCGTCAAGCAGAGCATAGATTATGATCGGTAATCATTTCATTAACCCGCAATGCTTTAGATGACAGGGATCTAATATTTAGCAGTCCTAGTTTCAGATTTAAACTACTCTCCAAGGGAGCAAAATCCAATTTAACATTGATTAAATTTTGTCTACTAACTTTGCGAGAGTTATTTTTTGGTACTCGAGGAACTGACACAGTCTCAATCCAGTGTGACCTAGGTGACGTCGGTTTAGCCTTTGTGTCTGCTGCCTGGCCTCGGCTCTGGTTTGTCAATCCCCATTAACAAGTCCTACACTACCACTAGCAAGCCTAGCAGATATGCTACGGGAAATGAGAGCAGCACCCTCCCAAGAAGGGTGAATGCCGTCTCGCTTCAAAAGGCCAGGCCTGCCCTCAAAATGCGTCCAATTATCTATATAACCCACGTTGTTTTCTGAGCACCATTTAGACATCCAGCGGTGTAGCGGCAATAACCTGCTGTAGGTTTCGGCGCCACGCCGAATTGGAATGGGACCAGAGCATATTACGGCATCTGACATAGTCCCTGCTAACTCACACACCTCTTTAACATTATCCTTAGTGATCTCGGACTGTCTCAAACCCACATCATTGGTGCCAACGTGTACCACTATCTTTGAATATTTACGATTATCCAGCACCTTAAGATTAGCCCTGATGTCAGGCGCTCTAGCCCCCGGGATACACTTAACTATGGCCGCTGGTGTCTCTAAGGGGGTCGCTATATTCACGTGTTGGAGCTGGGAATCTCCTATTACCAGAGCTCTTTTAACAGGTCGCTCAGTCGGTGTATTACTGAGTGGGGCAAACCTGTTTGACACGGGAATCTGAGTAGAACGGTGCTCAGCCCTACGGCTATGCCGCCGAGACGTCACCCATTCGCCCCGCTGCGAGGGCTCTAATGCCGGTGTTACACCGAATTCTGTGACCGTCGAGTTTTGTGACCACAGAGGGCGCTATTTCGCAGTTTCTGTTCACAGGCACGAGCGCTTTTTAACGCTACGTAAACTACGCTGATGCCTGGGTTTTGCACATACATCCTTGCACACGAGTCATCATTTAACACAGCTGCCATCTGAAAATGTGACCGCACTGAATCTTCAGGTTTGTTACTGTTAAAAAATATTTCCTGGAGACTTACTATCACTTCACTTTTTCAAAATAAAATAAATAAATAAAAATCATGAAAGAGACTTTAAACTGGGGTCACAAATTCTGACCATCAGAATATGTGACCCCACTGAATCTGCAGATACTATTGTTAAAACAACAACCACAAATTTCCAAGAGACTTACCATCCCCATACCATTGCAGACAACAAAAAAAATCACGAAAGAGATGGACAGGTCAGCCTTTAAACTGGGGTCACAAATTCTGACGGCCGCCATCAGAATATGTGACCCCACTGAATCTGCAGATACTATTGTTAAAACAACAACCACAAATTTCCAAGAGACTTACCATCCCCTCACCATTGCAGACAACAAAAAAAATCACGAAAGAGATGGACAGGTCAGCCTTTAAACTGGGGTCACAAATTCTGACGGCCGCCATCAGAATATGTGACCCCACTGAATCTGCAGATACTAGTGTTAAAACAACAACCACAAATTTCCAAGAGACTTACCATCCTCTCACCATTGCAGACAACAAAAAAAATCACGAAAAAGAGATGGACAGGTCAGTTTTTAAACTGGGGTCACAAATTCTGACGGCCGCCATCAGAATATGTGACCCCACTGAATCTGCAGATACTAGTGTTAAAACAACAACCACAAATTTCCAAGAGACTTACCATCCTCTCACCATTGCAGACAACAAAAAAAATCACGAAAGAGATGGACAGGTCAGCCTTTAAACTGGGGTCACAAATTCTGACCATCAGAATATGTGACCCCACTGAATCTGCAGATACTATTGTTAAAACAACAACCACAAATTTCCAAGAGACTTACCATCCCCTCACCATTGCAGACCCGAAAGAGATGGACAGGTCAGCCTTTTAAAATCAAATTGCCATCAGAATATGTGACCCCACTGAATCTGCAGATACTAGTGTTAAAACAACAACCACAAATTTCCAAGAGACTTACCATCCCCTCACCATTGCAGACAAAAAAAAAAATCACGAAAGAGATGGACAGGAGTAAACTGGGGTCACAAATTCTGACGGCCGCCATCAGAATATGTGACCCCACTGAATCTGCAGATACTAGTGTTAAAACAACAATATTGCACCCCTCCCCCCCCCCGGAAAAACAAATTTAACACTATATGACTATATGGACATTGGTCTTAACGGCAAGCGCTCATTATTATCCACATTGACGGTTTTTGATCATACCTAAGTTAGATTCAGCAATTGTAAACGAAAAGTCAGATTTTAGTATGGACCCTAATATAGCAAAACAAATTAAAGAATTTCTTATTTTTGCTAAATACCCTGAAGACTTTGACAAGCATCAGCGGTATACACTACGACGGAAAGCATCACATTACTGCGTTAAGGGTAAGCACACTCTTTTAGCATTTAGCGTTGATATTTATTACGTGCTCCTAGCTTATAAGTGCTTGCTTTTGTTGTAGAATAATCAAGCTCTATCATTTCCCTTGACTTTTCTGTAGATGGTGAACTGTTCTACATAAGGCATAAGGGCACTGACAAAGAGCTAAAGGTTAAGGTTGTGTGCAGTGCGACAGAGGCCGATGACCTTTTTGTTGAGTTCCACAGCAGTGACATTGGCGCTCACTGTGGGCAGATCAAAACTAGAGATGCTATTTCTCAGCGATTTTATTGGCCTGGTATGTCTGGAGATATTGAGAAATGGGTATGTGCTTCTCTGTGTTTTTACCTCTACTTTCATATTCTACTATGGTCCTGCTAATGTACTTTGGAATCATACTATATTTGTTTCTATTTTGCCTTAGGTGTCACAGTGCACAGTGTGTCAAAAGAATAGGAAGGATATAAAAGTCAGCACGGAATACAAGCCAATGGAGGTATATTTAACGGTGCTGTCCTTTACTCCGCCCCTAACGTATTACTCCGCCCCCAACGTTTAACATATCGTAAGATTACAATTAATTCCCAAACTATTTATTGAACTATTGCTTTCTATAACTTAGTGTAATATCTCTTTTGCTCAATGTCTCAAAAAGTACAGTCAGTCTGAATTGTACCTCTCTGGGAGTACTGTTTTCGTCTTCAATTAAAAAAAAGAATATCTAGACAATGATCCAAATGAGGTGTTTCATAGTTCTGGTGAACCACTGTGGTGACCAGGTACTATTCCCTCCACCATCAAGACCTTTTTTGTGGTGGATCAGGTGTGGATCAGTATAGAAACGCTCCTGGAAGATAGAAATTTTGATCTTCATAATGGTTTCTTCTCTCTGTTGAGTTGAATGAACTGGGACTCTGTATACTCTTCTGACTGGTAAAAAATAGAAACTCCTCACATATCAGAAAACCATGGTCATTTAGCATTGGCAGCTGGGATTCATTATACACAGTTACCAAAGGTAGATCTTAAAAGATGTTCATACTTACTAAAAAGATACAGAGTTGAATGCATTTATGCATTCATAAATGTTTCATTGTCGAATAAATATCATTTGACACTATTAAAAAGCTTAGTATGAATTTTTCTTTACAGAAAATTAACTTTATGTATACATTTATAATTACGGTCAGATTTGACATGGATTCAGTTTTTCCCTACAAGGATATTATTTATTTGTAAATATTTATCTATCTTTTTTGCTTATTTTGACAGAGCAAGATACCATTTGAATTGGTTGGAATGGATCTAATTGGCAAGCTTGTGAAGACAGACCACAACAACCAGTACATATGTGTCATGATTGACTATTGTACTAGGTGGGCCCAGGCATATGCACTGAAATCTAAGTCTGCTAATGAGGTCACACAGAGCATTTTAAAGTTTATATACCAGTTTGAAGTGCCTAAACGGATACTGACTGCCCAAGGAAGAGAATTTGTCAATTCTGTTAGTATTTTCATTCCAAAATGTTTATTTCTTATATAATATATAATATAATATAATATATAATATATATAACTTTATATGTTATAAATATAATGTGTCTTTACAAGATTATTTATTGTTTTTCATAAATTCTTTAATGCGTGGATATTAAGAAACATCTACCGTTTCATGAGGTAAAGCATAAGTCCATGTCACTAGGCAATTTCAATATTTCTTATTCATTTCTACTTCCTCAATAGATTAACACACAAGTATGTCAAACATTTGGCATTAGGCGGAGTCTCTGTGCCCCTATCACCCACAAACAAACGGGTTGGTGGAGAGACTCAATGGAACTATAGAAAGGTAAAAAGGAAAATGTTAAGACTAGCATGACATTAATCTTTCAGCTGTTGAACAGTGTTTACTCTTCTCAATAATTATTTACTTAGAAAATAATGCATTATAAATACTTAAAAAAATAAAACTATATGTATGTAATATTTAGGGCTCTTGGCAAGCTAGTGGATGAGAAGCCAAACAACTGGGACCTGTACCTGGATGCGGTAATGTTTGGATTGCGCACAAAGAAGCAATTAACCACACGCTTCTCTCCATTCTTTTTGATGTTTGGGAGGGAAGCGCGTTATCCAGCTGAGGTGCCAGAGAACTATCAGGTTAAGTACAATCTGGACATTCAGGAGTAAATGATACACTTATCAACCATAACATTGTCTTGTTTTCAGTCTATTTTATCAGCTCCATTCACCATATAGGTGTACTTTATACTTCTACAATTACAGAATGTAGTCTGTATTTTCTATGCATTCTGTCACCCTGTTCTATGGTCAGGGTCCCCACAAGACCACCACAAACCCTGTATTATTAGTAGCCAGTATTATTATTATTATTATTATCAAGCTTAGCAGCAGAGTGACACTGACCTGGTGGTGTTGTGTTAGTGTGTTTTGCACTGCTATGAGTGGATCAGACATGGCAACGCTGCTGACGCCTTTAAAACCCCTCACTGCTGTGGACTGTAAATAGTGCCCCTACCTAAAATATCCAGCCAACCGTGTCCTGTGGGCAGCATCCTATGATCACTGATGAAGTACTAAAGGATCACCAACATAAACTGAGCAGTGGCCGATAATCATAGTCACTGACTTTACATATACAAGGTGGACCAACAGGATAGGAGTGTTATAATAGAGTGGACAGTGATTAAATATGGTGTTTAAAAGCTGATCCTGTCAATGTCACTCCAGTGCTGAGAATGAACAACAACCTAAAATATTTCTGCTTTGTGGTGGTCCTGTGTGGGAAGGGTTGTAGAACAGGGTTAAATGAGTCTAGATATGAGACGGTGTTCCTGATACAGGTCTTGGTGAGTCTATGCAGAAATTATGCACTAAAGTAGTCATTACAGTAAGATATTAATTCACTATTTCATGAAAATCATAATCAGTATGGAGGTTAAATGCTGATTGTATGTAGATTGAGGGTAAATAGGCAAGTTTCCACTGAGCTGAGGCCTAGCACTTAATAAGCAAGAGATAAAAGCTTAGATAAAATAGTGGATCTACCTCAGTGCCAACAGTTGTTACTGTTTCTAAGGTAATTGCACTAACAAAGTACTAACAAAGTACTTCTGTTAGGTGTTTCCGCAGTGTTTATATAGCTGTGTATGAAATTAACAGTTCTACTGAACGTCCTGTTTCTGTTGAAATGAGTTTAAATGAAAAAAGCTTCAATGTAAAGATTTGCTCTAAACAGAATGTTGTGATGTGTGAAAATAGTTTTATTAAACAAAATTCAGTAGGCTACTGAATATGGCTGTAAGTACACAGTTTTTGATTTGTGCGTTACCATATATTGTTACAGATTGATGCTTGTTTTGAAGATAAGCTGTCTGAGGAAGAGGTGGCTATTGATATTGAGAGGCATGACAACATCTTGAGCATTGTTCAGGAGAATGTGGAGAAAGTTCAGGAGAGAACAAGGACAAGGTTGCAGTCAAAACAACCTCAGCAAAACCTTCAGGTAGGGGACATCGTCTTAAGAAGAAATATCCGCAGCCAGCAACGCAAAGGAGGAAAACTGGACCCAGAATTTACCGGCCCTTTCACAATCACTAAAGTACAAGGGAAAAGCATTGACCTTGTTGACTCCAATGGAAAATCCACCCCGAAGGTTAGCATTGATCATTTAAAACTCTACTATGAACAAACCCCAAGGATTCCCAAAACACTGAAAGGGCATCTTGAGGTCTGCAGTATCTCTTCTCCTCTACAGTCCCCAGTCACAGCCACCTCTTCTTCACCTGTCATCACCTGTTCTCCACCAGCTACAGCCGCCTCTTCTCCACCTGTCATCACCTGTTCTCCACCAGCTACAGTTACCTCTTCTCCACCTGTCATCACCTGTTCTCCACCAGCTACAGTTACCTCTTCTCCACCTGTCATCACCTGTTCTCCACCAGCTACAGTTACCTCTTCTCCACCTTCACCTCCCACCAGTCAGTTACCTCTTCTCCACCTGTCATCACCTGTTCTCCACCAGCTACAGCCGCCTCTTCTCCACCTGTCATCACCTGTTCTCCACCAGCTACAGCCGCCTCTTCTCCACCTGTCATCACCTGTTCTCCACCAGCTACAGTTACCTCTTCTCCACCTGTCATCACCTGTTCTCCACCAGCTACAGTTACCTCTTCTCCACCTGTCATCACCTGTTCTCCACCAGCTACAGTTACCTCTTCTCCACCTGTCATCACCTGTTCTCCACCAGCTACAGTTACCTCTTCTCCACCTGTCATCACCTGTTCTCCACCAGCTACAGCCGCCTCTTCTCCACCTGTCATCACCTGTTCTCCACCAGCTACAGTTACCTCTTCTCCACCTGTCATCACCTGTTCTCCACCAGCTACATTTACCTTCTCCCCAGCTGATGCCACCTTGTCCACTTCAGGAAAATGTATGTAGGCACAAACAGCTTAATTGGAAATTTTAATTAAAATAATAAATTGGAAATATTAATTGTAAATAAGTGGGTAAACTACACCAGCATGAAACACAACAACCAAACTTTATACACTTAAAGTTAACTTAACATTGTACTGTTATTAAAAATAGTTTTTTTTTAAAAACATTTTTTTAGATGTGAAAGATGCCTGGGCAGGAAAAAATGTGCATGTCCTTCTGTCAAAAATCGGACCTTATAAAATGTTTTATTGGGACATTGCCAAGCTAGCACCCAATCAAGAGCTTGAAAGTGAGGTAAGGTGCTTTGATTTTATCTGCTTCGGTTTTCATTTTTAACAATCTCTGACATTATAGACAATCTTAAGTGACATACATAGTTCATGCTCACATTATTTTCATCGTCTAAGGTGATCAACGCCTACCTGATGCACAGTGTTAAAAAGAGTAATCAGCAGCACAGAAGGAAACAGGCACTGTGTATTGATTCCTTTGAGATGACTCGTATATGGCAGGGGAAGAGCACAAAACTGAAGGTAGTCAAAAGGCAGCTTTGCTTATTTAAAATGCTATATTAATGGAAGTTTCCAGAATGTTCTAATTTTATTCTATTTAAACTTTATTTTAAGTGTGACCCCAATAAATATGATGTGATTTTGGGAGCTGTAAATGAGCCAAACCACTGGATATTGACAGTAAGAGTGAACACAACATATAAAATTGTATTATACTTTTCCAAATTAATACCCATGACTGTAAACTACATGTGTGTTGTATACTCTGAATATGCATTGATATACAAGACAATTAACACCTATATAGGTATTTTTTCCACCACAGCAGAGGAGCCTTGTGCTGGACTCATCAGGAAATGCTTCCTCAAAGCTGGACAGATGTGAAAGTGCAGCAAGGTACTTTTGTTGATATTTAAAATGCTTCATTATGAAACTTAAGGTAAATGTATATGTCATTTTTATTGTTTCCTTTTCAGAACATTCATGAGAAAGCGAGGACGTGAGGTGTCCACATGGACATCTACCACAGTCCCACATTCAGTACAGAAAGATGCGACGTCATGTGGAGTATTTGTGCTGAAAGTAAGTTCACTTAGTTGTCCATTTTGAATCAGTGCACAACAATTAACGAAAAAGATGCCATTCATAAGGCCAAATGATTCATTAAATCCTTCATGGCCTAGAACCTTAAAAATTTTACACACATTATGAACTTCTAACCTTTTTATGGGCTTTAAAATAAACAGTTATATTTTCTTACATGGCAGTTTAAGGGTTGTGGATCATTTGGTTATTTTAACGTCTTTCTTCTTAGTATGCTGAGAAAACTCTGGCAGGGGAGCCTCTTACTTTTCCCAATTCAGCATCGGCTGTTGAGGAATACAGATGGCGGGTAGCAATGACATTAATGAAAGAAACGGGTAACTTTAAAACATATTGCTGCTTCATAATTCCATTTTTAGATTGAAATAACACTTTAAAATAATGACGCATGTCAAAATCTGCGGTTAATGTTGTATGTTAATCAGATGTTCTCAAAGAGCTATGCCACTACTGTGGAGAAAAACAAGTGGACAGTGAAAAAAGCAAACATGGGAAAAATAAGAAAAAACAATGCCGCACTACCTGGGTAAGACATTTTGCAAATAAGCAAATCCTTTGATCTGGTTAAGAATGTTAGGACTGGTAAATAAACATGTGACTCATTACAGATCCAGTGTGACAACTGCACAAGGTGGTACCATGTGACCTGTGTGGGAAAGCCTGACATAAAGAAGCACTACAGCTGCCTTGCATGTAAATAATTTTTTTCATGTAAATTTAAACTGAATATATACATGTAAAATAAATGTACATTTATATATTTTTTTCTTTTGCCCATTTATGTAAATCTTTTTTTGCTTTGTGTACATTTGTAAGAATTATAACAATTTCTTTTGGAGTTACTAATTACATTTCTTACATTTCCATTTTGGCCCCCATCTTTTGGGCCTGTTCATTATCGACACTGTGATTTTTGCCATGTAAGTAAGTAAATGTTATATGAAGATTCAGTTGTGTATTCTGATATCTCCTTATCAATGTCTGTCTTTACATTGTAGTAGTTCAATAGTATCTATTCAGTGGGGGTCACATATTCTGATTCAGAATTTGTGACCCCAGTTTGGGACCTGTCCATCTCTTTCGTGATTTTTTTTTTTTGTTGTCTGCAATGGTGAGAGGATTAAGTCTCTTGGAAATTTGTGGTTGTTGTTTTAACACTAGTATCTGCAGATTCAGTGGGGTCACAAATTCTGATGGCGGGTCAGAATTTGTGACCCCAGTTTAAAGGCTGACCTGTCCATCTTTTCGTGATTTTTTTTGTTGTTGCAATGGTGAGAGGATGGAGTCTCTTTTTTTTGTTGTCTGCACTGACCTGTCCATGGTGAGTTGGATGGTAAGTCTCTTGGAAATTTGTGGTTGTTGTTTTAACACTAGTATCTGCAGATTCAGTGGGGTCACATATTCTGATGGCGGCCGTCAGAATTTGTGACCCCAGTTTAAAGGCTGACCTGTCCATCTCTTTCGTGATTTTTTTTTTGTTGTCTGCAATGGTGAGAGGATGGTAAGTCTCTTGGAAATTTGTGGTTGTTGTTTTAACAATAGTATCTGCAGATTCAGTGGGGTCACATATTCTGATGGTCAGAATTTGTGACCCCAGTTTAAAGGCTGACCTGTCCATCTCTTTCGATTTTTTTTTTTGTTGTCTGCAATGGTGAGGGGATGGTAAGTCTCTTGGAAATTTGTGGTTGTTGTTTTAACACTAGTATCTGCAGATTCAGTGGGGTCACATATTCTGATGGCGGCCGTCAGAATTTGTGACCCCAGTTTAAAGGCTGACCTGTCCATCTCTCGTGTTTTTTTTTTTGTTTCGTCTCTTGGAAATTTGTGGTTGTTTTTTTGTTGTCTGCATAATGGTGTTTAAAGGGGATGGTAGGGGATGGTAAGTCTCTTGGAAATTTGTGGTTGTTGTTTTAACACTAGTATCTGCAGATTCAGTGGGGTCACATATTCTGATGGCGGCCGTCAGAATTTGTGACCCCAGTTTAAAGGCTGACCTGTCCATCTCTTTCGTGATTTTTTTTTGTTGTCTGCAATGGTGAGGGGATGGTAAGTCTCTTGGAAATTTGTGGTTGTTGTTTTAACAATAGTATCTGCAGATTCAGTGGGGTCACATATTCTGATGGCGGCCGTCAGAATTTGTGACCCCAGTTTAAAACTGACCTGTCCATCTCTTTCTGATTTTTTTTGTTGTCTGCAATGGTGAGGGATGGTAAGTCTCTTGGAAATTTGTGGTTGTTGTTTTAACAATAGTATCTGCAGATTCAGTGGGGTCACATATTCTGATCTGACCCCAGTTTAAAGGCTGACCTGTCCATCTCTTTCGTGATTTTTTTTGTTGTCTGCAATGGTGAGAGGATGGTAAGTCTCTTGGAAATTTGTGGTTGTTGTTTTAACACTAGTATCTGCAGATTCAGTGGGGTCACATATTCTGATGGCGGCCGTCTCAGAATTTGTGACCCCAGTTTAAAGGCTGACCTGTCCATCTCTTTCGTGATTTTTTTTGTTGTCTGCAATGGTGAGAGGATGGTAAGTCTCTTGGAAATTTGTGGTTGTTGTTTTAACACTAGTATCTGCAGATTCAGTGGGGTCACATATTCTGATGGCGGCCGTCAGAATTTGTGACCCCAGTTTAAAGGCTGACCTGTCCATCTCTTTCGTGATTTTTTTTTGTTGTCTGCAATGGTGAGGGATGGTAAGTCTCTTGAAATTTGTGGTTGTTGTTTTAACAATAGTATCTGCAGATTCAGTGGGGTCACATATTCTGATGGCGGCCGTCAGAATTTGTGACCCCAGTTTAAAGGCTGACCTGTCCATCTCTTTCGTGATTTTTTTGTTGTCTGCAATGGTATGGGGATGGTAAGTCTCTTGGAAATTTGTGGTTGTTGTTTTAACAATAGTATCTGCAGATTCAGTGGGGTCACATATTCTGATGGTCAGAATTTGTGACCCCAGTTTAAAGGCTCACCTGTCTGTCTCTTTCATGATTTTTATTTATTTATTTTATTTTGAAAAAGTGAAGTGATAGTAAGTCTCCAGGAAATATTTTTTAACAGTAACAAACCTGAAGATTCAGTGCGGTCACATTTTCAGATGGCAGCTGTGTTAAATGATGACTCGTGTGCAAGGATGTATGTGCAAAACCCAGGCATCAGCGTAGTTTACGTAAGCGTTAAGTAAAAGCGCTCGTGCCTGTGAACAGAAACTGCGAAATAGCGCCCTCTGTGGTCACAAAACTCGACGGTCACAGAATTCGGTGTAACACCGGAGCTGGGGGCTCGCTAGCTACGGTGGCGGCAACCGGGCCTGCTACGCTAGGTGCTACGCTAGGTGCTACCGACTCTTTAGGACTCTCTAAAGCCCGGATGCGCTCCTCTAAAAGCGAAATCTTCTCCGTCATGCTAATAATTAATCTACACTTGTTACAAACAAAATTATCCCTACTGATGGAAGAAGAGTAGCTAAACATGCCACACTCCACACAAACAACAGGCAACTCGGACATGATGAAATACTAAAGATACTTAGCTTCGGTTGAGATGAACTTGAATGTTTTTCGATGGCTTGTGGAGGTTGTTGTAGCCGGAGTTATGTGTAAATATGTCCACAAAATATTTGTAGATGTATCAGATGTAATTAAACAGATAGAAAAAAAGGGTAGGCAAAAAATACTCTGCAGGAAGCAGCATCAGCAGGAAGCAGCGTCAACACACAGGTACCTTACCCAAAATGCTTGGTCTAACACAACTGTTGTTTATGGCTAAAAACATACAGAGTCCCAGCATAAAATAATTATTCCAGAAACACTTCTGTTGTGTTGTGGGCCACTTCCGTTGTGTTGTGGCTGGATTAGCAGTGTTTCTGAATTTGCAGCGCGGTTCTGAAATGTAGCATACGCGTTGTCATTTTGATGAATTTGCTTTGCGTATTTGCAGTGCATTTTTCACTTGCATTGCAATGGGCTTTCATGGCCACCGTACTACAGGGTTATAGTGGGGTCTCCACAGTCTTGAGGGGTCACTGAGCCATTGCTTTCCACCCAAATCATTATCACAAACTAGAGTGATCACATGACATGGTTGGATGACAGCATCAAGGTCCACACCTATGTAGTACATTAATTGAAGGATTGATTAAATAGATAAGCCTAGATTTAAAGATTGGAACTGTGTTTGAATTTTGAATTGGAGCCGGAAGACTGTTCCATAACTGAGAGGCTCTAAAGGAGAATGTTTTGCCTCCGGCTGTAGTCTTGCAAATTTTCAGAAACCCTGCATTTTGAAAGCACAGCAGGCAAGATGGGTTATAATATGCAATGAGTTCCCTCAAGATATTGTGGTGCAAGACCATTTAATGCTATATAGGTCAACAGAAGAATTTTAAATCAATTCGATATTTAACCGTATAGGAGTGGTAGGATGTGTTCATGTGGGGGATGCAGGATCTGGTGTTCCTGCATAGAACCATGGGGGGAAACAAATGTTGGTTTGCCTCAAGAAGTTCCTATAGAAATGGGATTAAACTGACCATTTGTATTTTGGTTATATCAGTGTGTTTGTGTTGCATGTTTAGTCTCATTTTGCAGCATCTTGTGTAGTGGGAAAAGTTATGCTACAGGATAAGAGTTACATCACTCACTGAGAAAATTTTTAGACTTCACCCTAAAGGTGGCAGTCCTGTGTGGAAATGCACTCTGTATGCAAATGTACTCTGTCTATACCATCAACCTGATTCCTATTGGTTTTGGGTGTAGGTTGGTTAATTGGTTAATTGTGTAATCACGGTCTCCCTTGGTAATAGCTATAGTGGGCCAGATGAGCTCATAATTAATATCAGATAAATGTATGCTAAATGGTAAAGGTATTATAGGGAGAAGTAAACAATTCCCTATAATTGTTGTTAGCATACTTTAGCATACTCCCCATCTGCTGCACAGGCTATTGTTTATAGCAAGAAACTTTAGAAAGTTGGCTAGGTATAATCTATAAAGTGAGTGAGTTCCTTTAGATTCTTACCAACTATATTTCAGAGTCAGATACTTTATTGCGATTTTAATCCTTCTTCTGTACCTATTTCCATCCTTGGTTGTAGGCAAGCAGGTAGCATAAATAGCATAACGTTGCCAGTGCAACGCAGAGAGAGTAGGACTAACGTGATCTAATTTTCCAGCCTTGGTTAGGACTCTGACTGCTGCATTATGTATGAGTTGGAGTATCTTTAGGGACATTTTAGAGCATCCAATTAAAAGATCATTACAGTAGTCCAATCTTGATGAGATGGACTTAGTTTCTCTGCATCTGATAATGAAGTAAAAGTCTCAGCTTGGCAATATTATGTAAATGGAAAAAGGCAGCCTTAGTGACATTGCATACGTGTGTGTCAAATGAAAGATCAGAATTGATAGTGACACCTAAGCTTTTTGCAGTAGATTTATGTGCTACTGAAAAACCACAGGGTAAGAGGAATAGAAGACATACAACTGAGTATCATCTGCATAGCAATGAAAGCTAACACCATGTCTATGAATGATTGTGCCTAATGGTAGTATATATAATAAGAATAATATGGGGCCCAATACAGATCCTTGTGGGACACTATTTTATTTTTGTGTGTTTATTATTTACAAGGACAAATTGCTGTCGATCCATCAGGTAGAATTTGAACCAGGGGATTGCTTGACCTCTTATGCCAATGAGTGTCTCCAGCCTATCCAGTAGAATGTTGTGGTTGATGGTGTTTGAAAGCAGCACTAAAGTCTAAGAAAATAAGAAAAGAAATGCATCCTTTACCAGAGGATATTAAGAGATCATTAACTACTTTATTCAGTGCCGTTTCTGTGGCGTGGTGGGGTCTACATCCAGACTGAAATAACTCGAGGACATGTTCTGTCTGCAAAAAACTACTTTCTCTAGAACTTTGGAAATAAAAGACAGATTAGAAATTGGCCTATAGTGGGACAGTTCATGGGGATTAAGGCCAGGTTTTCTAATTAGTGGCTTAATAACTCCAAGTTTAAATGACTTGGGAATGTAGCCTAGACTCAACAAAGTGTTCATTATAGTGAGCAGAGGCTCAGAATTACTAGGTAGGTCTTTGAGTAGACAAGTTGGTACAGCATCCAGTATACATGTGGAGTGTTTGGAAGTATTTACCAAGGAAATAAGCTCCTTATATTTGCATGCTTATATTCATAAGCATAGGCTGTTTTTCCATGAACTTTTAGAATTTAGAATTTTGCCATTTACGTTACAGGATTCGCACAGCTCATTTCATACTATGCATATGACCGTTGTACCAAGGAACCATTCAAGGATCAGTTTACCAATACATACAGTACGAAGCAACATTATTTCAGGAACACAACAAAACATAGGCTACCAGAAAATAACTAAGCACGCAAGGGATAGAAATAACAAGGCTAAGTGTTATATATAAAACCACACCAAGTCGTACGGCTCGCACCACGCTTGTTTATTCACACACAGCACACATAAGGCGGGCTTCCGCTAATATGTGACCCCTTAACCCTAGACGACGTAATGGCGTTTAAAGACATAACACTAAGATCACTACAGGTGCTTACAGAATCACCAACAGGGCTGTAGAAAACAATGATCAGTGAATACAAACCGAAAAACATGGGGTATAAATACACAGGCTAATAAGGAACTAATAAGACACAGGTGGAAACAATGATGGGAGGAGAACTAAACAATGGGGTCTGTAAACCGAGCAAAAACAAAAAGCACATTGAAAACAAAGACATGATTGACAGGTTGGGGCATTGTCAGGTGTGACATTTTTCATCCAAGAAAGTACATTAATGACCCAGGTCTATATTTTAATTAGCACTGATACTGATGATGTTGGAATTATATAACTTGAATTATACTAAAGAGTAGACTCTTAGGTAAAATGTGAGGTATTTCATCTATGCTAATTTCAAATGCAGCTGCACTTAGCAACCTCAACAATAACTTGGATGGTTGTACTAAATTAAATAAGATCTTAAAGAAGGCCAGCTCTGTGCTTGGAACTACTCTGGAGCACAACACAATGAAAGTGATTCTGGATGAATTGTTCTAAACTGCGATTAAGTGAAAATAAGTGATTTTATCATGGCTTACCTTTGATAAAATCACTTACCTTTATAATAGTTAATCAGGAAACACTTCAGTTGTGACTGGATTTGCAGGGTTTCTGAATTTGTAGAACTTTTCCAAATTGTAGTGTATGTGTTGTTGTAGCAAGGTTGACCGAGGCAGCAGTAGCAGAAAGATCACAAAGACAGACTTCCAAGAAGCAGCGTCCAGCGCAGCCTTTATTTAAACTTTTTTTCTCTTTTTTTTTTCCGTTTTAGAGATGCAAATATTTACAGTGCATAATTGGAAATAACAAACAAAAACAAAACTGTACAAAACAGAAAAGAAAGTTGCCTTAATAGGCCTGCTAGAGAACCAAACTATTTCACTGGGCCTAGCCAGCTCCAGTGCCTCTTGCTTCTACCAGCTCCTAGGGAAAAATGACCCCCCCTCCTCTCTCTCTAGGCCCTATGAAATAGTTTGGCTCAGGCTGCTTGCACCTACAGAGCCAGCACTGGCAGAGCTCACCAGGATGTTTCAGTCCTTCTTGGATGTACAGCGAGAGAGAGATGAGACTCATCGTAGAGAGAGAGAGACAAGACGGAGCAGAGTCTTCGAATCCTGGGCCATCAACTCAACCAACTGCAACTGGACGTGGAGGCAGTAAGAGTTTCTCTTGGAACCTCAAGGGTAGCGTCACCCATGACCCAGGTGCATACACAGCCAACATCAATTCCAGAGCCTAAGCTGGTAAAGTTGGATGAATCAGACAACATTGAACATTACCTCACAACATTTGAGCGACTGGCACAGGGGTACAGATGGCCTAAACATGAGTGGGCCCTGAGGTTAATCCCCCTTCTAACGGGACGTGCACGCAGTGCCTTTGTTGCTACGGATCCTGAACACAATTTTGACTATGACCAGCTAAAAGCGGCAGTGCTAAAAAAATATGACATTAATGCAGAAACCTATCGACTGCAGTTCCGTGCGTTGGAGACCAGCCCAGGAGAATCCCCCCAGGAGCTGTATGTTCGTTTAATGGACCTCTTCTGTCGATGGGTACATTATGAGAAATGCACAAAAGAAGAAATTATGGAGACCCTGGTTCTTGAACAGTACCTGCGGGTGCTCTTCCCAGAAGTCAGGATGTGGGTAAAGGAGCACAATCCAAAGTCAGCAGCGGAGGCCGCTAAACTTGTGGATGTTTTCGTGGCAGCACACAAGGGACCAAAAGCTTACCACTATGCAGGTGTGATGGAGAAGTCTGGCAGAGGTAAGTCTGATGGCTCTGGTAGGGGTGGTGGATTGGATGGTACTGGTACTGTTAAAAGTAATTTTACACACAAAGAGTCCCTACCTTTAGATAGACCAAAAAGTAGGACTGGTTGTCAGCAAATGCCCTATTATTTGTTTCAGTTGTGGGGCACAAGGCCACAAAAAGTCCCTCATGTCCTAATAGGAAGCCCAGAGAGGCTAGTCTGTGTTACGTGCCTCGATCTCCTGCCTTATTCCAGCCAAATCAGT